>CM064483.1:33875039-34267539 GCA_032716605.1 Paralithodes platypus | reverse complement strand
ATACAACTAATCACCCTTGCGTGAAAGAAGGTGAAAGCAAACAGTCCTCAAAACATCGTACAGGTAGACAAGATGCAGGTTTCTAAACTGCATGCGGCTACTGTAGGATCTGATCCTTAGCAAAGAAAGTAAGTTACGGATTTAGAGAACTCTTAACTCATAAGCAGGAATAAATACTAGTGATAGGCCATACAGTGTATAATGGCATAGGTATAATTAAATAAAGGCAGCAACTCGCAACATAACCACATACAGGTGTGCTTCTCACTCTTAGTCAGGCAAGCCTGCTCGGACAGAGTCTCTAAGCCACACCCTGACTCACAATGCTCACAAAGACGGTAAACGGTGGCACAATAACAAGCATACAGATATAATAAACCGCTAGCTGTTAATCTGCCAGGTGGCAGAGGTCTAGCCGGAAGGATATAGGCTTCGGATACCCGCGCTGAGCCACCTGCTCTAGCCTAGGGACGTTCCCAAGTCTGTGCGCCAAATTACTCTAATTGAAAGGGTGCTCTCTTGAGAGACTCAGATCCCAAGTATCTGACTCTCTCCTGGCGACCCTAGAACAAACGCAAGACGTGCTAGCACAGTGCTGAGTGGACTAGGCAAGGGCCCTCACACAACACAACACTAGGCACACAGGCACACAGACAAGAAAATGCCCCCAGACTCCCACGGGTATCCTAGTAAAGTCGTGCAGGTCCACAGGACTCGCACCAGCAGACTTCACTTAAAGGATCGCAAAAAAACCTCCCCTCCAGTCTAGCCCCTGCTCACCTGTCACAAGAACACACTAGCAAGCATGAAACCACCAAATATGAGACAACAAAAAAGCTTCCTAGGTCTCATTAACAATTATATCTCTGCATAAGGCCCAAAATCCTATCTAGTTATCTGAGAGCTCGTCGTTAATACAATAATAGATATAAGGTCTATCAAGGGGATGGGATAATTAAATAGATTGGTGAAGTAGTGGAAAGAAGGTATACAAAGTAAGAGAGAAAGTTTCTAAGTGGGGTTGAGAGGGATAGATATCAAGGGGGTCCGAAGGGTACGACAGTGAGGTGAGCTCTGAGGAGAATAGCTCCTCTGGACCCCTCCAGGATCCCACACAAAGGCACGGTGGTCAGTCAATCACAGGCCGCTACGTCACCCGGCAGCAGGCCTGCAGAAGGCGCCAGGAACCACCAGCCAATCAAAACGGAGAGGAAAGGCCACGCGGGCGAGCAACTCCTCCGGGAGGGATGAGGGAGGAGGAGGAAAAGCAACACTCACCTCCCCCACCCTGCTCGCTCGCTCTCTCTCTCCCGCTCGTCTCCTCCCACTCTCACTAGACTTACATCTTATATCGTATAAATACGATAGAATATGACTTTTGTGATCTCGTATGTCTCTGTGACGTCACGATCTCTCCTACAGCACGACGTAGGACGAGTAGATCGTATATTATAAGATTGTAAATAAGTTAAGTTATAAAAGGCCTAATATGCTATTAAGCAATATTGCCATGGTCTTATGTAGTATATATGAATTTATCGTATATATTAATATAATTTATCGTATAGAGCAACCTAAATGCGGTACGATAATTTGGGCTCCTGGCGGTTTGCCAAGGCAGCAAGGTGTGCTTTTGAGGTACGCCAGATCCTTCACGAACACCAACCAGTCAACATCTAATTTTTCCGCCCTCAGTTGATCGAGCTTTTGTGCTTGTAATCACAATACACATACAGCAATACACGCAGCTACACCATCACGACGCTCTCATCGACATCATGACTGACTGATAGATAAGCATAAATTATAATAATTATGTCCATTCCCATGTAATCATTTATTCTTTCTTTAACTTGACTTGAGTCTTGGGACCGAAGTCTCGTTCCCCATTGTCCACCGCCATATTGGGTAAAACGTTCTCCCTTGCCTCATTGCCACGTGGAACTATTGGTGAGTTAATTCCTGGCTAATATTAACCCTTATAACCTTACCCTATATATACATTTATTATGTGAGACCTTTGGATATAAATTAGCTTGTTTCAGATTGAATTCAATTTAGATATAGAGTAGTTTTCATTTAGATTGATTTGATCTGATTCATTATAGCTTAGTAATATTTAACTTCCATTGATAGTTTACCACATTGGTGCCCAGACCCGGGAATTAGCTACCAGTAAGGGATTTTAAGGCAATGAACAAGGGAACATATAACAGGATGCAGGAACAACTCTATGATAAACTGGCAAGGCTAGCCAAGCGATGGTTAGAGCCGGAATGCAGGGTTGTATCATTGCGCCTGCGTAAGTCCTGCATCCCACCCATCATCTTTCCCCAATAATTTTCTTTTCCGTTTCAGACTTCCTGTGACATAATATGACCTGACCTAACATTTTTTCTTGTTCAATATGATCCATTAGTAGGTATTGCTATTTAGTGTACTATTTTTTCTCCATAACATAGAAGTCCGCCGGTTGGCGTCTCTTAATTAGACTATTATTTGGCCGTTGTTTTTGTAACGTAACATTTAGATACATAGCCTATAGGCTCACATGCAAAATGGATAAAGACCATACAGAGACACCGTCTAGTGGGGTGCTAAGCAAAGCCCCTAAAAATCAAAGGGCGGGACTTCGGGGAGTATTAAATAGGCTAATTGTGGACTTTAACACTTTCATCACTACTGCTGAACTAGAGGAATTGGAGGCTAGATTAGAT
This sequence comes from Paralithodes platypus, assembly GCA_032716605.1. Classification (NCBI taxonomy): domain Eukaryota; kingdom Metazoa; phylum Arthropoda; class Malacostraca; order Decapoda; family Lithodidae; genus Paralithodes; species Paralithodes platypus. The sequence continues at coordinate 34,264,822 of CM064483.1, read as the reverse complement.
AACGTCCAGGCTACCAACGGTCGTATTACGGCTCTGAGTGAGGTGATTGTGGCTGACATGATAGAGGAGGAAGAGATAGTTACAGAGTGTGATAATCGCGCCCTCTATGACGAACCTGTCTTTAGAGCGAAGCGCCTATTACAGCGTGCTGTCGCAAGTAAGAAGGGAGGCGATAATGAGGCCAATAGAAGGGCTGACCCAAAACATACTGTACACCTCCCTAAGCTCAACCTTCCTACATTTGGGGGCAAGTTAACCGAGTGGTTAGCTTTCTGGGACGTATTTCGATCTACGGTTCATGAATCCTCTTTGGATAACGTCCGCAAGTTTCACTATCTGAAGGGACAAATGGAAGGAGAGGCCTTACATTTAATAGAGGGTTTTGCAGTAGTGGGTGGTAGTTATCTTGAAGCGGTACACTTATTAGAGTCCACATAAGGGGATAGAGAGCAGTTGAAGATGGCCCATGTCGTTGCCTTGATGGGGCTCGCAGAACCACAGTATAAGGTTGATGAGTTGACAAACTTCAGGGCAAATATGGAGTGCCATACTCGATCGCTAGACACCCTAGGGCTTACCACGCAGGAAATGATAGTCATTATCTTGCGTCAGAAGCTTCCTATGGCAATACTTGATAAGGTAAGATCATTTGAGCTGGGGGAATTCAAAACTCAGTTCAGTAAGGAGATCAATAATCTACAGTTGAACAAAGGGAGAATGTATGTGTCGGGAGGGAGTGGGAATGTGGAGAAGAGGGGAACAATAAGCATGACAGTGGGGACTAAAGTAAAGAAAGAGGGTGTGTATAAGAAACCTGCTCAGATTCTATGTAAACTATGTAACAACAAACATAAATGGAGTTTCTGAGTAAAATACCCAACAAATGAGACAAAACTAGCACAGGTGAAAAGATTGAAGCTATGTGTAGGTTGTCTAAGTGGGGAACATGGTAAGCAGGGACAATGTACTGCTACATACTTAAGGCCCTGTCGGCACTGCAAAGGACATCACTTTGATAAGTTGTGTCCTACTGCAGATAAAGTTAAAGACGTCAAAAATGAGGGTACTACAACTGTGGCACTAGGTAGCACGCAAGACACCACTATATTGCCCACAATACAGATTCCCATGGAAGGTAATGACAGTAACAAAGTTTGTCGGGTACTTCTAGATCAAGGGTCTCAACGTTCCTTTATAAAGAGGTCCGTACTAGTGGGACTGAAGCACCGAATCGTAGGGGCTGAGCTCTTCGATTACAGGGCTTCACAGGGGTTACTGATAAACAAGACTACGAGATAGCGGAGATTTCATATTTCTATCGTAAAAACCGGTACTTTATGACTTGTATCGTAGTAGACACCCTACCAGAATATGTATCTGTGGGTGTGAAGAAGGTGGAACACGCATTACGTAGCAAAGGGGTTAACTTGTTAGATCCCATGGGAAATCAGAGTGAGGTGCATGTTCTACTTGGTGTGGATCATTATTATGAAGTAGTATACCCTGGATTTAAAAAGATGTGTGGTGTAATTTTAATCCCCACTAAATTTGGATACTGCATGAGCGGAAAGGTGCATACTACACAGTCAAAGGTCCTGGTCGACACGGTCTCGATATATAGAGTCAATGTAACCGCGGCAGAGGAGTTGGGAAGGGAGGATTCCCAACCTAGTGACCCTATGATGGCTGCCGAGTTCGACCTGGAACGACTGTGGAGATTGGATCACATAGGCATTAATCCTATGGAGACTGATTATGACTCGGAAGTTGCGCTACAAAGGTTTGACGAGTCTGTGTGCTACTGTGCCTCAGACAAGCAATATAAAGTTAGTTTACCCTGGAAGAACAGTGAGATAAGCCTGCCTACCAACTATGGTTTGGCATTAGGTCGCTTGCGCGCATTGCAGCGGAAATTGTCTAACGAACCGAGCACGCGCCAGGCGTATGACGATGTATTTCGGAGTTATGAGGATAGGGGCTTTATAGAGAGAGTCGATGTCAAGATGTTGTGTAAGAAGGGTAGGGTTCACTATCTGGCCCATCATGGGGTAAAGAAAGACAGCGTCACCACACCAATACGGGTGGTGTATGACTGTTCTGCCCACCAAGGTCAACAACCCAGTCTGAATGACTGCCTGTTGACAGGTCCGTCCATGGTGTCGGACCTGTCCCAACATCTATTGCGGTTTAGGCTGGGAAAGTACGCCTATACCAGTGACATCGAGAAAGCATTCTTGATGGTTAAGCTAAACGAGGAAGATAGAGATGTTACCCGCTTTCTTTGGTTCGGCGACATTAGCGACTCTGAAAGTCCCATCATAATATACCGTTTTCGGGTTGTACTCCTTGGGGCCACTTGCTCGCAGTTTTTGTTAAATGCCACAATCAGAAAACATCTAGCTGACACTCATGAGGACACAAGTAAACTATCTCGCGGATTATACATTGACAATTTGCAGGGTACTAGCGATAGTCAAGATGATTTGTTATATGCATACTGGCAAGCACGCAGATTGTTTGCGGATGCACATCTATTTCTCCGCGAGTGGGTTACTAATAGTGAAGATCTTCAGAGTTTAATACAGGTGGATGGTACGGCATCTCTTAACCAGGAAAAGTCCAGAAATTTGGGGATGATCTGGCAACCTAAACATGACATACTAACTTTTCAAACAAGGTCTTTTGCTCAGCAGACAGGAGCGCACACAAAAAGAAGTCTGTTGAGCAAAGTTGCGCAATTTTTTGATCCTTTGGGTCTAGCATTACCTGTTACCATAAGAGCTAGGATTCTAATGCAGGAAGTTTGGAGACGTAAGATAGGAGGGGATGACAGTTTGCCCGAGGACCTGAATGACCAAGGGACATTGTTGTTGAATGAATATGCCATCCTATGTACTAAACCTATACCTCGTAAAGTGGCGGCGTTCGGTGACGTTACGTTACACACGTTTTGCGATGCTAGCGCCACGGCATACGGGGTAGCCATATATGTTGTTACTTCATTTGGGGCACATTTAGTTACAGCCCGGGCCAAGGTAGCCCCGGTTAAAAAGGTAACTATCCCTAAAATGGAAATGACTGCCATGCTGCTATTAGCACGTCTGGTGCAACATGTACGCGCAGCATACGAGAGCGAATTAAATATTGAAATCGTTCATGCATGGTGCGATAGTCAGGTCGCACTCAACTGGATACATAGCAAGAAGTCTCTGCCAGTTTATGTGCGGAATAGGGTAGATGAGATTAGAGCCCTTTTGCCAGACGTTGCTTATCATTATGTAAATACAAAACAAAACACTAGTGATCTCATAACTAGGGGTATAACGGCTAGCCAGTTAATGAAGTCCGAATTGTGGTGGCATGGTCCAAAGTGGCTGCTCCATGAAAGTGAATGGATGATATGGCATGCTGTTGGTGAGGGACTTCTGCCACTGGAAACAGTGGCAGTTACAGCCCAACCAAATGAGCCACCGGGTCCTATCATAAAGTGGGCAAGATTCGGTGACTATAATAAATTAGTCAGAGTTGTAGCTTGGGTGTTGCGATATGTATCCAATCTCAAGCTTAAAGTAACGGGCCAACTCTGCAACAGGGGTCACAACATTGATGCTCGTGAATTTAAAGCAGCTGAAGTAACTTTGATCAAATGGGTTCAAATAGAAACCTTTTCCAATGAATTAGAATCCTTGAAAAGCTCGAATAAGACATTAATGCCTAATATAGTGCGCCAACTAAGGTTGCACCTAGACAATGGCCTCATCAGGTGTGAGGGTCGCCTGAAGTCGTCGGGTGTACCAGACGGCACAAACCGACCCATACTTATGCCAACAAGACATCACGTTACTGATCTATTGATCATACGTGCACATAGGGAAGTAAAACACTACGGGGTATGTCATATTATATCAAATTTACGTCTCACATGGTGGATACCCAGAGTTCGACAAGTAGCTCGACGCGTAGTGAGAAAGTGTGTAATATGCCAGAGACTAAAGGGTAAACCATATGCAACGGGACCAGCTCCACCTCTACCTGAATGCCGTGTAAAGCACGTAGAACCTTTCCAAGCGGTAGGATTAGATTACACTGGGGCATTGAAGACGAGGGAGCATGAGAAGGTTTATATATTATTGTTTACCTGTGCGACGTCTCGAGCGGTACACCTAGAACTATGTGATAATATGTCTAGCGAAGAATTTATGCTGGCGTTCAGACGGTTTTGTGCCCGTCGTTCATTCCCTCAACTCATTCTTAGCGACAATGCTCCCACTTATGTCCAAGCATCAAAATATCTAAAGGATATGAGTAGTGATCCTACTGTCATCACTTTTTTGGGAGAGAAGAAGTGCGAATGGAGGTTCACTCCAGTTAAGGCACCTTGGTTTGGTGGAATGTGGGAACGATGTGTCGGCATAGTAAAGTCAGGACTAAGAGCGGTTGTAGGACGTGCTCTATTAAAGAAGAGTGAGTTGACGACAGTCCTCACAGAGATAGAGGCAGTCGTGAATGATCGCCCGCTTACATATGTGTACACCGGCCTGCAAGAACCACTACCATTAACGCCAGGTCACTTGCTATATGGAAAACCATTGACTGCGTTTCCATCTGATTTTCAGTCCATAGTAGAGTTAGAGGATCCCTCGTTGTACTCTGAGGTAGCGGTGTCTAAGATATACCAGTATATATCCAGGATAATCGAGGATTTTAGGAAACGGTGGATTAGTGAATATCTGCTAGCATTGAGGGAAAGGAGTGTTACTCCCTCTGGTAGACCAACGACACCTACAGTTGGCGAAGTTGTTTTAATTAAAGAAGATAGTCCTCGTTTATACTGGAAATTAGGCCGCGTATTGGAGGTATATAAGGGGGCAGACTCTGTAGAGCGGGTGGCGCTATTGAAGACAGCCACTGGAACTACTGTTCGTCTTATCGCACGTTTGTACACTTTGGAGCTCGATTCCGCATTGCAATCTGAGGCTCCACCTGTTATTGCTGGGTCCGAGGATTCTCAAAGGAACGACTCACCTCTTACTGATGGTGATCATTCTCGGACCGGGACGCGTCCCAGACGCGCTGCTGCTGGCGCCGTCGACTTGTGGCGTCAGAAGATAGCCTCTGGGCAACTTTAGGTTTAAGGTGGGGTTCAGGTCTTTTTTGTGGGGGGAGTGTATCGTATAAATACGATAGAATATGACTTTTGTGATCTCGTATGTCTCTGTGACGTCACGATCTCTCCTACAGCACGACGTAGGACGAGTAGATCGTATATTATAAGATTGTAAATAAGTTAAGTTATAAAAGGCCTAATATGCTATTAAGCAATATTGCCATGGTCTTATGTAGTATATATGAATTTATCGTATATATTAATATAATTTATCGTATAGAGCAACCTAAATGCGGTACGATAATTTGGGCTCCTGGCGGTTTGCCAAGGCAGCAAGGTGTGCTTTTGAGGTACGCCAGAGCCTTCACGAACACCAACCAGTCAACATCTAATTTTTCCGCCCTCAGTTGATCGAGCTTTTGTGCCTGTAATCACAATACACATACAGCAATACACGCAGCTACACCATCACGATGCACTCATCGACATCATGACTGACTGATAGATAAGCATAAATTATAATAATCATGTACATTCCCATGTAATCATTTATTCTTTCTTTAACTTGACTCGAGTCTTGGGACCGAAGTCTCGTTCCCCATTGTCCACCGCCATATTGGGTAAAACGTTCTCCCTTGCCTCATTGCCACATGGAACTATTGGTGAGTTAATTCCTGGCTAATATTAACCCTTATAACCTTACCCTATATATACATTTATTATGTGAGACCTTTGGATATAAATTAGCTTGTTTCAGATTGAATTCAATTTAGATATAGAGTAGTTTTCATTTAGATTGATTTGATTTGATTCATTATAGCTTAGTAATATTTAACTTCCATTGATAGTTTACCACATCTTATATATAATAATGAAACAATCAACTATCGAGAATAAAATATACTAAGATGTGTTGGATAAGAATAATGGCAGCTTCAAGTTGTGAAACAACATAAGAATATCCCAGACATTAGTTACATTGTCGTAGGATATATACTAAGGAAAAGCCGGCCAGCCGGTTTCTAAACGGCTGGGCAGCCGACACTCGCGCATGCCCGCACGTGGCTACTATGCAGGAGTGTCACACCTCCCCCAAGATATAAGACACTTGACTAAGTTCTTCATATCTAACAGAAAGCTTCTCATAGTACCACACACTGTTGCGACACAAGGCACTATATATAAAACAAAAAAGACTGTTGCACTCCACCGAGCAAGTTCAACTAACTTAGCGACAATAAGCGAAAACATTCAACTTAGATACTGCTACAACATCTTATACAAAATTCTACACGTTATAAAAATGAAGAGTTTTTATAAGGATTTTTGCTTTTTTTGAATTTGTTTTTTTCGGCTGAACTACAGTGACTGCCTATTTTCCTCCACACTCAACACACACTGACTGAACGGCGAGGGTTCTCCTGCAAACAAACCCTCCCGTGACAACCAATCAGCCAAAACATTATCAGTGCCCTTAGCATGCCACACATCCAACTTGTGTCCCGGCAGCAAAACAACACCTGGCACTGATAAACTGCCCAGTTCATCACAAGACTGGCATTTCTCTTCGCTCTTTCCGGAAACGGGGCCTGCCAATAACCTTTCACTAGTTCTACCTTCGTGATAGGCAATGCAGCCCCGAGGCGGTCTATGGTGTCGTCAACTCTCGATAAGGTATAGGCGTCTGTCAGGGATAATGCACACACACTCTCGCAATCAACACACTCACTGATCTTGCCACTTAACACCGGTTGCAAAGTTGCAGGCAACGACCACTCACGACATTCCTTATCCCTCAGACCCTTCGTCAACACGCAATCCAGCTCTGCTTGCACCACAGGCTGTCGAGCAGGATTTATACGGTAGGGAATTAAACTGAGCCGTGCACTATCTCCAGCCTGCATGTCGGATTCTACCCCGTACATCAGGCCTGGAGAAGCAACAAACATGCGGATGTACTGCCACAGCCTAGTATACAACTTATCTCGCAGAATAACAATACTAGTGCCCTTCCACAACCCAGCCGAGACCGCAGCTTCTAACCTGTAGTCTCCCTCCTTCTCCACCTTCGTCCCTAGAACAGCCAGGTCATGAGAGGGACAATCAGTACCACCTGTGCAGTCACTCCCATAGTTCATTATTGCTAAGGCTTCCCCGCCGATACCGTACATGCGCACCCCCGCATTCCTTGTGACGACATCTGCCTGCGCAGCATCACCACTTTTAGCGACATGGCCAGATACAGTCGGTCTATGGTAAGGCTGTTGCATTAGACTAGAGCAGCATTGAGAGGCTATGCGACGACCGGGCACAGCCACTCCACAGCCAACCTCACCAATCTGCTCAATGTCCTCCTTTTGACCACCACCCTTGGCAGCCATGGGTCGACCCTGACCTGGCAACCATGCCAAAGCCTCGTCGCCCACCTTGAACCACCGAAACAACGAGGCTAACGGTCTTTCAATATTCCCGTGACCTGCCCGCGGAACATCTTGCACCGCCCGAGTTGTGAGACTCAGGGGCTCGGCACGACCATTGGGGTATGAACCGAGCTGGTGCTGGAGCGCTGCACGCTGCTGCTCAGGCAGGTGCTCTAGCGCTTCCACAGCCACCAGACTCGTGTTCCCCGCCCACTGCTCCGCCGAGACATGACAATCCCTACTCTCCTCCACCTGTGCCCTACTGCCCCCCTCTCCTTCTCCACCTTGGCCGCGGCAGACCAACGCAGGGACAGTAGGCTGCTCAGGTGGTTGCCTCACAAACTCCTCCAACAGGTTCACATGACATGTTTCCCCGTCCTCGTGTTTGATCTCGACAGCACCATTACCACACTTCTGAACTTCCGGATCCTCCAACTGCAGTTTACAAATATCTGAGGGAACCAACCTGTCTAGATGCTTCCGAAGCAACCCAAGTCCTCCCCCAATATCAAACTGAGCAACCCTTTTTTCTCTCCGTGTGTAACTTTGCTGCCTCGGAGTCTCTTCCTGCCCTACCTCCTCACTAGCTGTGACAGGTCCTGGGGCCTCTCCAGACTCTAACATAGGTGCCAATAATGAGTCACCAAGAAACACTGCCGGCTCAAAACTCTCCAATTGACCAACACTTCCCGTTTTCTTGTGACCTTTCCTCCGCGGTTTGATAGACTGAGGTGGTGGCTGCAAGGCTCCGGATGTCTGAGAACGCGTCACAACACACGCCATGGTTTGTACGCTACACTTCTCAACCCGCTCCTGTTCCTCCCTACTAACGTCGGCCGCCTTCTCGGCAACGACCAAGGGTGAAACCTTAGAAGCAGGCACCGCAAAGTCGTTGCCGAGGAGGAGGTCGACGCCCCCAACAGGCAAGTTCTCTACGATTCCGACATCCAGCTCCTTCGCCACACCACCCACCTCCAGCTCCATCCGCACCAACGGGTAGGACTTCGTAGCATTGATCCCCTGAACTACCACCACCCGAGCAGCGTTAATCGGCCTACCAGTAAAGTTCTTTAACAAGGTCTGAGAAGCCCCAGTATTACGCAATAGCTTAATTCCTCGCCTTTCGCCAGCCCACCTCACAAAACCATGCCCTCTATGACCCCCAAAGACGTCGCGGACAGGGTTAGAGCCTTCCGGACTCTTGAACACAGGCTGTGTCCCAACCTCTGACGAACTACTCTTGGCAAACTCAGAAGATATAGGCGACACCCCTATGCTGCGGGCCAATGACACAACCTTGTTTGGTGGCTTGTTCGGACAAGCATTTGCAAAGTGACCCTCCTTGTGACATACAAAGCACTCTTTACTCTTTGGATTCCCTTGGGAGTGGGAGGTACCATTAGACTTCTTATATGGGACAGTATTTGGTTTATGTTCAGTTTTATTGTCAGTGCTACCTGGTTTTGTGTATTTATGTGTATCAAAATTCTTGGGAGGGGGAGGGGTACGATCCTTTGCACCCGACTCACTCCTAGCTGCTGCTTCACATCCTCGAATTAATGACAGTCGGAGGTCAGCCATTTCTGCTGCCTCCTGGAGAGTTCTAGGATTTTTATCCTTTATATTTAATGTTAAGTCGCCGCCAGTGCACTTAAAGAACTGCTCCAAGAGAACCAGCTCCATCAACTCCTCAAAAGTAGCTGCCCTCTCAGAATGCAGCCAATGTCGTAGTGCATCAGACAAGTCCCGGGCGTGTTCTAGGAAGGTACTATCCTTGCCCTTAATAACACCCCGAAACTTCAAGCGGTAAGTTTCTGGTTGTAACTCATAGGCCCGTAGCACAGCCTTCTTTAGCTCATCATAAACTAAACAGGACTCTAAATGTAGTGCATCATACGCTTTTAGCCCCTTTCCTAGGAGTCTTGATGAAACTAATGCTGCCCACTTTTCCTGAGGCCACTGGTGTTCCTGACACTTCTTCTCAAATCGCATAAAAAACTCAGTCACACATGATTCATCGAACACAGGAACTAGTTTAAGCAGGTGCGACAATGATTGGTCCCGATGTCCGTTACCTCCCCCAATATTTCGCCCTGTTACCTCCACTCGAGATCTCTCCAGCTCCCTGTCAGCCCGATACCTAGTAGACTCTGCCTGCAGTTCAGCCTCTCGTATAGCTGTTCTCTCTGCAGCCTCAGCCTCAGCTCTAGCAGCCTCAACCTGAGCTCTAGCAGCAACCTCAGCCTGCACACTAACCTGTCTTTCGGCGGCCTCAACTTGAGCTCTAGCAACCTCAACCTTGGCCATCTCAAGCCGAAACAACAAATCTGGAGTCAACCCTTGAGGAGGGGAAGGTGCATTTAATGGAGAGGGTCCCTGTGATTGAATTCCACGCTGCCATTGATCATCAACTTGGGGGTATGTACTAAATTCAGGCACCCTGACGTTTGATACGGGGTAGAGTGAAGGGGGGGCTGGGGACCGGGGCCCCCAGGCGCCTCTCCACCCAGGTCTCTCCCTTCTAAACCCAATATCAAAGTCCTCAGCTGATCTTTCCTCATGCCACTTAAACCCTGGTGACCCTGAAGACCTGCCACACACTTTAAGCCATACTTATTCAGCTTCAACACCCTGGCAGCGGTAAGGGGCACCTCTAAAAATCTTCTAGCACCCTCCTCGCTATCGACTAGCCACTCCACAGGTCTTTCTCCCTCCGAGCCCGTATCGTGACCTGACCCACCACTGTGTTCTGATGTATTAGACATGTTTGTGCATTGCAGTCATTATCACGGTTATAGAATGTGCCTTATCTCCTATGCAAGTATGTATATACTAATGTTATTTAAAGTCTTTAATGTGTTATATTGGTTGCTCCAAAAAAAAAACTCTATGTCCACTGTATTCCTCTAATCATAAGGAATCTCAAAACAAATGACCACTATATTCCTCTGTTCAGTAAATCCTATGCAAGGTCGCCATTTGTTACGTCCTGGGATATATAAACACTGGGCTCTTTCTATTGGACTAGGTATGCGGCAACAAGCAACAACGGAAAACGCTAGATCCCACCCTTATCTATAAACCCAGGCAACAAACCACCCTAATCCGTCAAGAGTCCTGCCTGGACAACAAGGTATCCTATGACTCGGTTACAGGGTGCACGCACTATAGACTGCTGATAGTCAAGCAGGTTATATAAAAGATCACGCAATTAAGTTGACTTAAAGCTTCAAGGAAAAGATAGATAACGGAATTAAATTGCAGAAACAATTTAATAACAAACTAGAAGAAAGTACATTTAACGTTACGTTAATTAATACAACTAATCACCCTTGCGTGAAAGAAGGTGAAAGCAAACAGTCCTCAAAACATCGTACAGGTAGACAAGATGCAGGTTTCTAAACTGCATGCGGCTACTGTAGGATCTGATGCTTAGCAAAGAAAGTAAGTTACGGATTTAGAGAACTCTTAACTCATAAGCAGGAATAAATACTAGTGATAGGCCATACAGTGTATAATGGCATAGTTATAATTAAATAAAGGCAGCAACTCGCAACATAACCACATACAGGTGTGCTTCTCACTCTTAGTCAGGCAAGCCTGCTCGGACAGAGTCTCTAAGCCACACCCTGACTCACAATGCTCACAAAGACGGTAAACGGTGGCACAATAACAAGCATACAGATATAATAAACCGCTAGCTGTTAATCTGCCAGGTGGCAGAGGTCTAGCCGGAAGGATATAGGCTTCGGATACCCGGGCTGAGCCACCTGCTCTAGCCTAGGGACGTTCCCAAGTCTGTGCGCCAAATTACTCTAATTGAAAGGGTGCTCTCTTGAGAGACTCAGATCCCAAGTATCTGACTCTCTCCTGGCGACCCTAGAACAAACGCAAGACGTGCTAGCGCAGTGCTGAGTGGACTAGGCAAGGGCCCTCACACAACACAACACTAGACACACAGGCACACAGACAAGAAAATGCCCCCAGACTCCCACGGGTATCCTAGTAAAGTCGTGCAGGTCCACAGGACTCACACCAGCAGACTTCACTTAAAGGATCGCAAAAAAACTCCCCTCCGGTCTAGCCCCTGCTCACCTGCCACAAGAACACACTAGCAAGCATGAAACCACCAAATATGAGACAACAAAAAAGCTTCCTAGGTCTCATTAACAATTATATCTCTGCATAAGGCCCAAAATCCTATCTAGTTATCTGAGAGCTCGTCGTTAATACAATAATAGATATAAGGTCTATCCAGGGGATGGGATAATTAAATAGATTGGTGAAGTAGTGGAAAGGAGGTATACAAAGTAAGAGAGAAAGTTTCTAAGTGGGGTTGAGAGGGATAGATATCAAGGGGGTCCGAAGGGTACGACAGTGAGGTGAGCTCTGAGGAGAATAGCTCCTCTGGACCCCTCCAGGATCCCACACAAAGGCACGGTGGTCAGTCAATCACAGGCCGCTACGTCACCCGGCAGCAGGCCTGCAGAAGGCGCCAGGAACCACCAGCCAATCAAAACGGAGAGAAAAGGCCACGCGGGCGAGCAACTCCTCCGGGAGGGAGGAGGGAGGAGGAGGAAAAGCAACACACACCTCCCCCACCCTGCTCGCTCGCTCTCTCTCTCCCGCTCGTCTCCTCCCACTCTCACTAGACTTACATCTTATATATAATAATGAAACAATCAACTATCGAGAATAAAATATACTAAGATGTGTTGGTTAAGAATAAGGGCAGCTTCAAGCTGTGAAACAACATAAGAATATCCCAGACATTAGTTACATTGTCGTAGGATATATACTAAGGAAAAGCCGGCCAGCCGGCTGCCGCCAGCCGGTTTCTAAACGGCTGGGCAGCCGACACTCGCGCATGCCCGCACGTGGCTACTATGCAGGAGCGTCACACGACATATATGATGCGATCGCGTCATATGAATAAGTCCACCAAAATCTCATATGACGCGATCGCGTCATATGGACTTATCTCTATACCTCTCCAATAAGTTTATGACGCAATTTTGCGTCATATGAGCTCAGTAAGTCCGATAAGTTACCATACGATAAAACCGTTGGTGGCAACCTCAGCCTCCTGCGATAATTCTAACGGCCGCAGTGTTGTTGTGAGTGTAGAGCGAGGCAGTAGCAATGATCCTGGGGCTCCCGCCTCCTCGGACTTACTGGAACATAATATGTCTGGGGGAGTTAATATACTTAATGTCTACTGTGACTGATAAAGTCTAGCTAGAGTCAATGATACGAGATACTGGTGCGCATGGCATGCCGCATAGCCTAGTGCAAATCTCAAGTCTGTGCGTCAAATATTACGTTATGGTGAAGGGTAGCTCTCTTGAGAAACCTTAATACCGAAGTATCAAGCGTTCTCCTAGCGTACCTCAAAGACAAACAACCGAGCCTAGAACAGTGCAGAATGGTATAGGCAAAAAGCCCTCATTCGTGCATGCTCTACTCTCAATGGCACACAGACTAGAATTTACCCAATCAACTCCAGTTCTCAGGTATGTCGTGCAGCTTTAACTAAAGCCAACACCTCGGAAAACAATACCTTATAGTATCAGACTCCTAGTCTAGCATTATCTAATCCAGCAGAACACTAATAATTATAGGAAGTGGTACTGAATACTATGAATGCCAACCAATGCTTCGTGATCAACTTATCTTAACAACTAACATACATGGGTTATATCAGACCTTAATGCACAATACAACAGGCCAGCATGAAGCTGATTATGCAGAGTTAACCAGAGGGGATATAATATTAATAAAAGGTGGTGAAAGGTTGGAAAATGAGAGAGATAGCAGAGGAAAAGGTTCTCAGGTGCAGAGAGGGGGAAATGTATCAAAGGGATAAGAGGGATGCGTTCTAGAAACCAGATCTGAGGGAGAGAGTAGCGAGGGAGCTGTATATATACTAGCACTAGCTCGAACCGCGTAGAAAATCGGTAACAAGTCCTCTAGCCAATGCTAAAGAAGCTAGCTAAACATGACGTCACCAAGCATGGTAAAAAACTCCTCCAACGAATCCCCACGAGGCCAGCCAGCTATGACGTCATCGAGTATAGCAAAACACTGCCCGCCTCCCCACACTCTGTTCTACTCTCTCTCTCTCTCTCTCAAATCCTATCATTACTACTTAACCCGTTGAGACCCAGCGTCGCACGTGTTGCGTCGGCAGTCTTTGATCACCAACTCCCAGCGACGCATCACGTGCGTCCGACATATAAAAAACACTTACGTGGCTCGTAAGGTAGGGAATGGCGGGAGAATAGGAGGGGGCGGTACCGTAGTGTGTGGGGGAGCCGGGCCAGTAGGTGTGAGCGGGCCGAGACAGCCGCGCGGCTGGTGGTGGTGGGCTTAGTGGGGATAGTTTACACCCCTAGTTTACCGCCACTTTGAACCTTCATTACTCCGGTCGTATGGGAGCTAGAGGCTTGAGATTTATGTGAGATACTCCTTAGGAAGTATGCCGTACAATGCCATACTCAGTTTTTATCCTAGTGCTCCCGGGCAGGTGGTCATGCGGGGGAGACGAACTATTGAAACCCCCCCCCCCCGCCCCCCAAATGACCGAAATGAGTTTTTTTTTATTTGTGTGTTCATTTCTCACCATTCTCTTCCATTTTGGCTCAACACATTTTTTTGAAGCTCCCCCCCCCAACCCCCCACCGGCCCCCACCCCAAAAAAAAATGTCAGAGGTGATTTTTTTTTGTTTTTTTTTTCATTTCTCATCCTTGTCTTCCATTTTAGCAAACAAAAAAAATAAGTGAAAATGGCTTGGGACTGGGGTGAACAAAATATTATAACTAGCCGGGGCTCAACGGGTTAATGATAAAACATATACTTTGCAATTAAATATATAAATCCTTGACATGGGTGAAAACAAAGAGCCTTTCTGGACTGCCCATGACACAAGCTTTTATATGAAATAAAGCACACTATAATACATCAATTGTAGCCACATCCACTGCCCTGGCGATCCTAGCGAGTCACTGTAGGACAAGCCATGCGGTTCAAACGGAGTGGTTAACGTCACAATTTATATTATTAAGCCCCTAGTCACACCCACCACCTAGAAACCCGACATGTGGTACGATGCTTTTTGATCCGAACATTTTCTTGAAACAACTTTCTCTTTCAATTTGTAAATTCGCCAACTAGAGGATATAACATTCTGGACCTAGTTCTTAGCAAAAAAAAAATTAGAAGTGGGCGACCAGCTAGGGAACAGTGACCATCAATCAATATATTTCTCTATATAATTATATTTTAAACCAAAGGAAAATAAAGTTTTTATCCCTGGCTTTAGAAAGGCGAATTTTAGGGGATTAAAATGGTCACTCTAAATTAAAGGTAAGGCAGGCCATTTAGTTCAGGTACGCCAATTAGTTCCATCAGACCAGAGAGGACAAGGCCAGATAGGTCACACAGCTGATGTAGATAGACAACCAACTGAAAATGTATATAGTGTGTATAATCAGTTCATCTCTGCCTTACAGAGCGAACAAGATAAATATATACCAAAAAGTGGTTAACTAAATATAACTAGATCGAACAGACAATATGAAAGGGTATCAAACAGCTGAAGGCTAATAGAACTTATAATGTTAAAGTTTGTTCTGTTGTCACTTGCTTTCCGTTAGCTGTTGGGACAGTTATCCTTTATACTCTGATACACTTAAATTTTATTTAATCATGAAACTAATTAAAGTTATTTAGAATTATTTTAATGTTTAATGTTAGGTAGGCTACTAATTACGAATAGAGAAAAGCTTGGTATGTAAGTAAGGACTTTTAAGCAATTATAAACTAATTATATAGTAAAGTAATTAATCTGGATTATCATTAAAGTATAAATATTATGAAGATCTTTTTATATATACTTAATTTAGTTTGTTAGCCCTTTAAAGATTATGTTTTACTCTTTTTCTCTTATCTCGTTATTCATGTAATCATTGTCCTCTTTACGTATCTTAAATCATTATTCTTATTCTTATTAGGTTAGCTAATTAGTTATTGTTATTCTGTCTTATTAATGCAAGACTTGTAATGAATCAATATAATAGATCAGGGAATATATAAAGTCACATATAAAATGGAATTGTATTTATAAAACAAATAAAGTATTTAACCCTTTATTGGCGGGGCCCAACTTAAGGCGGTCTAGAGGACCCAGACCTAAAGAGCGGGGCCCGCATTTAGTCGGTTGCGATGTTGAGCACATAATTGGCTATGAAAGAGAGTCTGAGCGGTGGGAGGAGCGTAGGTTGGCTCTGACCGTTCGGCACGGCTCCCGCGCCGCGACTGGCCCCACCTCCACACACATCCACACTCACTGCCTCCCTAGACAGGGAAATATGTCAGGAAATTACCGTATTTTAGGGATTTTTCCTTCGTGTTGCACGATCGTTACAAGACAACCCGTGATCGTAGAAGGATGGTTCAGGTGTCATTGGAAAGCTCAATTAACGCCCTTTCACTGATACATAATTGTATTACGCTCTGGCTCTTGTTTATGCATGGAAAAGAGCATGGAATGAAGCTCATTTAGGGTAAATATGCCCGCTGGGCTGGTAGTAGAAGTTATTAACATAGCCGCTCGAAGAGTGTTAACAATCACAAAATATTAGGTGATTATGAAGGAAATTAACATTTAGTACTTCAGGATCGTTTCGTATCAGTTTTGGTTCACTTTAACTACATAAAATAAAGTTAGTTTGATTTACAATATAAACCTAAGTCACAATAATTTAATAGGACCAATGCTTAATTACTAATGACAATAGTTTTACATAAAGTCATTTAGGTATTAACTTTGGTATAATGTCTAGCAAATAAATTAGTGACTATATCACATCAAATCTCCAATATTCAATATCCAATCACAAAATTATATCTAATCACAAAATTTTATCTAATCACAAAAGTAAACACCAATCCAAAATATGTCTCTCCAATCACAAAATCTTAAATCAAATGAGGCTATGTTTCCGACATACCTCTGGTTAATTAACAGTCACGAGTTCACTCACGAACTAACGAGTAGGGTTACGAGGAACGCAATACAAATACAATAAAAACCTATTATACAATAATTATACAAGCCTGTCTCTCCATGCAGCTCTTTACTCCCCACAGCTCAGAATGTAACTGGTTTGATGGAATGGAAGTATATAGTAAAGGTGAGGCAAGTAATCAAATTTACCCTAGTGATACGACCTACGCCAAGGCCGATTTTACTCTCCAGGTACCCAGTTTAACGTATGGGTGGGACGAGGCGAACACGAGAGAAGGCCTGCCCAATGGCCACTGAGCAATCCTGGTGGCTAACCAAGTTCTCAGTCTCGTGTGTTGATTGGTTGTAGGAAGCCACCAATCAGGCCCCTGAATTCATTTTAGCCACCATGAATCCAGGTACTCATTTTCGTCTGAGTGAGACGGAACTGACAGGGAATGGAGTTTGTTCAACACTTCTGAGCTACTTAAACCCTGGTGGCAAGCCAGGGAAATTTCACCCACCCCTAGGGCATCATCTGGTCAATGTCAGTAGGGTGCAATCACCCAACAGGTGCGGTCACCCATCCAACTACTGACCAGACCCTACGTTGCTTAACCTTCTGATCTATTATCAGGGTGGCAAGCGTTAGGCAGGGTTGCCCATCTGGTTTGATCTATCAATATCTGTCATTATATACGAGTCCATCACCCCACTAGTCCAATCAGAGCTTGGTTCAGGAGTTGTCATCAGCTCAGAGCTGCCGCTACGAATAGGAGGGTGTGGCAGGTTGTGTGAGCCAACCACAGGTAAGAGGCAGGCCGTTGTCCAACCAGGTGAGTGGAAATTGGCGGGAAACAGCTCAGGGCGTGCCCTCTCTCTCTCTCTCTCTCTCCTTGTCACGGGAACCAGCTAGAACCAGGTAGAAAGACGGAGGGAGAACCAGCATGGGCACTTTCTCTCTCTCTCACGCGTGCAGGTGTTCCTAGTCACGTACGCACTCAGCAAACTCGCCATGAGGTGGGGTACAGTCACGAACAACAGTTTGGTCTCTCCAGCTGTTACAACATATAAGAAGATTGCCTGAATATTATATTTCGCAAGAGGATGACTAAATATTTGTATTCAAGTTAATTATTAAAAAGTATATATTTAATTCATGTGAAAGATATTGTTAGCGGGAGAATTGTGTTCATTTATCATAATATATGTTTTTTATAGTTTCCTCCCTAGACTTCCATCAAGCTTAATAATACTCCCAAGACTGCCTTCGAAATACATTTGTGCAATGTTCGGTAGGATAATGCCCAAGGTTTAGATTCGTCATCGTTCTTTTATTATTAGTTATATGTGGAACGTATTGGAAGCAAGGTAATGACTAAGAAAGTTAAGAGAGTGATGCGGAAGGACAGAGAGGGAGAGCAGACCGAGAGTAAGATGGAAGGATGGAGTTTAGAGGAGAGACCATGACGTCTAACAATACTGTACATAGATAGATATATTATTGAATATTTTGGTTGCATTTACCTATTGGGAAGATGTATGGCGTGCTTGTGTGGTGCAGTATTAAGGAGAGAGAGAGAGTGGCTGTGAGGAACTCTACCCTGTTCTAAGTAAATAGGCCAACACGCTTGAACATTAACCTCTATAATTCATAAACGACTAGAGTGGTACAGTTAATTGGTCTGCCATTTGGGTAGGGTCCGACAGGGAATAGGTATGGACATTTGCAGCCTATTTGCTCTATCCTTTTTTTTTTTTTTTTTTTTTTTTTTTTAGATTTACTGAGGTTAGGGGTCACGATTTCTGGTATATCTACTTGGAACAGGGTATAGCTATATTACACTCTGTAAAGGACTACAATAATACAAACAAGCACACACACACACACACACACACAAACACATACACGCACACATAGAGAGAAACACACACACTCAAACAAGCACCTAAACACCCACATAAAAACACAGAAACACATTGACAAATTAACTTTCTCTTTCTCTCAACATTTCTATGTCTATCTATCTATGTATCCACACACACACACACACACAAACACACAAACACACACACACACACACACCATCACTATGCAGGGTAACCAATACACCCCGCCACTTAAAGCACCAGTATACACTTTAATCCACCAAGTGCCGGCGTCATATATGTCTGCTATTATCATACATAAATAAATAGGTATATGTATATTTATTTTTCCGATGCGAATGAGGGAGACAAAAGGCAGAACTGCCTGCAGCGTGTGCCTCCCCCAGAGTTGAAAGAGTGGCAGGGCCAAAATCAAGGGACGTTCAAGCCAAAACACCTGGACACACAGAGTTTGAAGCAATTTAAGTCATAGGAAGAGGGAAAGACTGATTCTGGGTGAGAGTTCCGGAGCTCAGCAGTTGAATAGAAGAAAGTCTGAGAATAGTGTTTCACTCTTGGGTTGGAGAGTTGCACAGAGTAGGGGTGGGATTCTGTTGCAAGACGGGTACTACGTACCCTACATAGAGGAGGCGGTATACACTGGGAAAGATCCGAGGAACACTGATTTTTGTAGTAGCGATAGAATAGCGAGAGAGATGCAACATTGCGGCAAAGAGAGAGAGATTGCAGAGAGTTGGTGAGTGGATGAGAGTTAATGATCCAAAAGACTTTCCTTTCTACTTTGTATAGAAGTTGGGTGTGATAGGATTCTCCCCACACATGTGAACAATGCTCAATACAAGGACGCACTGCGCCCCTGTACAGAGTCAGAAGCTGCGCAGGGGTAAAGAGCTCCTTGAGAAAAACAGAGACAAAGAATAATGAGAAAAGTCGAAGGATTGATTTTTGTATTGTTGAAGAATAAGGGATAATTCTTTGGAGGTTCCGAACGGGTAGTAAGATGGAGAAATTGGGTATTGGAAGCATGCATCAAGGTTTTCTCTACCCCAATTGGAAATGGTAGCTAGATTAGAAAATAAGTGTTTTATTACTTCATTACGTTTGTCTTTAAGGGATTGCTGGTTGGAGTTTTCTGGAAAACTAATGAGTAGTGTAAAATAGAGTCGTCTGCGTATGAATGGATGGGACTTGATGTACAGTTGAGAAGATCATTTATGAAAATTAGAAAGAGAATAGGAGATAGGACAAAACCTTGAGGAACACCGGAGTTGAGGGCGGGTGCCCAGGGGAGCTATCTCCCCCGCCAAAGGCGGCTTTCTAGGGCCTTTCCTAGCTGATGCTGAGAGGATTGGGTTCTAGTCATGTGGTGATGGGCTGGTCTATCAGAGTGAGAACTGAGCGATGTCTGCCATACCCATAGCTTACTCTGACTGTTCCTTTTACTTATATTATATTTTCTAGATCTCAAGCTACGGCGTCTCTTCCGTGGAGATTGGGAGATTGTAGGTTGGCAGATTGGGAGGTCATCCCAATCTGCCAACCTAGAGGTTGGCAGATTGGAAGCCAAAGCGTCACATTTTTCGTTTGCCCATCAACTTACTCTTTATAATTGCTAAGGGGCACAGGGCCCTGGGTGAGGCTTTGGTTTCCCGGGCTTTTCCGCGGTCTCCTCATCACCCCACCATGGAGTGGCTTTGGTCACCAAGGCTGTATTGTGGTAGGCAGGGAGGGTTCTGTGGAGGCGCTCGGTTATGGCCTTGGCCTTGCTCTGGGCCTTGGGGCTGTTCGGCCAGGCAGCCTGGGGATCAGCAACAACAACAACACACGAGTTTATAGAATGAGGAAGTGAGCGATGGCCGTCCACAACCGCAGCTATGGAACTACCGGAAAGGAAATTTGAGACAAAGGCAAAGATGGAGGGATAGAAACCGAAGGAGGGTAGTTTAGAAATTAAAGATTTGTGCCAGACTCTATCGAAGGCCTTCAACTTGTCTAGCGCAATAGAAAAGGTCTCACCGAAGCACCGAAAGGAGGATGACCAAGAGTTAGTAATATATGAAAGAAGATCACCAGTAGAGCGACCCTTAAGAAAGCCATACTGGCGATCTGAGAGCAGATTATGAGAGGAGAAATCCTCATGAAATTTGGAAGCAAGAATAGTTTAAAAAATTGTAGAGCTACAAGAGATGAGACGATAGTTAGAGGGCTGAGAGCGGTCGCCCTTCTTTGGGACAGATTGAATGAGAGCAAACTTCCAGCAAGAAGGGAAGACGTTAGAGGAGAGACAGAGACAAAAGAGTTTGCCTAGGCAAGGGGTCAGCACGGAAGTACAGTTTTTTAGTACAGCAGGAGGAACACCGTCCGGACCGTACACCTTCTTAATATTAAGCACAGAGAGGGTAGAAAGTGCATCTTTAGAAGAGATTAGGATATTAGACGTAAGTAGAAGAGAGGGGGGGTGAAGAGGGAGGAATTGCACCAGAATCATCCAAGGTGGAGTTTCTAGCAAAAGTTTGAGCGAAGAGTTCAGCTTTGTCAGAGGAAGAAGTGATGGTTGCGCCATCAGAATGGAAAAGGGGAGGGAAAGATGAGGAAGAAAAGTTGTTGGTGAGGCTAGATGCCAGAAAGCTTGGGAAGAGCTAGAGTTGGATAGTTCAGTGCATTAATTATTGATGAAAGAGTGTTTGGCAAATTGAAGAACAGATTTGGCTTGATTCCGGGCAGAAACATAGGAAGAATGAGATTATTGAGTTTTAAGGCGTCGGTACCGTTTGAATGTTTCCTCCTTCTTGTGGACAGCAGTAGAACAAGCGTGAGTAAACCAAGATTTTTTAGCACTAGACTGAGAGAAAGCAAATGGAATGTACGATTCCATGCCTGAGAGGATTACCTCGGTAATGCATTCAGCACTCTCAGAAGGGTCCTCGGCCACGGAAGCAGAAGTCATTCCATGGGAAATCAAAGAAGTACTGCCGAAGAGCCTCCTAGTCGGCAGTGTCAAAGTGCCACAAGCGCCGCCGGCTGGGAGGATCGGGTGGCCGTACTGAAGAGATAGGACTGGTGACAGAGATAAGGTTATAGTCGGAGGAGCCCAAAGGAGAGAAAAGATTGACATTATAAAAAGAAGGGTTAGAAGTCAGAAATAAGTCAAGAATGTTGGGCCGATCTCCGAAGCGATCCAGGATATGGGTGGGATGCTGGACCAGCTGCTCTAGGTCATTGTGATGAAACAGTTGCAATTTGGGCATCTCCTCCGGCGTTCGTAGTGAGTCTGGGAGTACTAGTTTTACGGAGATATTGGGTTGGAATATTCTGGTCATTCTGGTTGTAATTTGGTACACGTGGTATTCCTCCGTGTGCATGTTTCCTCATTGATGTATGTTTCTTCTGTTCTGTTGTTTCGCCTTTTCTTTTCTCATGTTGGTGTTGTTTATTATGGGTGTAGGGTAACTTCGGGATGCGTTTCATTGTAGATATTATTTCTTGGCTGGTTCTCGGGGATGTTACATCTTTCTTTTCTATCTTAGTTATTCCTTTCTTTTGGACCGGAAGTCGTGCTTCTTGGTGGTGGCCATCTTGTCTTCCTCTTTCGCTGCTATTTCCTTATCTTTTGTCTCCTTTATTTTCTTTTGTTATCATTGCCTTTCCAGTCTTCTTCTTAGTTGTTTTCTGCTTCTCGCTGTTGTTTTGGTTGATGGGCTGGGAATCTGGAATGCTGTGTTTGGTGATCGATTGTTTCCTGTTTCCTCTGTTTGTAGGTTTTATCCTCTTTGCTTGAGTTTGTCCTTCTGTTTCTCTGTCGCGTTTTCTTGTCTTCTTTGTTTCTTTTTCTCTGGTGGTTCTCTCTTCTGTATTCACGGGAGTCTTATTTAATTTGGTTATTTTAGGTAGCATGTCAATGCATGTACCTTTAGCCTGGAAAAGCATTATTCAGCCTATTAAAAAGCACTTAACCTATCCGCTGCGCACCCCCTATAGTATACAGGCACCCCTGTGCGTAGGTATGACGATTTGGGCGCCCCTTGCCAATATCAATGAAAAGTACATCAACGTGTAGGAAATGTTCGCACGCATCGAGCCATATATATTTTACCCCCCCAAAAAAATGTCTGGGGGGGGGGCGGTCCGTAGTTGAAAAAAGTGGAGCGAATGGCATCGCTCGGCCAGATTGTCATCGCGCGGCAAGATTTCCCGGGTGAATATCCGTGTGCCCAGGGGGTAGGAGTAGAGGGACGGGAGGGCGGGTTAGGGCGTAATGTCGCATATGTATCCTATTTTGAACACTTTTATGCTATGTAATAATGATAATAATAATCGTCTGGTTACTTATATAGCGCCCGTTCCCCTCCTTCGAGGATTCACAAGCGCTTGGCTTTCTTTAGTCTACCAGAGACCATTACCCATCCCCCTTGATCATAGGGAGATGGTAACCGCCGGCTATATCCCAGAAAAACTATTCAATCTGAGCGGGGATTGAACGCTAGACCTTCAAGATGGGATTCAGGCACGCTATCAACTGAGCCAGCCGGACGGCTGTATGTGTACATATATGTACGTATGTGTACGTATGTAGGCCACCCATATACCAAGGAATATGCCACATATAGACCAAATATTTGACATATAAGCGAATTATGAGAGAGTTTAGAGGCGAGAACTGAGGTGAGAGAGTTTACGCGGGAGACAAGTGCTTGTGTACTGCTTGAGTGAGTGCGCGGACTGCGGGCCGAGCGTGTGGTGGGGTGCTATCGAGAGTTGCCAAGTTGTACAGGGTCTGTTGGCTGTAATATCACGTATATATCGTATTTTCAGCACTGTCATGCTCTGTATCAAGTACGTGTACGTATGTAGGCGACTCATATAACAATGAATATACCGCATATAGACCAATTATGTGATATATAAGCCTTATGAATGTGTTTAGGGGAGAGTAGGGGTGGGTGGGTGGGTGGGTGAGAGGGAGGATGGGAGGGAGGGAAGTCTGTGTGTCGCTGTTCAAGGCCAGCCACGGCAGTCAGCTGTATGTTAGGGTGTCGTCGGCAGGGCCAGCAGAGGCCCAGGATGGCAATATTATGGTTGTCCCTGTCGCCGTTGTCGCCTTGCCCTTCGTCCCTTTCTTCCCTTTGGCAGGGGCAAGGGCAGGGGCAGAAGGGCCAGCAGGGGCGGCGTCAGCAGGGCCAGCAGAGGTCCTGGATGGCAATATTATGGTGGTCTCTGTCGCCTTTGTCGCCTTGCCCTTCGTCCCTTTCTTCCCTTTGGCAGGGGCAGGGGCAGGGGCAGTGGCAGGGGCAGAAGGGGCGGCAGGGGCGGCTGGTGGTGGTGGCACGGTGGTAGGGGCAGAGGTAAATGTTTTTTTACCCATGCCCTTCCCTGTCTTCCCAGTGGCCCCCGCAGGTCATGCAGCCCCAGGGCGGCCTCCTGCGTCGGTGGTAGTGGTGGCAGTGGTGGCAGTGGTGGTGGTAGTGGTTGTTGTTGTTGTTGTTGTTGTTCCCCAAGCTGCCTGGCCGAACAGCCCCAAGGCCCCGAGTAAGGCCAAGGCCATAAATGAGCGCCCCCACAGAACCCTCCCTGCCTACCACAATAAAGCCTGGGTGACCGAAGCCACTCCATGGCGGGGAGCTGAGAGGGTGCGTAAACGCCCGGGAAACCAAAGCCCCACCCAGGGCACTGTGCCCCTCAGAAATTATGAAGAGTAAGTTGAGGGGCAAAGGAATAATGTGATGCTTTAGCTTCCAATCTTGGTAGATTGGGAGGTCAATCCACGGAAGAGACGCCGTCACTTGAGATTTAGAAAATATATAAGTAAAAGGAACAGTCAGAGTAAGCTATGGGTATGGCAGAGATCGCTCAGGTCTCACTCTGATAGACCAGCCCATCGCCAGTGGGCTGGTGGTAGTGGTGGTAGCAGTTGCCTAGGTGGTCGTGGCAGTGTCCCCGAAAGACAATGACCTCTGTGCACTGCCGCTGCTTGCACGTGTTCTACGTGCTTTACGTGCAGGTTCCTCGTCCTCGGAGCTACTCGTGCCATAGTAATGGTAGCTCGGGTCTTTAGCAGCCACTCTCTGCCTTCCACGGCCGCTGACACCACCAGAAGGAGGGCTGGTTGTGTCATCAGGGCAAGAGCGTGAGGGACGTCTAGGCTCCATGACAAGTGCTTGTGTACCGCTTGAGTGAGTCGGGCCGAGCGTGTGGCGGGGTGGTAACGAGAGTTGCCAAGTTGTACTACAGCCACACCAATTTGTAGCCGCCAGGCTGTAAGCCCGCAGTTTTGGTACGCGCTCAAAAACTTGGATTATATTAGGCTTTCCACAGCGCAACGGTAAAACTCTTATTAGTCTTTCAGCACTTGCCGGGTTAATGTAACTTCTGAAATAATAAGTATTACAAACAAAAAAGAGAGAGACAGTGAAAGAGAGAGAGAGAGAGTGTGTGTGTGTGTGTGTGTGTGTAAGAGTGCATGTACAAAGGAGTACAAAGGAAATCAAGCAACAACAGATCTAGTGACCCTTCTAGGCTGCTTGTCCTCCAAAACACTGAGGATCAAGTGTCCAAACAGTTGTTTAGAGTGGGTAAGGGAACATTGGAAAGGGAACTACTGCCCTGCCACTAACGTGGCAGGACTAGGAAGTTAGTAGGGGACATATGGGTTAGTAACTGAGGGGAGGATAAAATAAAGTTATTAATTTACAAACGCAGTCAGTCGCGGGTTTGATGCGAGATATTTGTCTAGGCGGAATTTAAATGAATCAACGGTGCTGCTGTCTATAACGTCTCGGGGAAGCCCATTCCACAATTTGACAACTCGATTGAAGAAGAAATTCTTAGATTCGTGTGAGTTAAAAGATTTACCAATAATTTTGCAACCGTTTCCCCGCGTGTAATTAGATTGGTCGATAGTGAAGTACTTACTACAGTTCATATTGTCGATGCCTCATGTGTGTGTTAAAAAGAGAGAGAGAGAGTGTGTGTGAGTGTGTATGTGTGAGAGAGAAAGGGAGAGTTATAGAGTTGGTAATTGATAGTTACCCAGTTATTGAAGAACAATTATAACTTCAGATTGAACAGAACTTATAATTAGCGGAAATAGTTTATAAATACGAAAGCCGATTTTGATCTCCATTATAAAAAATTGATAATCAATTTATTATTAATATTGTTTTTATCATTCTTATTATTATTTTGTATTTGTAGGCCTATTATTATTATTATTATTATTATTATTATTATTATTAATTTTAGTACTATTTTGTTGTTTAATTAATATTTTGTATTTATTATTATTAGTAGTATTATTTAGTTTCCTTGCTAGAACCCCCTTCGAGATAAATGTATGCATTGTTCGGTAGAAAAATGCTGGTTCCTCCTAAATTGCAGGCTCGCTATCGCTCACCACGAATAAATCGACACCTAGATGGTCTGAACTGTCTTAACCCACTGGGCACCAGCGCCGCAGCATATGCGTCGGCAATGTATGTAACACTAAACCCAAGCGCCGCAGCACCTGCGTCGGCACTGTCGACCTTATTTACTCTTGTCCTATGGTAGCTAGAGGGTTCAAATTTGTATGGGATAAACCTTATGATGTTGCCGAACATTGAGAGTACTCGGCAACCCCCAAGTCCAGCCGCGCAGGTGGGGACGGGCAGGTGGGAGATGCCAGTTTACCCACTTATCTCACCACCTGCGTCGGCATTTTCGACCTTATTTACTCATGTCGTATGGTAGCTAGAGGGTTCAGATTTGTATGGTATGTTCCGTAGGATGTTGCCGGACAGTGGCAATACTTGGCAGCCCCCATGTCCAGCCGCAGTGGGGAGTGGGGACGCGCGGGAGGAAGGAGAAGACAGTTTTCTTGTTGACCTCGCGAGTGATAGGCTACATCATGTCTGACCATCCTCGTCGCCTCGCGATGTTGGAACAAAGGGAGGAGAGTGGGTATCGCTCCCTCACTGCTCCTCAGGACATAGTTGGCTTCCCACGAAGTGGGGAAGAGGAGGAGGGGGATGACCCTGACCCCATGGCATTCCTCAAAATTCCGCAAGGCTATCGTATCAGTCAGAAGAGACGAGCTGAGGATGAGAGGGGTCAAGTTGCTACACCACAACAAGTGTGCTGTGGTCCTCCCCCCATGCCTGTCTTCACCACCACCTCCCACTTTCTCCCCACAAAAATTACAAAGTGAACACCCATATTTCTAAGTCAAAAGTGCCTAAAACAATGTGTAAAACTTATATTCTAACTATAAAACATACGATATAGTATATAATCAATAAACAGAGTGCGTGAGAGAGGCACAGAATGAAAGTTAAAGTGGTGGCAGAGAAGTGTCAGTCAGCTGGCCGTGTGTATGTGCGTGCATTCTGCTGTTGTCTTAGGCCAAGATGGCCACCCGTCGCCATGGTAACCAGGACGCACGCGGGCCTTGCCACTCGTCGGCATTTATACAACTTGAATCTATGCACTTATCGCACTGTAACTTCACTTACAATGACATTATGCAATACATGTTGCTAATATATGAACTATATCAGCCATGCTGCCTCGCCAATTGCTGTGGTGTGCCGGCACGGGAGGCTTGAAGAGGCGCCCGGCACCAGCTGATAGCTGGAACCCCCCCCCCCCCCCCTTAGGACCCTCAAATGACCGAAGAGAGTATGGTTTTTTTCCTTCATTTCTCACCTATTTAAGCAATTTTAGGTAAAACAAATGTTTTAGATTTTAGCCCGGTCCTGGAATGTACATTTATTATACAGAGTGGTCGTGAAACATTTCCCCATAGAGAATTCCTGTGTATTTGCAAGAGAGAGCTGAAGAATCGATTCTTATATATTTCACTCCAACACCAAACACCTCCCAAAGAAATTAATGAAAGCAAGCATGTGATCCACCGGGATTCGAACCTGGGCTACCACATAAAGATGCAGATCAAATATATATATAGGAATACAGATCAAATAATATAGGAATACCCTATGGGCAATACACAGGAAGTCCCTATGGGAAAATGTTTCGCGACCGCTCGGTATATTAGCTGGTGCCTAGTGGGTTAAAAATGACAGAAAAGGGTGAAAGGTCCTAAACTAGCCAAATTAGTGGGATGAACGTTTCAAAATTTTAAAACTATTAGGCTTCAGATGAGGGGGAAGGGGTCCAGTTAAAAACATCGCCTCTACAGACATGTGTTAAATTGACCACTTGCGAGTTTTGATCTATATGGAAGTTGGAGCTGTGGCCATCAGTGGTAAGCAGAATTATCATCTAAAATACGGTCAAAATATATTTATTTATACATAAACACGAAATTATCATATATGTTTCCATCAGAAACCAACATTATTGTTGCAATTATCTTTACTATCCAAGTTAACTATACCAACTTTCACCTTCCTTATACCATGAAACTCGCACGAGAGAGAAAGAGAGGTTGAGTGAGAATTGGACCCGACAAAGAAAATCTGGAAGAATATACGAATGAGAAAACAGTTTTCTTTACTTGAATCTCATCTCTCTCTCTTATTGACACACATATATATATATATATTATTAAATTATATATACATATATATATAGTATATATATATATATATTGTTATGTAATCCAGAATTAATATTGATTATATAAGCCAGTTTAGGAAAATATTTTAGTTTCCCCCTTACGTGCTTGCTTCTGGCAAGTTCTAGACCGGTCAGGATTCAGTCTGTCTCTCCCAGCCTTACATAATTTCATTCACGTGTGTTGTTACTGTTGTAGAAATGTCCAGATTCACTGGTGATATATATATATACCCCCTGAGTCCGTGCAGTTTCGTCTCTCAGACCAGCTGACTTTAACTTCGCGCACACACCTCTCTCTCTTGCCTGTACATAGTGTTTTATACCTTGTGAAGTGATACAATTATTTCTCTGGCCTCCTTCAAGATATTGTAACCTGCAATAATCATTACCTGTGTTCCCGACTGTTGAGTACATTGAATATAATCGTGTATTTAGAATTATTATTGTTATATATTATTGAAATATATCATATATATTTCAGTGCTTTTTCAAATGTAGGCTAATTGCTAAATCATTCATAATCTTGTGATCAGTTAATAATTAATTGTCATTAAGTTTACTGTGAATTAATATAATTTGTTTATCCCTTCTGATTGCTTATTAGTGTAAAGCATTGAATTAATTTGTGATTAATTTCCAAGTTTGTGAATATGCTCAGATTAATTTAGTTACCCCTTATTGTACTTTTAGAAGAAATATTTCCTCAAGTGCATATTTCACTTTTAAATAGTTGTATTAATTACTTGAATTGCTTTTATTAACGTATTGTGCATTTCCTTAAGTTATTAAACAGATAATAACCATTTCCAGTTATCTTGAGAAAATATTAATTCTTGTGTTATAGCTATTTTCCTTGCATTGCTTCTGTAAAGGTATTTAGTTTTTTAATGTTTAATGGTTGTTGGAAGGAACATAATAATTGATATTGGTTCAGGAGTAATTTATCGAGAGGACTTCCCTAAGTGGTTAAGGCCCCATTAATTGTTCTTTCCATTCACATATGCATAGCCTACGTGAGTTGCAGTTGGGATGTGTGTACATGCTTAGATTGATATGCAGGATTCGAAGTTGCATAATAAATCGTAGGCAGTGTCCACCAACCTTTAACTGTCTTCGTGGTGCGATGTATAAGGTGTTGATTTTCGGTGTGAGCATTCTGGGTTCGAGTCCACGGACTGCCACATGTGTTTGTAAATTTCATTAATCGATTTTAGGAGTATGGTTGGTTGTCGGAAGGAACATAATAATTGTATATTTACTGGTAATCTTATTGCATTGTATATTCTTACTGCTCGTCCTGAAGAGACTGATTTTATTTTCCCATTCTAATCTATCTATCTATCTATCTATTGCCTGACGCCGTGATCCCCGAAGGGGTGGCCACGAACGAACCGCCCCCATGCACCTCTGTCCCCAGTCAGTCGACGCCCCTCCCCCCAACCAGCACCACCTTCGTTCATGTACTTCCTCACTCCATCCTTCCACCTCATATTCGGTCTACCTCTCCCCCTCTGTCCCTCCACCTCGCTCTCATACACCCTCTTAGTCATTCTCTCGCTTTCCATACGTTCCATATGGCCGAACCATCTCAAGTTGTTCCTTTTCACACTTTCCAGCACATCTACCTCCACACCACACCTCCTTCTTACTTCCTCATTAGTCTGTCTATCCCTCCATGTAACTCCGCACGCACTCCTTAAGTAATTCATTTCCACTGCTCTCACTCTTGGTCTGAGTCTCTCAACCAACGTCCATGCTTCGCTTCCGTAAGTCAGTGTCGGGATTACCACACTGTCATGCAAGGACTTCTTCACTTCCATACTGACCACCCTATTTTTTGTTACTGCTTTTAGCGTTCCTACAACCCTCTTCCCCTGTTGTACCCTCTCCCGCACCTCTTCATCCATAGTCCCATCTTTACTCAACACACTGCCCAGATACTTAAAAGAGTTGACGATCTCCATAGCCTGACCGTTCAGCTTCACCTCACACTCTGTGACTTCACCCCTTTCGAAGACCATAACCTTGCTCTTCCCCGTATTTACCTTCAAATTCCGTTTTTCGCACACTGTTCCAAACTCATTTACCAGACCCTGCAACTCCCATTCATTATCACTCATCAGAACTGTATCATCCGCAAACAGCAGTATAGGTAGCTTCCACTCAATTCCCTCCCTTTTCAGCGATACACCAACATCCACTGCTCTTGATAGTATTTCTTTCATACCTCCATCCATATATACAGTAAACAACCACGGGGACATCACACACCCCTGTTTCAAACCAACATTCAGGTCAAAGAACTCGCTCTGCTCACTCTCCACACGTACTGCCGCCTTTGCACCCTCATACATGCTCTTCACTGCTTTCAGCAACTTGCCCTCTACTCCGTATATTCTAAGTACTTTCCACAAACCTTCTCTATCCACTCTGTCATAGGCCTTCTCCAAGTCCATAAAGGCAACATACACCTTTTGTTTCTTCTCCAGATACTTCTCCACAACACAATTCAGGGTAAAAATCTGATCTACACATCCTCTTCCCTTCCTAAAACCTCCCTGCTCGTCGCCTATCCATTTCTCCGTTCTCACTCTCACTCTCTCAATCACTACCCTACTGTATACCTTCCCTACTACGCTTAGAAGACATATTCCTCGGTGGTTACCACACACTCCTCTTTCCCCTTTGCCCTTATATAGGGGGACTATTATGCCAGTCTTCCAGTCATCGGGTGCACTCCCCTTCTCCCATGCTAGTTTGCACATTTTCCATACCCATTCTATCACTATCTCACCACCATACCTCAACATTTCCCCACACACTCCATCTGTTCCTGGTGCTTTCCCCAACTTCACTCTTTTCATGGCTTCCCACACTTCTGACCTCCTGATCCCCACCTCCTCCTCCACTACTTCTCTTCTTCTCCCTCCCATACCATATCCAGCTATGTTTGCTGGCTCTTCATTCCTTTCATTTAGCAACTCACTGAAGTACTCCCTCCATCTTTCGACTCTCTCTTGCTTCTCGGCTAGCATTCTCCCATTCTTATCTTTCACACCCTTACTGTTTCCCTTGCTACCTTCCCTAACTTTCTTGACTTCTTTCCAGAACAGTTTCTTACTCTCCCTCCATTTTACACTCAGATTCCTTCCAAATTCCTCATCTACTCTTCTCTTACTTTCCTTCACTACTCTCTTCACCACCCTCTTACTCTCCACGTACCTCGCTCGTTTCTGTCTCTCGGAATCTTCATTCCCTCTGCTACCCAACCACTCTCTATATGCTTTCTTCTTTTCTTCCACAGCTATTCGTACCTCTTCTGTCCACCATGCTGTACCTTTCACTCCCCTCCCTCTTCTCCTCAGAACTCACACCTCCTCACATGCTGCACAGATCTCATCCTTAAACACCTTGCTCATCTCCTCCACTTCCTCCATAACTTCCAGGTCGAACCCACCAATACCCCTATACACCCTAGCATCCATCACAGATTTCTTCAACTTTCGTCAATACTTACTTTAATTAAACTAAGAATTTGTATTCTAGTAGTTTCCTTGAACCTGGATATTTTGAGGTGTAAGTTGGCATTAGTCTTGAATTTCATGTGTAATCTATTGTTTGTGTCATTTCACCTCGCCCCTAAACATAACATTGGCGACCATGAGCCAGAATCTTAGGGACTTGTTTAAGAATATATTAATTTATTTGCTTGTGATTGTAGGCTACCATTTAAATTTTCATGATGTCTTCTTCAACTATTTATACCTTTAAGGAAGCTAAAGATTTTGTAGAGTGTTAAGACAGTTGTTGAGGTAGAAAATAGGAAGAACAATTAACTCAAAGTTGTTGCACGATACCTGCAGATTGCTCATTCTCCTAGTGCTACTAAATATGAAATTGTTCACATGATTAATATAAAACTATTTAATCTAACTCCTGTAGTTTACCCGAATATGAATGCACGATTGTAACTTGCACAGATTCAGTTGCAGATAGCACAACTTGAAGCTCAAGTTAAAGCACAGGCACACCAAGCTGTAATCTTAGCTGATGAGTACGTTCTCGCTCACAAACATTATACAGGTAATCAAATAAAGAGATATGAGAGTAAATATGTAGCCTCTTCTCAGAGTACAGGTGTAAAGAAGGAGAGTAAAGATAATGTTTCTCAGGAAGGAAATACTAGTTCCACTTCTAGCTTCTCTAAGAGGAAATGTAATTATTGTGGGAGACTAGGTTATGTTGCTGAGAAATGTGTTAAGAAACTGTATGATGCTAAAGATAAACCTGCAAATGTTCAGTCAGTTGGTCTGGTGTCCACTCCTGAGAGTTCCCAATGTCTTATAAATGACTGTTTCACCTGCTTTGAGTGCTTTGGAGAGTAACGTAAGCTCTATTGAAAAAGCGCCTCTTTTGAGCAGTAATTCTGTTGTACCTGCTTTGAAGGGTAACTTAAGCTCTACTGATAAAGCTCCTCTTTTCAGCGGTGATGTGGGTGACACTCTCAAGAGTTCTATGCAAATTTCCTGTCTGATGGTTTTGTTCCAAGGCCTAAAAAAAAAAAAAAAAATTTAAACCAGCCCAGTATCATTTTTTTTGTATTGCCCCTTGGCCATGCCAAATATCACTCCTCCACATCCCCTCCTTCCCCCCTTCAATTATCACCTATTCTCCCTCTTATTCCCTTATTTCGTCGATATATTTTTGTGCTATCAATAGCGATTCATAAGCAAGCTGTGCTTGTATGTGCTACACAGCGAAAGAAAGAGAGAAAGCGAGGGAACTACAAGACAGTTTCTCTCCAGACGTTGTGATGGCTGGCAGGCTGCCTCAGCCTTAAGTTATGTAACTCCCGATCTAATTTGCCAATTTTGACCATCCAAACACTGTTTCCACTTGTTTTATTGCTGTAACAGGTTAACCCTTTATTGGCGGCGCGCAACTTATGTCGTGTGAAAGAAATTTGGACTAAGTGGCAGTTCACAACTTATGTCGTGTGCCATTTTCAGCACGTAATGTTGCAGAGAGAGAGAGCTGAGCGGTGTGAGGAGCGTAGTAAGGCTATGACCATCGCGCACCACCGCGGTGGGCCAACTGAAGTGAAAACCACCCTTCCATCCCCCCTCACACTCGCTACACAGGGAATTATGTAGGAAAAGTACCTAATTACATGTTTTTTGCACTCGTGTTGCGCGATCGTTGCAAGAAACCCAGTGGTCGTACAACGATGGTTGGGGTGTCATTGGAAAGCTCTGTTTATGCCCTTTCAGGGATAGATACTTGTTTTACGCTCTGGGTCTTATTTAGGTATGAAAATGATCACGTAAACAACCCTATTTAGGGTAAAAACACCCCGCTGGGCGGTACATATAAATTACCGCCTAGGCCGCTCGTAAGGTGTTAATACTTGTATAATCAACGTAAAATAGGCGCATATGGATAAGTATTAATGATATTTATGGTACGATGAGGATTTGAGTTAAGGGGACCAACCGGTTATTTACTAACTTCCAGGCCTTACTTCCAATGTAAATGCAATTTGGCACAGGTGTATGTGACCATAAAACTAGGTCAAAAACCTTTTATTTTATTTTTTTTTTTGTTTTTTTCTTACAATTTAGGTAAAAAAAGGTTGCAAATTATAACACTACTACGACCCATTCTACTCCTACATAAATCCCTATATCACGTGATGTATGTGATCAACCAACTCACAATAGGTGTGTCTGTAGTTGCTATAAAGAACATTTTATATATTTTGTGTATTTTTGGATTTAGGTGATTATGAATTAAGGTGAAATTATTTTGTAGAATTTTACGACTGTGACAACATGCTGCAACCAAACAAAGTTGGCTAGATAGGACTTGTAGTGTTTTTAATTACCTTTCCAATGGTATATACACCATTCCTATAGGCCCAATACAAATTTAAGAGTAACATCCGAAAGTGCGACAATATAGGTTCTGAGAAAAACGGGCGAAAGTCTAAGGTACTTAGGTGAACATTTTTACTTTCGTTTTTTTAGATTTACAATATTTTACGCAGGAACATGGCAAAGTAGAAGATAAAGCGTATGGTAGGTTGTAGAGTAGCTTACACTCTTTCGATTTATATAGGTATGCTCCTCATACGACCAGTAGTTACTGAGCATGTTAATTTCAAAGTTCGCTATATAACGTTTTTAGAATTACAGGAAAAGTTTGGAAACATAAAAAAAAACTATTTCCAATGGGTTTTCACTAATAACATTTCACTGGCTTATGAAGGGATGTTGACTCTTGTTGAGTAAACACCTATTGGTATTTTCAGGATTTCGAGTTTTTTAAGCCTAAATTAACATGTTGGTCCCCTTAAGGAAACAGTCTAAATACCTCCGCACAGGGGTGGCTGTATACTATAGGGGGTACGCAGCGGAGAGGTTAATGTATAATGATATACCTCCAGCCCTTTTATCCCGTCTATAGGCTAACTCTCTTCCTGTGCAAATTATTTAATCCAATATTACTTGCATTCAACCAAGTTTCTGTAATTCCACTAATACTAAAGTTAATCTCTAGATTACATAGAAAAGTACTTACCTTTTGGAAGTTTTTTGGAATGCTACGTACATTAAGATGAAACAATGAGAATGTCTCTTTATCGCCAAATTCCTTTTTAAGTTTATCGTTGAATGTATTCTCAAAATAATAATTACTTCTTGTGATCAGTTAATAATTAATTGTCATTAAGTTTACTGTGAATTAATATAATTTCTTTATCCTTTCTGATTGCTTATTAGTGTAAAGCATTGAATTAATTTGTGATTAATTTCCAAGTTTGTGAATTTGCTCAGATTAATTTAGTTACCCCTTATTGTACTTTTAGAAGAAATATATTCCTCAAGTGCTTATTTAACTTTTAATTAGTTGTATTAATGTCTACTGTGACTGATAAAGTCTAGCTAGAGTCAATGATATGAGATACTGGTGCGCATGGCATGCCGCATAGCCTAGTGCAAATCTCAAGTCTGTGCGTCAAGTATTACGTTAGAGTGAAGGGTAGCTCTCTTGAGAAACCTTAATACCGAAGTATTAACCCCTTCAGATTCATATGACGCAGAGGTTGCCAGATTAGCAATAAGAAATAGAGTTATCTCACTCTTATAATTACCTCTCCAAAATTAGTTTTCTGCCCACAGCTAACTCAAAGACAACTACAGAGGTTGAAGTAACTAAACCAAAGGTTTCTAAATACCCCTGATGGTAACAAAGGCTTTAAAGTATCCGTAATAGGCTCAAAATCGCGTCATATGTCGGAGAAGGTTAAGCATTCTCCTGGCGTACCTCAAAGACAAACAACGAGCTTAGAACAGTGCAGAATGGTATAGGCAAAAAGCCCTCATTCGTGCATGCCCCTATTCTCAATGGCACACAGACTAGAATTTACCCAATCAACTCCAGTTCTCAGGTATGTCGTGCAGCTTTTAACTAAAGCCAGCACCCATCGGAAACAATACCTTATAGTATCAGACTCCTAGTCTAGCATTATCTAATCCAGCAGAACACTAATAATTATAGGAAGCGGTACTGAACAATATGAATGCCAACCAATGCTTCGTGATCAACTTATCTTAACAACTAACATACATGGGTTATATCAGACCTTAACGCACAATACAACTGGCCAGCATGAAGCTGATTATGCAGAGTTAACCAGAGGGGGTATAATATTAATAAAAGGTGGTGAAAGATATGGAAAATGAGAGAGATTGGCAGAGGAAAAGGTTCTCATGTGCACAGAGGGTGACAGGTATCAAAGGGATAAGAGGGATGCGTTCTAGAAACCAGATCTGAGGGAGAGAGTGGCCAGTGAGCAGTATATATACTAGCACTAGTTCGAACCGCGTAGGAAAGCGGTAACAAGTTCTCTAGCCAATGCTAAAGAAGCTAGCTAAACATGACGTCACCAAACATGGTAAAAAACTCCTTCAACGATTCCCCACGAGGCCAGCCAGCTATGACGTCATCGAGTATAGCAAAACACTGCGCGCCTCCCCACACTCTGTTCTACTCTCTCTCTCTCTCTCTCTCTCTCTCTCTCTCTCTCTCTCTCTCTCTCTCTCTCTCTCTCTCTCTCTCTCTCTCTCTCTCTCTCTCTCTCTCTCTCTCTCTCTCTCAAATCCTATCTTTACTACTTAATGATAAAACATATACTTTGCAATTAAATATATAAAGCCTTGACATGGGTGAAAACAAAGAGCCTTTCTGGACTGCCCATGACACGAGCTTTCATATGAAATAAAGCACACAACAATACATCAACTGTAGCCACATCCACTGCCCTGGCGATCCTAGCGAGTCACTGTAGGACAAGCTATGCGGTTCCAACGGAGTGGTTAACGTCACACACTCTTCTCACAGACCTTACACAAAGAGCTTTTGACGGCATCAACTCAGCTAGACCACCACACAGATCACTATTAGCCACACTCGACATTAGTAAAGCATTCGATGCCATCCCCCGCCACAACCTAACAAACAAAATCTACAACACAAACATGCACAACAACACAAAAAGGTGGCTGGCCAACTTCCTAGCAGGCAGATGTGCACACGTATCTTTTGCCGGTCAGTCATCTAAATTCAGAAACTTTCCAAACAGAGTCCCACAAGGATCCGTCCTATCGCCCGCACTCTTCAATCTGTACATGCACGATATAACTACACCCAATATGCCCCAAATAAACTTAGCCTCCTATGCAGATGACATAACACTCACATGCACACACCATGACCCAAAAAGAGCAACAGATCTCCTTCAACCCTATCTCAACACACTACATGGCTGGTGCACTACAAACAGACTTAATCTATCCCCAGCCAAATCCACCGCAACCCTGCTCACAAGCTGGACAGAACACGAATACATCCCTCAACTCACCATAAACAACATACCCCTAACACATACACACACACCCAAAATCCTAGGAGTAACATATGATACTCATATGACATTCAAACAGCACACCACAAACATTAAAAAGAAACTGACACCCAGACTTAACGCCCTCAGGTCACTTGCTCACACAAAATTTGGACACAACAAAGAAACTACCACCACAGTATATAAACAATACATAAGATCAGTGATGGAATACGCAAGCCCAGCCTGTGCTTCTACCCTAGCTGAAACACATCATAAGACCTTACAGACTATTCAAAACAAAGCCCTGAAGATCATTACAGGCTGCACAGCTACTGCACCCACAGATCACCTACATAAAGAAACCAAAATTCTCAAAGTCAAAGACCATCTGGACATGAGAGGCACTCAATTCCTGGCAGCAGCCTCCACGAACCAAGACCACCCACTAAACTACATGGCAACACACCCACAGACACCAAGAAATATCAAAACAACACCCAGCACACGGTATCACACACAATTACTGTCCTCTCTCCCTCGCTGCCCACCCCGAACCAACTTCCAGAAGCACATCCATACTCATATCTCTCGCCGATCCATTCACTCACTCACAGACAACACGCAGCTGCAAGCACGACCTCCCGAAATCCATCCTTCTGAATCCTCCCTTCCTTGCGAGGACAGAGTCCACCTGGCCAGGCTGAGATGCAGACACCATCCAGCTCTCCTGAGCTATCAGAAGAGACTGGATGACTCCGTTGTCGACGCCTGCCCGGGATGTAACACAGCACCCCATACCATTAACCCATAACTAGCGGCTCGCAACATAAGTCGAGTATAATAAATCTGGACTATCTGGCGGTGCTCGACATAGGTCGTGTGGCAATTTCAGCACGTAATGTTGCTGAGAGAGAGAGACAAGTGGTGGCAGGAGAGTAGCGAGCGTATGACTGCTCCAGACCACCGCGGCGAACCTACTGACACGAATCCCACCTCCTCCCTCCCTCTCTCACTCGCTACATACGGAATTGTATGGGGAAAGTGCCGAATTAAATGCTTTTTGCACTCGCGTTGCACGGTTGTTGCAAGAAAACTAGCCATCATAAAAGGATCGTTATGGTGTCATTGGAAAGCTCTGTTTATGCCCTTTCAGGGATAGATACTTGTTTTACGCTCTGGGTCTTATTTAGGCATGAAAATGATCACGTAAACAGCCCTATTTTGGCTAAAAACACACCGCTGGGCGGTACATATAAATAAACCGCTAGCCCGCTAATCTAGTGTTAAGCACATCATAGAACACTGCATTTCACACAACCACTTAAGCCAACAACACAATCTACACTCAATGAGAGCTCTGTGGGAAAGCCCGATCATGGCCATGGCCTTCCTCAGGGACTCGGGGCTGTTCGGCCAGGCAGCTTAGGGAACAACAACAACAACAACACCAACAACTCGTACAGGATTAATAGCTTTAACCAAAATGGTCACACTCCTTAATGGTCTAAGTGGCCATAGCCAAAATGGCTACACTATATTCCTTCTGTACTTTCTCCATGCCCGATAAGATACATGATATTTTGATATAATATGTGGCACAGCCCTTGTATCCAACACAATACCCTGCGTGCAACCCCTCTCGAACCCCGCACAATGTTGCTTGCAACTTTAATTAGGGGTTCGTCCCCTACGGGGAACCCCTATTGTAATCATTAAACCTGGAATTTCATCCAAATTCTTCTTACGCGCCGGTTTCGACGCAATAACTCCAGAACCGCTTTTTGGATTGGGATCAAACTTTCACAAGAGATGCGTTTTTGTATTGGGTAACTTTAGATATGCTAAACATCCGGCATGGTGGCCAAACAGGTCCGTGGCAGCCGATTTCCCAAAAAACTTGACGCTTAAATACCGTCTCTCCCACTCACAGGAAACGACTGGGCTTTGACATACGCACTCCCCTACTAATGCTCCGCAAATTTTATAGAGAAGGTTTTGCTTTTGCACGTGGGTTTTTTTCCGGCAATCTTGAAAAAACCTCGAATTCCACTTAAAATTCCACATCTTGAAAACTACGCCGATGATCAGAGCCATGCTTGCGTAGTTGGGTGAGGCTCGCGATTCCGAACGTTTTGATACAAAACAAATATAAATGGATGGAATAGTTTGGCCGCAGCATTGAAAACTGTCTATTCTTAAATTACTTTAAAACCGAATTCGCTACCCACACAAAGTTTACCGTCTACAGTCTATAGGCTTCCACGCATCCCCCAGTTTTGCTTAATAACATAATCTCTTTATTAATCAGTCCTATCTTTTGTTTTTTTATTTAACTCTCTCAAAACCGTTCGAGTCCCTACGAATTCCAGCAATTATTTAGCCAACCTACCTATACATACCTACCCTACCAAATAATAATGATAATATCAAATTTATTTTTGGTGAATGACAGAGTATTGGCTAAGGTTTTTAACAATTCCTCCCTCTGCCAAATGCTTAGTAACAATGATATGGACCTTTAAAATTTTGGCAATTGCCCGTGTGACTCGTATTTTAACCCTCCTAAAGTGTTACCACGAAATACCGCTAGATCCTTTCTCAAAAGTCGCTAGCATGTTGCTACATAGCCAAACAATGTTAGGATAATGCTGCAATTTCTAAAGAGTTTTGGTTTGTTTGTTTTGCATATTTTACAATGTAGTATGACTAGAATGTCTGAAATTTTCAAATTATCCCTAGTAAATGTCTCTAGATATAAAATAAATGGCTGCTAGATTGAAGTAAATAGCTCTACATTTAGCGGTAATATGTAGCTTTACAACTGGCACCACTGCAACCACTACCTCCCTCCCACCCTCCCAGTATGTCTCCACAAAATACCGCTAGATCCTTTCTCAAAAGTCGCTAGCATGTTGCTACATAGTCAAACAATGTTAGAATAATGCTGCAATTTCTAAAGAGTTTTGGTTCGTTTGTTTTGCAAATTTTACAATGTAATATGACTAGAATGTCTGACATTTTTAAATTATCCCTAGTAAATCTCTCTAGATATGAAAAAATGGCTGCTAAATTAAAGTAAATAGCTCTACATCTAGCGGTAATATCTAGCGATACAACTGGCAACACTGCCTAGCCCTTCCTTCCTATCTTCTTCCTCCCTCATATGTATCAACAACCACTCTAGTGAACTTTCGGTATTTAGTTTATTCAGCTTAATACTATTTATCCACATAAAATAGAAACCTATCACGATTGTTGTCTAATACAACCATAGATAATGCTATTACATATTATTTGAACATGATGTCGAATTTAGCAGTTGTGTTTACGTTGAACAGTAATTGACAGTCTGTGACAGAACCGAAAGCTTCTCTTGCCGTGTAGTACTCAAAGAAAGCAGGGGTACTTAAGCCAAGTCAGAGATGCAGAGGTAACTTTCACAACGCATTATAACCCTAGACAGACACCAATATACTACTAAATCAGACAAATATCACTACAAAAAAGATAGGAAAATATTATATCAATTGTCCTAGGTATTTGAAATTATGCAAATGAGTAAAATCCATTATGATATAATGATAATGGGATTGATTAGTATCTGGCAACAGTGTTGCACAAAATTTTCTGAACGTATGCGAACTTCGGAGTATTTTTCCCATTAATATACACATCTATCACTATTTAAATGTAATACAACCATACACAGTGCTATTACATATTATTTGAACATAAGATAATTATCCCGAATAGACTTGCAGCGTTATTATACATAATTTATTAGGGAAAGTGAGGCTCTATGGAATCCTTATAATATACTCACATAGATTCCGTTGTGGTAGAATAGTTTTGATAAGTTTTGTAACTCTCGATTATGTCGATAAAAATAGAGTCCCGCGCGTAAACAAACTCTTCTTCTTCACTCTCGCAATCTTGAGAGCTCCGCTACGGACGTGTTCGCAATGGAGTACACTCGCTACGGTAAAGTGTTATGTTCTACAAAGATGTTACTGTATGTCTAATATACACATTTGCAACATTACATTGTGCTTGTATTTATGTTTCATAGTTTTCCTGGTATTTGTTCAATCCTTTCTGGCATTTTTCTTTCCCATTTCCCTTGTAGTTTTAGTATTATTACATATATTTGCTCTTGCGCACGAATCGGCGCATATTGTTGCCATTCCTTCTCTCAGCTGACAGAAACGTCAAACAGCCCGGCAGATTTGTAACTGTCATGGCCGCTTGTGCAGGTTGTAGTCTCTCCTGTCAGAAATTGGGGGACATTTTGCGAACCAAGGAAGCTACATGGGATTTTCTTGTTCAGCATAAGTTAGTCTTGGCAACTGGTAAGTGTAGTACATGTGGTAGTGAATTGCAAGTGAGTGAAAATAGACAACAAAAGAAGTTTAGATGTGACAAACAGAATAAAGAATACGTTCACCATGCACTCAGGAATTCACGATGTAGGTATAATGTTAGTGCTGTGAAAGACACATTCTTTGAAAATACCTACATCCCCATTCCCAAAGTCCTCAATATTGTGTATGGGTTCTGCATAAACAAATTACCTTATCAAGATGTAGTCCTTCAGTGCGATGTTGGCCTCAGTACGTTAGTTGACTGGTATTAATACACCAAAAATCTGTCTAAAGATGTCAAATAGCGGGTTAGGTTAGGTTAGGTTAGGCTAATGTCCTTTCAAAGGGGTATTGGCACCCATAATACCAAAAAAATGTCAAATAGCGGGGGTGTGGGGGCGGCAGCCCCCACCCATAATAATAGGTTAGGTTAGGTAAGGTTGTTAGGTTAGGAAAATGTCCTTTCAAAGGGGTATAGGCACCCATAATACTAGGTTAGGTTAGGTAAGGTTGTTAGGTTAGGCTAATGTCCTTTCAAAGGGGTATACAATAGTAAACACTAGGATAGCCTATACCTGGTCAGAGGGAAGAAGAAGAGTCCTGGTGTAATCTCCTTGAATGTTACCATAAAAAGTGACCCTTTGTGTCTCTGATATTAATGCAAAATCCGAGCCAACTTTGGACAAAACTTTGCTTGCATATTTTCAAAGTTACCTTTTGTGTCTATGAAATTATGGAAACTCCGAGCCAACTTTGGACACA
This sequence comes from Paralithodes platypus, assembly GCA_032716605.1. NCBI lineage: Eukaryota > Metazoa > Arthropoda > Malacostraca > Decapoda > Lithodidae > Paralithodes > Paralithodes platypus. Next base: position 34,222,814 of record CM064483.1, on the reverse strand, counting down.
ACTTGGCTCGGATTTTTAGAAAATGCTCTTTTGAGTCTCTGAAATTATGGACAATCCGAGCCAACTTTCGACAAAACTTGGCTCGGATTTTTAGAAAATGCTCTTTTGAGTCTCTGAAATTATTGAAAATCCGAGCCAACTTTCGACAAAACTTGGCTCGGATTTTTAGAAAATGCTCTTTTGAGTGTCTGAAATAATGCAAAATCCGAGCCAACTTTCGACAAAACTTGGCTCGGATTTTTAGAAAATGCTCTTTTGAGTCTCTGAAATTATTGAAAATCCGAGCCAAGTTTCGACAAAACTTGGCTCGGATTTCGGAAAAGTGGCATTTTTGGCATTTCACACATTCCTATTCTTCATTATTTTACTATATTACTTTAACCCCACATTTTCCCTGATCTTCATAGCCCTCCCCACTATCGGGGGGAGTTATCTTAAGATTGTTGGATAATGGGGTTATATAGGGTTTCTCCCACAGTGGAATTATAACTAATAGCATCAAAACTACCATTGCCAAAACAAATTGGCCAAAAAAACTCTCAAATAAGGCTGCGAGTCTTTTCAAGAAAATTACCGAACATAATATAGGATGCTCTTTCCTTTAAACCATTTTCTATATCTATTCACGAAAAATATAGGCCTAGCCTAGGCAGCGCTACCGGTAGGTACGAATTTATCAGTTCGAATTTTGATTGAGAGTGGGATTAGGCCTAGGCCTAGCCTAGGGCTTAACATGGGATACTGTTTGGGGTTTGGGAATAGACTGAGGCTGTTTTAGGCCTAATTAGGTAAAATTAGTCAAATCGAGACAATTGCATAGCCTAGGCCTATTAAGCAAATATTTTTACCAATCTACAATAGGCCTAGTCTATTCGCTGTAAGTAGGCAAGAAATCATGACCTAGGCTATAACCTCTGTAACTAAAAAACAACTAGGCCTAGATTGATCAAGCTAATATGTGATTCCAGGGTGTCAATCCACAAAATATGAATTGAGTTATCATTATGGTTTATTATTTTGTTATCATTATAGCGCGGCGAAGGCGCGAGCTCTAGGGGGGTCAGGGGGCATGCCCCCCCAGATTTTTTGTTTGAGAATTTAGGTGTCTAAAACAGTATTTCATGCAATAAAAAAACAATCAAGATGGAAAATATGGAGACCAAAATGTGTCAATTTAGCCTAGCCTACCTATTTTGTTTGGGGGGGGGGGAGTTTCTGTTATCATTATACAAAAAGTTAATTGCGTTATCACTAAAAAAAAACAGCGTCGTTTGACACCCTGAATATGTCGACCATTTGGGAAGAGTCGGTCAAGGAATAACCTAGATGTGGAAATTTGCAGCCAATTTGCTCTAACCCTATTTGATATACAGAGGTTAGAGGTCATTGTTGAGGCCCCCCCCCCCTCATGAGATATTGTCATCATCTTATATATTGCCAGCAGGGGGCAAATAACCGAAAAAAATCGCTGTCAAAATAGACGCGAACTTAACCACGGCGATCGACACATGTAAACATGGCGGTGGAGCGGCGACGAAAGCTTGCCATCATGTTCCCGTCCATTTTGAATGCCGTTGGATACAATAATATGTTGAGGGGGGCAAATAGGCCAAACAAAACTGCGGCGATCGACCATGTAAACATGACGGCGGCGGCTGCGGTGGATGCTTGCGATCATGTTCCCGTCTATTTTGACTGCCATTGGATACAATAATATGTTGAGGGAAGGGCTTTGCGGCAATTTTTTTGGTTGTTTGCCCCCTACTGGCAATATATATGATGATAACATGTCATGGGGGGGTGAGGGGGGCTTTCAACATATTATTGTATCGAATGGCATTCAAAATAGACAGGAACATTATCCCAAGCGTCCAACGCCGACACCGCCGCGGCTGCTGAAGAACAAGGAAATTAGCAATAGGTTTCATTGTGAACTGGAGGAAATTAATAGAAATAAGGAAGCTAGGCCTGGCGATGTAAATAGTCAATGGAATTTCCTTAATAATGACAATTATATGTATAGGTATAAAGTAAAAACAATATATTTTACATAATTTATTGCATATCTTACATATTTAACCCTTCTTTAGCGGCCTATGCGGTTTATTTATATGTACCGCCCAGCGGGGTGTTTTTAGCCAAAATAGGGCTGTATATGTGATCATTTTCATGCCTAAATAAGACCCAGAACGTAAAACAAGTATCTATCCCTGAAAGGGCATAAACAGAGCTTTCGAATGACACCATAACGATCCATTTATGATGGCTAGTTTTCTTGCAATAACCGTGCAACGCGAGTGCAAAAAGCAGGTAATTAGCCACTTTCCCGATACAATTCCGTATATAGCGAGTGAGAGAGGGAGGAGGGAGCTGAGATTCGTGTCAGTAGGTTCGCCGCGGTGGTCTGGAGCAGTCATACGCTCGCTAGTCTTCTGCCACCACTTGTCTCTCTCTCTCAGCAACATTACGTGGTGAAATTGCCACTCGACCTATGTCGAGCGCCGCCACATAGTCCAGCTTTATTAAATACGACTTATGTGGTGAGCCGCTTTTTAAGGGTTAAACAAATATATATTAAAAATAGTTTAACCACACCACTGAGTTCCCCCAAAATACTCTAATAGGGCTGGCCTGAAGAATTAGATCAAGATGGACAACCAATCAACACATGATAGGTAGGGAAGGGCAGGTTAACAACGGCGATCGACAAATGTAAACATGACGACCATACACTCGGAAACTACATCCATCCCCATTAGCCTAACCTAACAACCTTACCTAACCTATCCTAGTATTTTGGGTGGAGGCTACCGTCCCCTAGACCCAGTACGTTGGATACAAAACTAACCCTCACGTAACACCTAGTATATGTCCCTAGTACCCAGTACGTGGGATACCAAGCTAACCCTCACGTAACACCTAGTATATGTCCCTAGTACCTAGTATTTGGGATACAATACTAACCCTTACATAACACCTAGTATATGTCCCTAGTACCCAGTACGTGGGATACAAAACTAACCTTCACCTAGCATATGTCCCTCACTCAGTACACCTTTCACCCTCACTACCGTTTGTGAGTCTTCATACATCTTCATTATCACACGCACCAGCCACTCCTCAACGCCAAATTTTCTCCTAGCCTACTGCACAACTTCTTACTTTCAGTAGAGACGTGATTTTCCGGGCCCATTGCAAGACCACCGTCTCAACCGAGCCGTCGCAAGATCATCACAGGACAGGAAAAACACAGGCTTGCTCCAAGCCAGCAAACATCTTACAAATATATAGGCTATGCTATACAACTTCCATTTCATCGGAATAACATTCACCGCCAATTTAATTATCATAAGGATTATATAAATGCAATTCTGATATGAAAAAACAATCGGTAAATAGCATAACCTAGGCCTAGTCAAAGCTGGGGTTTGTTGTTGTTTCGTGGACAAAATTTAACCAAGGGTACTGTCCCACATTAATTTATTATCAACAATTGGATATACGTTACTGTGGGCTCTTATTACTCTACTTCCTAATAATAGGCAAGTCAATTATAACATAATGTTTGGATAAACTAATATACCGAAATAAATTAGAATGGAGAAACAGTAAGTTGAGTGAGATGTTTCAGCTTGCCGTCAACCCAGCTCCGGAGCTCTCTTGCCGTCGCAAGAGAATATTGGTGTCTCGCTTGCTAAAGGTGGGCTTGCGACGGAACCAGAAAAACAGTTTTTCTGGTAGATCTTGCGACGGTGGTCTTGATACAAGACCGGAAAAACACCTCTTAGATATCTTTCCTGCAGCTGCCTGACTATGAAGTTATCATACCTTCAAATACTCTCTCACTCTCACAGACCTTCATGACTTGGCCAAGCATTTTCAGGCCTCTTATTATTTTTATTAATCTCACCACCACACCCCCAATGAAATTAATTAAAGTATATATGATCCACCGGGATTCGAACCCGGGTTATCACACACATATTTTTGCCACCTTAACCATTACACCACCAGGACGGTTAAAGGTTTATGCACACGCCTACGACTTATTATCCATTCTCGAATACTGGATATTAATCTAATCATGTTCATATTCCCAACCGCACTATGGTAGCCTACTGTTTAAGTGAGAGGAAAGAATATTCATGGGGCACAGATCATATAGACCGGCCTCTCGAAGAAATATCCCTAAACCTACAAATAATATTATTTTTATTAATCTAACCACCACACCCCCAATGAAATTAATTAAAATATATATGATCCACCTATAGCAATTGCAAGGGGAGCCTAACTCTGAAATCACTAGATAGTGCCTCCAGAACCATAAAAAAGAGGAGAGGGCTTAATTAACACACTTCCCTGTTGGACTCCGACGCGAACTGAAAACTCATCACTCGGTACCCTCACGTAACACCTAGTTACTCAGTTACTTGTTCGTCAAGGGGAATCCACGCAATGCGAGCTAAGCTCATTATTATCGCGCCTCCTTAACTGGGAATGTATTGCGTGAAATGCATGTTAAGTGTTTATTATGTACTGTTGGAATGGCTGTGGATGTGTGTGTAGTCTGTATTTTAGCCAATTGGCGACATTGGAAACGAAGGCTTAGGGTGGATCTGTATGGTACCATTCTCACTATAGACGGTACCGTCTCGCCCGAAGGCTTAGGTAGCCATCAGCTTAGGTGAACCATATGATACCCATCTCGCCTTGTACAATTTTTACCAACCCCAGATGGGACGTCACAACGTCGTCCACTTATTCCAGGTACCTATTTACAGCTAGGTGAACTGAGGCTAACACATGAAAGGAGACAAGCCCAATTTGACTCCGCCCGGCCGGGGATTGAACCCCCGACCCCTCGTGTGTGAGACGAGAGCTCTACCTACTAGGCTACGGTCTGTGTGTATATGTCCCTAGTACCCAGTACTTTGGATACAAAACTAACCTCCACCTAACACCTAGTATATGTCCCTAGTAACCAGTACATGGGATATAAAGCTAACCCTTACCAAATATCTAGTACCATACTGTATATGTCAATCCAAGGTCCTCCTGCTAACGAAGAAGTTCCTGAGGTTGGCGGGGCGTCTCCGTCGACTGCGGTGCATGGGTGCCCTCCCCTGAAATCTACGATGTCCCCGTCCTCCCTGTGAAACCTCTCCACCCTGGGGTCCTTTCCGCCCGGATAGGGTGACATAAGCTCAACAAGAAGTACTGTATATGTCCCTCACTCAGCTGTACACCTTTCACCCTCACTACCGTTCGTGAGTTCTCGTACATCTTCATTATCACATGCACCAGCCACTCCTCAACGCCAAGTTTTCTCCTAGCCTACTGCACAACTTCTCTGGCCACCTTATCAAAGGCCTTCTCCCGGTCTGCAAACACAACATCAGATCCCTATCTTTTAAGTACATACAGTACATACAGTGTCTTTCCCTTATCATACCTTCTAAGACTCTCTCACAGACCTTAATGACTTAGTCAAGCATTTTCAGGACCCTAATAGCAGTTCCCAGGTGAGCCCAACTCTGAAATCACCAGATTGTGCCTCCAGAACCATAAAAAAAAAGAGGAAAGGGCTTCACTAACACAGAGCCCTGGTGGACTCCGACGCGAACTGAAAACTCATCACTCAGTACCGGTACATCTTTCACCCTCACTGCCGTTTGTGAGTCCTCATACGTCTTCATTATCACACAAATACCTTTATGACTTGGATTGTGCCGTGTCCTAGCATGAAACCAAACTGCATATCGTCAATATCATACCTTCAAAGACTTTCTCACAGACCTTCATGACTTGATCAAGTATTTTCAGGCCCCTATAATTTTCCCTATCCAATGAGTCCCCTTTGCTCGTATACAGTATATAATATACTTTTGTGCCATTCATCAGAGATTACTTCCTCTCTGATGATGAAGTTAATTAGCTCATTGAACACACCTACTCCTCTCTCACCTGAGGCCTTAATCATCTCGGCTAGAATGCCAGAGCATCCTGCAGCTTTTCTGTCCTTCATTAAGTTATTGCACTGCTTACAAAAGCTGGCACAATCACAGGGAGGGGGGAGTATTGGCTTTTCGTTGCTAAGCTTCTCTATTCCATTCAAATTCCATGTTGAATAATCTTTCGTAGTGTATCACAAACTTATTTTACAATGGAAAATAATGCATGAGGAGGGCGGGGTAGGCCTATTAGTATTTTGTGAAATAACTTAAATTAGGTTAGGCTATAGTATACTTTATTAGGTTATTAGGCCTATGAGAAACCAGGCCTAGGCCTAGCTTAATTTTATTTCACTGCTCAACATATTTTTTTTTTTTTTTGCTTTTGAGCTCTGCATAGGGCTATATTCAGGTAGGCTTGGGTTTTAGTAAAATTGCATTAGGTTATGCTACATATTTGTACTTCTATTGGAAAGCACAGGCCTACACAATAGTACACATGTTAAAGAATTTAACCTAGCCTACCACAATTTAGCCTAGACTGAAAGAACAAACAAATATAGGCTAGGCTAATTGCAGCTAAATAATTTAGCCTAGCCTCACCAATTTAGCCTAGACTGAAAAAACAAAACAAAAATAGGCTAATTGCAGTTTTGGTAAGAGTTGTAGTTGTGGGCATACCAAAAGCTTTGTTTATATAGCCTAGTCGCACGCTCGCAGTTAGGCCTACATTCGCTTCTAATTTAACTGCTGGGGTAAACTTGGTAAAGCCACCCTCAATCCGCCGGCCGGTAACAAAACAATTTACCCAACGCCTGGCCGTGAGATACAATAATGGGTTGAAGGGGCTTTATCCCCCTATGACTTATTGTCATCATCATCTATATAACCAGCAGGGGCAAATAACCACAGTCAAATTAGACGCGAATGTAACTGCGAGCGTGCGACTACGTAAATAAAGGGGACGATAGACCCGCTAACACAACTCTTAACGCATTTTTTCCTAATGTATTAGATTTTTTTATATTTATGACCTCAACAGTTGAAAGATGACAATTTTATGGTTTATTTTAGGCTATACAAAAATATTTGCTTTGTAACTTAGATACTCATATTTATGCTTATAATTGCAGTACGAGTGGGTTTTTTCTTTTTATATGTAGGCCTAGGCTAAACAAATGTTAGTTTTTTGTTTTATAGGCTAAACTAGGCTGAATTTATGTTAATAAATATTAATTGGAGGGAGAAAATCTGTCAAGGAATAGCCTAGATGAGGAAATTTACAGCCAATTTGCTCTAGCCCTTTTTGAGATACAGAGGTTAGAGATCGTTGGATACAATAATATGTTGAGGGGGTCAATCGCCCCCCATGACATATTGTCATCATCATATATATTGCCAGCAGGGGGCAAATAGCCTAGGCCTAGCCTAACTACAACAAAAATCGCCGTCAAAATAGACGCGAACTTATATTAACTACGGCGATCGACCATTGCCCGCACCGGCCGTCCCCCGGTTATTGTTGAGGTCCTGAGGAACCGTATGACTTTGACGAGCTTTTCCCTCCGCTGTCTCCGCATCCCATGTATCGTCGTACGGTACCCCTTCCCCTCCACATCCTACATCTGGTCGTTCTACATATGCCTCCTAAGCCTCGCCTCGTCCCGTCACTGAGCATGTGGATGGGCGTCCCTTTCTGGCTTCAAAGATGGATTCCTTCCGACAGCTCCTACTGGATTGTCTGGGGTTGGTTGATAAGGGCACCTCGCTTCAAGACATTGCTCTGGCCCTAGTACCGTGGTTTGTAGGTCTCTGGTTCACCACCTGATGACCTGCTATTGGGTTGTTGCCTTTACAGTGTTACGGTTCTACGAATGACCTAGAATGAAAGTGACACGGTGGTGAATTTTAACCTTAACTATAAACTAATTTAATTGTGACATAGAATCTCCGCGACCGCGAACTTATATTAACTACGGCGATCGACCATTGCCCGCACCGGCCGTCCCCCTTTTATTGTTGAGGTCCTGAGGAACCGTATGACTTTGACAAGCTCTTCCCTCCGCAGTCTCCACATCCCATGTATCGTCGTACGGTACCTCTTCCCCTCCACATCCTACATAATATGCCTCTTAAGCCTCGCCTCGTCCCGTCACTGAGCATGTGGATGGGCATCCCTTTCTGTCTTCAAAGATGGATTCCTTCCGACAGCTCCTACGGGATTGTCTGGGGTTGGTTGATAAGGGCACCTCACTTCAAGACATTGCTCTGGCCCTAGTACCGTAGTTTGTAGGTCTCTGGTTCACCACCTGATGAGCTGCTATTGGGTTGTTGCCTTTACAGTGTTACGGTTCTACAAATGACCTAGAATGAAAGTGACACGGTGGTGAATTTTAACCTTAACTATAAACTAATTTAATTGTGACATAGGATCTCCGCGACTACGGTAGGGCCGGAGTGGGCGAGTATTCGTCTGAGGTTGCCCCAAGACAAGACAAGACAAAATTCTAGTGCTGGTTTTACTCAGATTTTGTGAGTTTTAATTTAGCCTAGCCTAGGCCTAAGAGTTCAGAAAATTTGCAAAATGCACCCCATACTAGCCTACCCATAGCCTAATAGGCCTAGTGATTCTTTTTTGGCAGACCACCCACAAATTTTCGTATAGCCTAGGCCTAGGCTAGCCTAAGTTCTGGAATGCATGTTGGAATAGCCTTCCTATAAACTGTAGGCTAGGCTACTTCCTTTTAATTTAAGTTTGATTCTTTGGAAAAATCTATTAGGCCTAGACCAAGGCAGGAAAGTAACATTTAAAATGACGTGTAAAAAGTCGCCCATAAACGGCGGGCCGCTATGTTATTGTAATTTGGGAGCTTATTTCGTCTGTTGATTGACTTTGTCCTTAATTGGGGATCCTATGAATTAGCACAGATGATGATGACTTACCGTACATCATAATACGTGACGGGCCGACGTGGGGGGGCAGAGCCGCAGAGATCCCCTCAACATATTTGGTGTCCCACAGTAACTTTTAATGGGATGGATGTAGTTACCGGGTGTACGGTCGTCATGTTTACATAGGGCAAAGTTAACCGCGACGGTTAACTTTGCGTCTATTTTGACGTCGATTTTTTTCGGCATATTTCATTTTATTCACTTCCTTTTATATTTAGGCTATAATCTAGCTTTGGCATGACAATAATCCTAACCTAGTCTTTCTTAAAGATTCTTCTAATCTTCCAGTAGCCTATAGCCTAATTTAGGTCATTTTTAAAGGCACACAATTAAATGGTTGGTATTTTAAACGACACTACTGCAGCATTATGAGAAACTATTTATTAGAGATAATAGGCAACAATAGATTCGCCATATTTTTCTCCATAAGCTATAGTCCGCATGGAGGATTTTCGTTATCGACAAATTGAAAAAATTCCCACTTCACAGACAAAATAGACATATACACCAAAAATTGGGGTGTGGGGGCAGCAGCCCCCACCCATAATAGCCTACTATAATAGGTTAGGTAAGGTTGTTAGGTTAGACTAGGCTAATGTCCTTTCAAAGGGGTATAGGCCTATTAAACACTAGGATAGCCTATACCTGGTCAAGGGTAAGTCCTGCTGTAGTCAACTTGAATGCTACCTTAAATTGTAATACTAGACTAGGCATAGCCTATAGAAAAAATAGCCTAGCCTACTTATTTATTGTAGCCTATAATATAGGCCTAGCCGGGTATAATGTAGAGTTCGGGCGTACCGCCACCATTGTTTACACTGCGCAGAGCGGCGACGGAAGCTTGCCATCATGTTCCCGTCTATTTTGACTGCCATTGGATACAATCATATGTTGAGGGGAGGGCTTTGCGGCATTTGTTTTTTGGTTGTTTGCCCCCTACTGGCAATATATATGATGATGACAACACGTCATGAGGGCAAAGCCCCCCTCAACATATTATTGTATCCAATGGCATTCAAAATAGACGAGAACATTATCGCAAGTGTCCGACGCCGACACCGCCGCCGTAATGTTTACATATGTCGATCACCGTGGTTAAAGGCTGATTCACAACATAGCCGAGTCGGTGCGCGAGTCCAACACGAGTCACACTCGTCGATTATCGCCGTCGCTGGAGGCTGAGTCGTCCGCGAGTAGCAATTGTTCCCGAATCAAGGAGAGTGTAACACGAGTTAACTCGATTCTATACGAGTCAACACGTGTTCATGCAAGAGTCTGTACGAGTAACTGAGAGTCAAAACGATTGTAACACGAACCCAACACGAGTGTCAACAATTTGAAAAATAATGGCCACATTCCAGGGCACGTAAACAAAGAGTATAGACGAGTCAACGCGATTGTTACACGGATCAACACGATTTTTATACGGATCAACACGAAAGACAACGCGTTGACTCTCGTTGGATCTCTGTTGCACACGTGTTGACTCGTGTTACATCCGTGTAAACTCTCGTTGATTCTTCCTACATGTTTGAAATAACGGTATTTCAAATGACACTTGCTTTTTCGTGTTACACTCGTGTTTTTTTCTCAGTGGATCGTGTTTACTCTTGTTTACTCGTGTTTTCAATTGTGTTTGAATCGTGTAAACTCTGGCATCATGGGGGCACCAAATTTTGGCACTCACATTCGTGCTTTCTACTCTTGTTGATACGTGTTGCAAGTGTGTTACATACGTGTTGTTGCGTGTAGACACGTGTTGCTTCGTCAACGTCGAAATGATGACGAAAAGCGACGAATCACCAAAGAGTGTTACACGGGTTTACACGAGTCAACACGAGTTAACACGAATAACGAAGAGTTATTCAGAGTCAAACACGAGTTAACACGTATGTACACGAGTCTACACGTATTTAGGCCACACTCATGGGTACTCGTCACGGGACCCAAAAATGTCATGCATGCATGAAATTTTTGGACCCCGTGGCGAGTACCCACGAGTGTGTCGAGTATACACGAGCGTAGCACGAGTCTATACGAGTGTTGAGGAGTATCGACGAGTCATTGCTGAATAGCAAAATTTCATCACTCGTGTTGGACTCGCGCACCGACTCGGCTATGTGTGAACCAGCCATTAGTTCGCGTCTATTTTGAAGGCATTTTTTTCGGTTATTTATATGATGATGACAATATGTCATGGGGGGGTGACCCCCCTCAACCTATTATTGTATCCAAAAGCAGTCAAATAGACGGGAACATGATGGCCAACATCCGCCGCCGCTCCGCGTAGTGTAAACAAGGCTGGTGGTACACCCGAACTCTACATTCTACCCTACTAATTTTCCAACTAGCATAACCGATGATTATCAATGATCAATCCCAGTCAGAAACGTCCATGCTTCCCTCCCATAAGTCAATGTCGGGATTACCACACTGTCATGCAAGGACTTCTTTACTTCCATGCTGATCACCCTATTTCTTCTTACTGCTTTCAGAGTTCCTACAACGCTCTTCCCCTGTTACACTTTATCCCACACTTCTTCATCCATAGGCCTACTCACATCTTTACTCAACACACTGCCCAAATACTTAAATGAGCTGACATTCTTCATAGCCGTTCAACCTCACTTCACACTCTATGGTTGCACCCCTTTCAATGACCATAATATTGCTCTTCCTACATTTCCCTCTTGATTCCGTTTTTCACACACTGTTCCAAACATATTTACCTGACCCTGCAACTCCCATTCACTATCGCTCATCAGAACTGTGTTGTCAGCAACAGTAGTACCGGTACTGTACTGTTGAGGCAACTTCCACTCGTTTCCTTCCCTTATCAGCGGTACACCAACATCCGCTGCTCTTCCTTGTATTTCTTTCATGACTCCATCCATATACTGTACTGGTATATATTGAACAACCATCGGGACATCACATACACCCTTGCTTTAACCCAACATTCAGATTAAAGAACTCGCTCTGTTAATTATCCACACATACTGACACCTTTGCACCCTCATACATGCTCTTAATTGCTTTCAGCAACTTGCCATCTACTCCGTATATTTTCAGTACCGGTACCGGTACTTTCCACATACCTTCTCTATCAATTCTGTCATAGGCCTTCTCCAACTCCATAAATGCAGCATACAACTTTTGTCGCTTCTCCAGATATTTCTCCACAACACATTTCCGGGCAAAAATCTGAGCTACACATCCTCTTCCCTTCCTAAGATGACTACAGTATGCTAACCGTTTCCCCAGCAATACTGACTGAAAATGCCCAAATATATTGCATGTCCTCTTCAGATTTATCTAAAATATGTAAAATTACACCAAATACCACTACAGTAGCACTGAAATCAATAAAACTCACTAACAGGATAAATAAATGGAAGAAATACTCCAAAACAATAATATGTTAACCCTTTACCCAGCAATACTGACTGAAAATGCCTAAATAGATTGCATGTGCTCTTCAGATTTATACATACATACGTACATAACATTTTAAGACTGAGTGCTCCACACAGATGTGCAGTTTCAGTCTCTTTTCCTAATGGCGGCATTCCAGGCAACCCTGTTAAGGGATGCTTTACTTGTCAAGTTTTTGGATTTCAGATCGGCACGTATAGTCCGATCCCAGGTCTTACTCGGTCCACCCCTTGGTGCAGCTCCCTCCACAATCGCAGACCTGCATCTTTTCACCCAATTTTGTTCATCCATTCTCTCCACATGTCCATACCATCCCAGTTTACTTGTACGCATCTCCTCGCTAATACTCTTTATACCTAAACGTCTCTTCAGCTCATCATTTGTTATTCTGTTGACATCCTTTATCTGAAATATGTTAAATTACACCAATTACCAACTACATTACCAACAAATTTAATAAAGTACACTAACAGGATAAAGAAAATGTAAGAAATAGCCCTAAAGATGAATTTATCTATCTATCTATTGACGGACGCCTTGATCCCCGAAGGATTGGCCACGAACGAAACACCCCTATGCACCTCTGTCCCCAGTCAGTCGACGCCCCTCCTCCCATCCAGCACCGCTTTCACGCATATACTTCTTAACTCCATCCTTCCACCTCTCTCTCGGTTTATTTCTCCCTCTGTCCTTCCACCTCACTCGTACACGCTCTTAGTCATTCTCTCGCTTCCCATACGTTCCACATGGCCGAACCATCTCAAGGTGTTCTTTTTCGCACTTTCCAGTACATTCACACCACACCTCTTTCGTACTTCCTCATTCGTCTGTCTATCCCTCCATGTAACTCTGCACACACTTCTCAAGTAACTCATTTCCATCCCTTTCACTCTTGGTTTGAATCTCTCCAACAACGTCCATGCTTCGCTTCCGTAAGTCAGTGTCGGGATTACCACACTGTCATGCAATGACTTCTTCAGTTCCATGCTGACCACCCTATTTCATGTTACTGCTTTCAGCATTCCTACAACCCTCTTCCCCTGTTGCACCCTCTCCCACACTTCTTCATCCATACTCCCATCTTTACTCTGTACACTGCCAAGATACTTAAATGAGCTGACAATCTCCATAGCCTGACCGTTCAACTTCACCTCACACTCTGTGGCTTCACCCCTTTCGAAGACCATAACCTTGCTCTTCCCCGCTTTTACCTCCAGATTCCATTTTTCGCACACTGTTCCAAAAATATTTACCAGACCCTGCAACTCCCATTCATATCATCAGCAAACAGCAGTACACAAACATCCACTGCTCTTCCTTGTATTTTTTTTATGACTCCATCCATATACTGTATATATAGAACAACCATCTGGACATCACACACCCTTGCTTTACCAAACATTCAGATCAAAGAACTCCCTCTGTTCATTCTTCACACGTACTGATACCTTTGCACTCTCATACATACTCTTCACTGCTTTCAGCAACTTGCCATCTACTCCATATATTCTCAGTACAGTACTTTCCACATACCTTCTCTATCAACTCTGTCATTCCACTCGTTGCCTTCCCTTATAAGTGGTACACCAACATCCACTGCTCATCCTTGCATTTCTTTTATGACTCCATCCATATACAGTTCAGTATATATTGAACAACCACGGGGACATCACACACCCTTTCTTTAACCCAAAATTCAGATCAAAGAACTCGCTCTGTTCATTCTCAACACATACTGACACCTTTGCACCCTCATACATGCTTTTCACTGCTTTCATCAACTTGCTATCTGCTCCGTATATTCCTAGTACTTTCTACATACCGGTACCTTCTCTATCAACTCTGTCATAGGCCTTCTCCAAGTCCATGAAGGCAGCATACAACTGTTGTCCCTTCTCAAGATATTTCTCCACAACATATTTCAGGGCAAAGATCTGAGCTACACATCCTATTCCCTTCCTATGATAAATACTGTATGTTAACCGTTTCCCCAGCAATACTAACTGAAAATGCCCAAATATATTGCATGTGCTCTTCTGATTTATCTAAAATATGTAAAATTATACCAAATACCAACTACATTAGCACAAAACTCAATCAATCACAGAAACAGGATAAACACAAAGAATAAATACCCCAAAAGATGAATACGTTAACCCTTTCCCCAGCAATACTTACTGAACATGCACAAATAAATTGCATGTGCTCTCCAGATTTAGCTGAAATATGTAAAATTACACCAAATACTAACTACATTAGCACAAAAATCAATCAAGCACTTTAACAGGATAAATCAAATGGAAGAAATAGCCCAAAAATGAATTTATCTATTGCCTACCGGTATATATTGCCGGACACCTTGATCCCCGAAGGGGTGACCATGAACGAAACGCCTGCGTATTTCAAGCTCGCTTGAGTTATAACTCGATCGTCTTTTAGAGCTTTTTGGCCCGGGGTAATTACCACACCATCGCGTCATAAGGAGTTTGAGGGGGTTAAATTGCTAGATACATAGAGGAAGAGGAATGCCAAGTAAAGCTAAACAAAAATATATAAGATATTTTTAACATCTATCTATCATCTATTGCCTGACGCTGTGATCCCCGAAGGGGTGGCCAAGAACGAACCGCCCCCATGCACCTCTGTCCCAAGTCAGTCGACGCCCCTCCCCTCAACCAGCACCGCCTTTGTTCATGTACTTCCTCACTCCATCCTTCCACCTCTCATTCGGTCTATCTCTCCCTCTCTGTCCCTCCACCTCGCTCTCATACACCCTCTTAGTCATTCTCTCGCTTTCCATACGTTCCATATGGCCGAACCATCTCAAGTTGTTCCTTTTCACACTTTCCAGCACATCTACCTCCACACCACACCTCCTTCTTACTTCCTCAGTATCTGTCTATCCCTCCATGTAACTCCGCACGCACTCCTTAAGTAATTCATTTCCACTGCTCTCACTCTTGGTTTGAGTCTCTCAAGCAACGTCCATGCTTCGCTTCCGTAAGTCAGTGTCGGGATTACCACACTGTCATGCAAGGACTTCTTCACTTCCATACTGACCACCCTATTTCTTGTTACTGCTTTTAGCGTTCCTACAACCCTCTTCCCCTGTTGTACTCTCTCCCGCACTTCTTCATCCATAGTCCCATCTTTACTCAACACACTGCCCAGATACTTAAAAGAGTTGACGATCTCCATAGCCTGACCGTTCAGCTTCACCTCACACTCTGTGACTTCACCCCTTTCGAAGACCATAACCTTGCTCTTCCCCGCATTTACCTTCAAATTCGGTTTTTCGCACACTGTTCCAAACTCATTTACCAGACCCTGCAACTCCCATTCATTATCACTCATCAGAACTGTATCATCCGCAAACAGCAGTATAGGTAGCTTCCACTCAATTCCCTCCCTTTTCAGCGATACACCAACATCCACTGCTCTTGATAGTATTTATTTTATGACTCCATCCATATATACAGTAAACAACCACGGGGACATCACACACCCCTGTTTCAAACCAACATTCAGGTCAAAGAACTCGCTCTGCTCACTCTCCACACGTACTGCCGTCTTTACACCCTCATACATGCTCTTCACTGCTTTCAGCAACTTGCCCTCTACTCCGTATATTCTAAGTACTTTCCACAAACCTTCTCTATCCACTCTGTCATATGCCTTCTCCAAGTCCATAAAGGCAACATACACCTTTTTTTTTTCTCCAGATACTTCTCCACAACACAATTCAGGGTAAAAATCTGATCTACACATCCTCTTCCCTTCCTAAAAACCTCCCTGCTCGTCGCCTATCCATTTCTCCGTTCTCACTCTCACTCTCTCAATCACTACCGGTACCCTACTGTATACCTTCCCTACTACGCTTAGAAGACATATTCCTCGGTGGTTACCACACACTCCTCTTTCCCCTTTGCCCTTATATAGGGGGACTATTATGCCAGTCTTCCAGTCATCGGGTGCACTCCCCTTCTCCCATGCTAGTTTGCACATTTTCCATACCCATTCTATCACTATCTCACCACCATACCTCAACATTTCCCCACACACTCCATCTGTTCCTGGTGCTTTCCCCAACTTCACTCTTTTCATGGCTTCCCACACTTCTGACCTCCTGATCCCTACCTCCTCCTCCACTACTTCTCTTCTTCTCCCTCCCATACCATATCCAGCTATGTTTGCTGGCTCTTCATTCCTTACATTTAGCAACTCACTGAAGTACTCCCTCCATCTTTCGACTCTCTCTTGCTTCTCGGCTAGCATTCTCCCATTCTTATCTTTCACACCCTTACTGTTTCCCTTGCTACCTTCCCTAACTTTCTTGACTTCTTCCCAGAACAGTTTCTTACTCTCCCTCCATTTTACACTCAGTTGCTCGTTTCTGTCTCTCGGAATCTTCATTTCCTCTACTACCCAACCACTCTCTATATGCTTTCTTCTTTTCTTCCACAGCTATTCTTACCTCTTCTGTCCACCATGCTGTACCTTTCACTCCCCTCCCTCTTCTCCTCACTCCACACACTTCACATGCTGCACAGATCTCATCCTTAAACACCTTGCTCATCTCCTCCACTTCCTCCATAACTTCCAGGTCGAACCCACCTAGTCGTCTTTCCACTGCTCTCCTGTACGGTACTCCTCCCTGACTTCCTCCTCCTGCAACCTCTCCACCCTCCTCACCATTCCACCCTCCTCTCACCTCCCTCCAGCTCTTCTCACCCACTTCTTTTGTATCCTAACCTTAGCTACCACTACATAATGATCAGACAGACCCCCTCCAATACCCCTATACACCCTAGCATCCATCACAGATTTCTTCATTCGTTCATCCACACATACATAATCAATCAATGACTTTCGTTCCACCACTGTCTTATCCTTCATTGTCAACATCCGTTTCCACGTGTACCTGTGGGTCATTCTGTGTCGGAAGAAGGTGTTGGCTATCCACAGCCTCCTCCCCACACATACGTCCACAAGTGCACTACCATTCCCATTCACCTCTGATGGTACCCCCACCCTCCCACCACTCCCTCAACTTTCCTATCACCCACCTTACCATTCATATCCCCAATCAGAAATATTCTTTCGTTCTTGTCAAACTTCTCCAGGCACGCCTCCACATTCATCCAGAACTCCTCTTTCTTTCTTTCAAGTATATCCTCTGTCGGGGCATACACGCATACAATCAATACAATATTTTTAACATGAGGTTGCTTATAATAATTTGTACCTCTGCAGTTTCTCCATGGCTAACGAAAAAGGTCACATTCCTAAGAAGCCCCAAGCAAAAAGGTCAAGCTTCTGTACAGAACAAATACCACACCATTACCCTTATGGTGACCCTATCAAATAATCAAAACAACCACACTTCTTAACCCATTTCCGCGGGGCCCCTCATATGACGGAGACGATTTTCCGCCTATTTTGTAGCCTGTGAGCCAGGCCAGCTTTTGCAAGTAGCACGGATGGACGTCAGCCGGAGCCTACAGGCCCCGCCACGACACTGAGGTTTGTGTGAGAGAGAGTTCACTTATATGCAGCGTCACACATAGCGAAAACAGAAAATAATTGGTAATTATTAGCGATTTCGCCTATGCCTATCGGATTTGGTAATTTTTAGCAATTTTGCCCTTCGTTTGCAAGATCCTTACAAGAAAACCAGACGTCGTACAGGGATGATTCACGAGTAATTTGAAAGCTATTACCGTACTTTCACGAATACATAATTGTATTACGCTCTGGCTTTTGCTTATGTATGAAAATGAGCAGGGAATGAAGGCAATTTCGGGCAATTATGCCTACTCGTACAGGAGTCCTTGGAGCGGCTTCGGTCGCGCCAGGAATTTCCACACCTCACACCACACACACACATCACACAGTTTTTCCTACACCGAGAAATGACTGTCATTTCTCGAAGACTTCTTCTAGCCGGAGACATTGAGAGCAACCCAGGACCCACCTACACATACATATGTCCAACTTTCTCAAAACCCATCGCTTTGAGTCGCCACACTAATGGTTCAGTTCTCTGCAATTCATGCAGGAACTGGACCCACTTCACCTGCACAACACTTGCCTTCAAGAAACACTACACGAACACCTGGACCTGTTCCTCATGCCCCTCCCTCTCCCAGTCAAATCCCTCGCCTAAAACCCGTCCACCTCTCCTCCCCAACCCACCTAACCTTCCCATATCATCCACTCCCCCCCCTAAAACCTGTCCACCTCTCCTCCCTAACCCACCTAACCTTCCCATACCATCCACATCCTCAACTCAACATACCACACCCCATCCTAATCCATTCCAACCCCCATCTGCTCCCCAATCCCCACCCCCACCTCACCTATCCCAACCCCCAGCCCCTCCCTCACCCCCACCCCATCCTCGTGCAGCAGCACCCAACATACATCGTGCACATAACATTAACATTCTCCAATTGAACATAGATGGCATCAACACAAAGAAACTCTCACACTTCATCACACAACACAACATACACATTGCCATCTTACAAGAAACAAAACTCCGCACAACACAAAAAACACCCACATTTCATGATTTCACCACCATCAGACAAGACCGGGCTGTCAGCGGAGGCGGTGGACTAATCACCCTGGTACACGAAGAAATATCATACATAGTTACCAGTGTACAAACCAAACCCCTCCTCCTCCCAAATGATAACACAACAGAAATACAATCAATTAAAATACGCACTGGCAACAACTCCAACATAACCATCATAAACACATACATCCCCTACAGTACCAAATGAATACAGACCACACTTACAACACATCACAAACACCCCACACATCATCCTGGGTGGTGACTTCAACTCCAAGACGTCGGCCTGGTTTGTCGACAACCCCGACACAGACAGAGGGCTGGTACTACAAAACCAAACTGTTAAGCTCATCATCCTTAACGACATCCATCAACATACCCATATTCCTCACCAAGCCCTCTATAACCCATCATCTCCAGACATCACCTTTTGCTCCCCAGAACTCGCCCCCACAACATCCTGGAGGGTGGTCAGAACCTTAGGCTCTGACCACCTCCCGATCATTATCACCACCAAAACCAGACTCACCCCAGCTAACCACAAACACACATACACCAATTATAAAAGACCTAACTGGAAAGCATTCACAAATGAGACAGAACAACACTTCACAACTCTAAACAGTACACCCATCACTAACATCAACAATGCTGTACACATACTCAATAAAACTATCCAAAAACACTGACAAGAAACACATTCCAAGAGGTAACAGAACAAGACACAACCCCAACTTCACACCAGAAATTCAAAACCTCATCAGACAACGCAACATACTGAAACACTCCCCAGCACCCCACACACAAAACATCACACAACAAATCCAAGCACTCAACACCCAAACTAATAACAAAATACAAGAACAACAAAAACTAAATTGGAATAACTTCCTACAAACACTTGATCACAAGAAGAAACCCCAAAAAAACTCTACAAAACACTAAACAGCATCACACTTTCCAACAGCAACACAACACAATCACATGCTGCAATCACAACAACAGACTCTACTTCTTCATGTAAACAACAAACAAACACTCTCATCAATCACTTCTCACATGTCAGTCACCTAAAACCTCACAAAGACGACCGACGTGTCATCCGACGTAAGAGACAATTCCCCACAGACCCTGACTATACACCCTTCACCAATCACCAGACAAAGCATATCATCAACAATCTCAAACACTCACCCGCTTGTGGCCTAGACAACATAAGCAACATACACCTCAGACACCTGGGACCACAAGGCATACAAGCACTCACTAACATATCAAACTACAGTTATTCACACAACACAATACCAGACATTTGGAAGCATGGTCTCATCACCACATTCCCCAAACCCAACAAAGACCCCACGCTACCCTCCTCGCACCGCCCCATCACACTCCTTTGCTCCCCCTCCAAAGTCATGGAACGCCTAGTGTTACAACTAATTACACCCGACCTACCCCTAGCTCCAACACAACATGGCTTTAGGCCACTGCACTCCACAAACACTCTTCTCACAGACCTTACACAAAGAGCTTTTGACGGCATCAACTCAGCTAGACCACCACACAGATCACTATTAGCCACACTCGACATTAGTAAAGCCTTCGATGCCATCCCCCGCCACAACCTAACAAACAAAATCTACAACACAAACATGCACAACAACACAAAAAGGTGGCTGGCCAACTTCCTAGCAGGCAGATGTGCACACGTATCTTTTGCCGGTCAGTCATCTAAAATCAGAAACTTTCCAAACGGAGTCCCACAAGGATCCGTCCTATCGCCCGCACTCTTCAATCTGTACATGCACGATATAACTACACCCAATACGCCCCAAATAAACTTAGCCTCCTATGCAGATGACATAACACTCACATGCACATACCATGACCCAAAAAGAGCAACAGATCTCCTTCAACCCTATCTCAACACACTACATGGCTGGTGCACTACAAACAGACTTAATCTACCCCCAGCCAAATCCACCGCAACCCTGCTCACAAGCTGGACAGGAGAACACAAATACATCCCTCAACTCACCATAAACAACACACCCCTAACACATACACACACACACAAAATCCTAGGAGTAACATATGATACTCATATGACATTCAAACAGCACACCACAAACATTAAAAAGAAATGACACCCAGACTTAACGCCCTCAGGTCACTTGCTCACACAAAATTTGGACACAACAAAGAAACTACCACCACAGTATATAAACAATACATAAGATCAGTGATCATGAGAGGCACTCAATTCCTGGCAGTAGCCTCCACGAACCAAGACCACCCACTAAACTACATCGCAACACACCCACAGACTCCAAGAAATATCAAAACAACACCCAGCACACTGTATCACACACAATTACTGTCCTCTCTCCCACCCCGAACCACCTTCCAGAAGCACATCCATACTCATATCTCTCGCCGATCCATCCACTCACTCACAGACAACACGCAGCTGCAAGCACGACCTCCCGAAATCCATCCTTCCGAATCCTCCCTTCCTCGCGAGGACAGAGTCCACCTGGCCAGGCTGAGATGCGGACACCATTCAGCTCTCCTGAGCTATCAGAAGAGACTGGATGACTCCGTTGTCGATGCCTGCCCGGGATTTAACACAGCACCCCATACCATTAAACACATAATAGAAGACTGCATTTTACACAACCACTTACGCCAACAACACAATCTACACTCAATGAGAGCTCTGTGGGAAAGCCCGATCGTGGCCATGGCCTTCCTCAGGGACTCAGGGCTGTTCGGCCAGGCAGCTTAGGGAACAACAACAACAACAACAACTCGTACAGGATTAACCCTTTACCGGGCGAGGAACCATATATGGTAACTTAAATGGGCGTCCAAAAGGGCGCTCCCAAGCCGCCCGGTGTGTGTCTGGTACCACGTCATCATGCCTCAGCCAATCACCGATGATCAGGCTACTCATGTGGGTATGGTGTAAGAGCTGATGCCATCTCAGTATTGGTTGAGAGCAACTCGAAGTTCAGTTGCAGGCCAGACATGAAGAAAGTAGGATCTCAGCGATTTTTCTCTTGACGCCCTCGACCCTAGCTCATCACGTAATATCGGTAAGTTGATAATAATCTGATATTATGCAGTTGAATAGTTGTACTATAACCTGATATAGTTGTCATTTATGTGGACCATACGGAAATTGGTGAAATTTGTTTGCGAAAAAGTGAATGATCAAATATGGACATGCACCCGGTAAGGGGTAAAGCCCAAGTGATCATATATGGACTTACGCCCGGTACCCTATAGAACTGAAATTACTAAATATGATAATTTCGCCCGGTAAGGGGTTGTACTCCCAAGTTACATAAAACAATATAACTTTGATGATAGTTACCCAAACCAGCATGGCACATAGCCACAACTTTGGTAGGATTCTAGAATGTTCAACATAGAAATAAATGACCGATTTCTATTATTTCCTCATAAGTGTACAGTGAAATAAATATGAGTTTGGTAAGTTTAGTGAGTTCACAAATATTTTAGTGAGTTCACATATATTTTTGATATTGTGAGGTATATACTGAAGTTTTTTTGAGATATGAGTACTGTCACATAAAGAAATACCAATTTTCATGGGGATCCAATGCCCAAAATTTGCTGAAATGCATTGGTCAGGGGGAACCTCTGCCCAAATTTTGCTGGAATTCATTGTCCATGGGGAACCTATGCCAAAATGTTGCTGGAATTCTGTGTTCATGGGGAAGCTATGCCCAAATGTTGCTGGAATTACTTGTTCAGGGGGAACCTATGTCCAATTTGTTTTTTGGAATTAATTATTCATGGGGTACCAGACAGTGTCTGGGTTGTGAAAAGTACCTAAACTAAAATATTTATATATAATCTATGTATTTACTTATTAAAATAAAACGCTTATTTTTGGGTAATATAATGATATCACTGTTATTCTGTGTATTTTGTTTACCTTAAATTTAAATTTTTAATATAGCATAATTCAAGATTATTTTTACCCTAGACTGGTGCTTGTCCATATATGATCACTTCGTCAACCTCGATTTGCTAATTCAATATGCAAAAATGTGAAAAAAATCATAAGCAAAAATACCCTAGAATTAGGTCTACTTTCATGGTCTAGGGTCAAAAAATGAAATTTCTAAGTATTTCTATGAGTGCCCGGTAAAGGGTTAATAGCTTTAACCAAAATGGTCACACTCCTTAATGGTCTAAGTGGCCATAGCCAAAATGGCTACACTATATTCCTTCTTCCTTTCTCCATGCCCGATGAGATACATGATATTTTTATATATGTGGCACAGCCCTTGTATCCAACACAATACCCTGCGTGCAACCCCGCTCGAACCCCGCACAACGTTGCTTGCAACTTTAATTATTATTATTATTATTAACTGTTCCTGTTATACACCTGCCATCAACTGTTCCTGTTCTACATCTGCCATCAACTGTTCCTGTTCTACACCTGCCATCAACTGTTCCTGTTCTACACCTGCCATCAACTGTTCCTGTTCTACACCTGCCATCAACTGTTCCTGTTCTACACCTGCCAGCAACTGTTCCTGTTTTACACCTGCCGTCAAATGTTCCTGATCATCGTTCCTGCTTCACCTGCTGCTAATAGTGTTTTATTATGTGAGTAGAACATAAATGTGTCCAAAAATGTTTACCAAGCCAAAAATAATAGCCACAGTCACTACCAGAAGTCAAGCTACAGGCGAAACTAACCATTCCTCTGATGAACAATCTAACACAAAAGATACACAAAATACCAGTCACACAGCACACAGTGAAATACGAGTTAAAACAGACACAACTACTACACAGCCACCGTCTCACCACTCAAACTCCTCACACCATCCCACACTCTCACCACTTGTTACAGTCCCTCCTCCGCCAGCCCCGCTCATAAACAAAAAACGAGATATCTTCTCTACCCCAACACATTTGGTGAAGAAAACACCTTGTCCTTACCTAAACCTCTAACTGACCATCCTAGTGAAAGGAGAATTTCTTTCATCATGCAAAGAAATGGGCCACCAACGAGTGACCACCTCCATATTGGCTACACTAACACCAATAAGACCCTGAAACCTAGCTATGCAAGTAGCTGGGGCACCTATTGGGATGAACAGGCATTTCACAGATACGAAAATGCTGGTAGACAGGCACCTCTTTGTTCACATTCTAACAGACACATCCCACCAAAACCCCAGCTGTTCCCCAAGCCCAAACCCCCACCAGAAGCTAAACTCCAAAATCTCCCACATGGAAACTTGGGTTATGAGCAATTTGTGCCCCGCATCCATGATCGTGATGCATTCCCATCTCTACATGAAATTCACCCAACTGAAGACCTGTGCTAAACATCATGCATCAAAATCCCCCAAGAATATTCACTGGCCAGGAAACTAATTATTCCAGTTACACAGTAATTGCTGATGTACAAGGAGATATTGCTTGCAGAGGTTATTGCACTGAACACTCGAAGATAGACATCTTCATAGCTAGAATACACATGGGTGACACTGCCGCTGGCTACCTTTTAAACAGTGATAAGGCTATGCAATGCAGTTCTTATGAACAGCTCAAACAGCTATTCATCAAGAAGTTTGGGACTAGGAGTTCAGTATCCCTCACCCCAATACACAACTTCGCTAAGGCTCTCAAAGCCTATCCTAACACAGCTAACACCTCTGTGGACCAAATTGTGTAAACAAACTCCACCCATACCAAGAATAAGAAACATGAATTAAAGGGTATGTCATGGACCCATAAGATACAGTTACAATAGTACAGTGGTGATGGGCTGGTCTATTAGAGTGAGAACTGAGCAATCTCTGCCATACCCATAGCTTACTCTGACTGTTCCTTTTACTTATATATTTTCTAGATCTCAAGTGACGGCGTCTCTAACGTGGATTGACCTCCCAATCTACCAAGATTGGAACCCAAAGCGTCACATTTTTCCCTTGCCCCTCAACTTTCTCTTCATAATTGCTGACACAGGGCCCTGGGTGGGGCTTTGGTTTCCCGGGCATTTCCGCACCCTCCTCAGCTCCCCGCCATGGAGTGGCTTCGGTCACCCAGGCTTTATTGTGGTCGGCGGGGAGGGTTCTGTGGGGGCGCTCGGTTATGGCCTTGGCCTTGCTCAGGGCCTTGGGGCTGTTCGGCCAGGCAGCTTGGGGAACAACAACAACAACAACAACAATAGTACATGACTGTTGATCAGGTTGCCAATTTATTTGGTTATATGCTCATAGCCAATTCACTCCCTCAGAGTATCGAAGGCTTAATTCATACTCTGCCATTCACACCTGATAGCACCCTGCTTGACTTTGCCGATTCTATTCAGGATAAATGTAGGGAAACAGCTCAGGATAGTAAGGTAGAATTTGTTGCCAAAGCTAAACCCAATAACGCTAACACTGTAGCTGCTGTCAAACACAAAGCACCTCAGGCCCACGGGAAGCAAGCAGCAAAAGCAGTAAACCTTACCACTCTGACACAAACAGCATGGTAAACACACAAAGCCGCACAACAGATACCATAGCAAAAAACATGACATCCCTAGGCACAACCAAGACATAACTTGTTACAATTGTGGCAACAAAGGCCACACCATTAAGAATGTTTCATCAAGGAAAGGGAAGAACGTGAGATAGCCTACAATAGAGAGTCTCATTGCAGATTCTGTAAGAAAAAGGACCACTGGACAAAGTTCTGCTCACAGGTCAAGATACTTAGAGAAAAACTAAGAGGAAAAACACAAACTGGTTGACACACAACAACACAAACGCTAGAAACAACACTATACTGACAACACCAACAACTAAACCAACACCAGTCCCTCCACACCAAATTCGTGGGAAAACTAGGTGCCCAGAGAATTATCACTTAGCAAAGCCACTCCTCTGGACTAACAAATGCATCCTGCCAAACACCCAAATGTAAAACTGTCAAAATTAGCAGTGTAAATGAAAGTGCACTTATGTTACCTGCCAGGTAATATAGAACTATTCCTCAATACAGGCTCTCCAGTAAACCTCATAAGCCATGCTAAATTCAAAAGCTTGAAAAAATTAAACCTCGAAGAATCTTACCCAGATATGGAGATCAAGTCTGTAAGTGGAGACCAACTAGAAACCATATCTAAGGTTACCCATCCCATAGAATTTAGAGAAGAGCACACAGCTAATCTGCCCTTCTATGTAATCTCTGAGCTCCCAACAAACACCGACATGCTTCTGGGTTTAGAAGCTATGTCAAAAGTGAACATTATTATCCTACCACACATGGATCAAGTTCTCATTGGGGGTTTACAAGGAAAACATTTGGAGTGCATACAGAGCACCCAGGAAAACAGTTCTATACACCATATTAAACACCACAAAAGTAGGATAGAGTTCAAAGAAAAAACAAACTCACTTCAACGCCCAATCAAAATGCTACTCAGTGAGGACAGTAACAATCAAAATTCCACCACTCCCAACTCAACACCGCCCACCATAAGAACCCCCTCTACTTTGCCTACTCAAGATTGTCAGGAATCAAAATTAAGCAAAAAAGACCTGATTTTTTATCATGCCGTCATCTCTGATGTGATATTAGACTGTGACACTAGCATTGAACCTACATCTCTTAGCAAAGTATCAGTCTATGTGAATGACACACCTAAACACTTTAAAAGGCTCAGTATTGTTACCCTCTCGGACACTTGTTGTATTAACCCCTTCTGTACGACCGACGGCAGGGAGCCGTCAGTAGATAAGTCACTCCCCAGTCCCAGCGACGGAGTAATGCACTTTCCTTGTAACTGCCAGTATCGGGCAGTGCCTGGTACCACGACCGTTTGAGCACTGCTCTCGAGTTGGCAACACTTCTCAGCTTATATCCAACCCTCTGCAGGGTTCCTTCATCTTTTGAGGTGGGATGTTATTCTATCTTGCCATTTTGGCCACATTGCTTGGGAATGGGGGGGGGGACTTTTATAACTGTATCCTCCGGTACAGTAGGGGTTAAAGGTATCCTTATCAATGGAGCCCTTCATGAAAGCAAAAACTAGGAATTTAAAACAATAATCATGAATTACACTGATTTTCATGTGCACCCAAAGAAAGGAACTAAACTCACAGACGCTGAGATATTTCCATTAACTTTCACTGATGTAGCTGATAACACACAAACAACTGTTCCTAACGCATCTATTCACAAAAGTGAAACGGATAGACTACAAGGAATTAGGAAAGAATTAAACACAGTAGATTTTGAACACCACGAAGAGGCACTTACTCAGCTACTAAATAAATATAACAACACTGTAACGTTAGAAGGTGATTCTATAGGCTTCTGTGATGTACCAAAGCATAAAATAATACTAAGACATGCAGAAACACGCCCCATCTACTGTCCAGCCTATAGATTAGCACATGCTTAACGAGAGAATGTAAAAGCTCACGTTAGGGACATGATAGACCAGAATATCATTACACCTTCAGTGTCCCGTTGGCGTTCACCCTTCTTTCTCGTACCTACGAAAAAGGTAGGCGAGTATAGATTAGTAGTTGACTTTAGGAAACCAAATGATGTCATTGAAAATGAAAAATGTTATATGCCATCGATCACAGAAGTCATGAATCATTTGAACTCTAAGAATATTTTTGTTTAAACCATTGACTTGGGATCTGGCTTTCGTCAAATTGATCTGGACACTGACTCTCGTAAATACACAGTCTTTTCGACTCCTTCAGGCACTTACGAATTCACAAAACTCTCAGGGGGACTTGAAACAAGCCCAGCCTTCTTCCAAAGGCTCATGTGCAAAATTCTTGCAGGCCACCTAGGAAGAGATATCCAAATTTAAATAGATGATATGATCATCACGTCCCCTAATACTGAATCACACATTAACACCTTAAGAGCGGCCTATGCGGTTTATTTATATGTACCGCCCAGCGGGGTATTTTTAGCCAAAATAGGGCTGTTTACGTGATCATTTTCATGCCTAAATAAGATCCAGAACGTAAAACAAGTATCTATCCCTGAAAGGGCATAAACAGAGCTTTCGAATGACACCATAACGATCCTTTTATGATGGCTAGTTTTCTTGCAATAACCGTGCAACGCGAGTGCAAAAAGCATGTAATTCGGTACTTTCCCCATACAATTCAGTATGTAGCGAGTGAGAGAGGGAGGAGGGAGCTGAGATTCGTGTCAGTAGGTTCGCCGCGGTGGTCTGGAGCAGTCATACGCTCGCTAGTCTCCTGCCACCACTTGTCTCTCTCTCTCAGCAACATTACGTGTTGAAATTGCCACTCGACCTATGTCGAGCGCCGCCACATAGTCCAGCTTTATTAAATACGACTTATGTTGCGCCCCAACTTTTAGGGGTTAAAAGCTTAGACAAAATCTTGCATAAACTTAAGGATGCTGGGTTAAAAATCAAACTAAAAAAGTGCAATTTCTTAAAGGCTAAAGTTGAATTTCTTGGCCATGAATTGTCATCTGAAGGAATCAAAGCTTAACTAGATTTAACTAAAGCTATCTGTGATT
This sequence comes from Paralithodes platypus, assembly GCA_032716605.1. Lineage (NCBI taxonomy): Eukaryota > Metazoa > Arthropoda > Malacostraca > Decapoda > Lithodidae > Paralithodes > Paralithodes platypus. The sequence continues at coordinate 34,194,323 of CM064483.1, read as the reverse complement.
TTCCACAACCAGAAAGCGTAAAGCAGTTACGCCAGTTGTTGGGCCTCTCTGGTTATTACCGGAGATTTGTCCCAGATTTTTCTGAGAAAGTCAAATCCCTATTCAATCTTCTTAGACAAAACACTGAGTATATTTGGACAGACGAACATCATAACTCATTCTTAGAATTGAAGGCTGTATTAACTAATCCACCCTGCCTTGCCTATCCAGACCAAGGGGTGGACCAAAAAAGACATGGGATCGGACTTTGCAGTCTGATCTTAAATCAAAGAACCTGACAAGTGAGGTAGCTCTTAACAGGGCTGCCAGAAACGCCGCCATTAGGATGTGAGACCAGAACTGCATTTTGTGTGGAGCATAAGGTCTTTAAATTTGTGTATGTATGTATGTATGTATAACACAATTCCTAGATATATTGTAAAACCTGCAAAGCAAACAAACCAAAACTATTGTAGAGATTGTGGAATTATTCTAGTGACTTTTTGAATTAATAGTAAGATATTATAATTATATGGCTAGTTCAAGTTGGCTGATAATGCTGGACGATGGGGTGCTGTATGAAGGAGGAGGGAGGCAGGAAGGAAGAGCGGTAATGCCTTCCTTTTCTTATTGCACATCATTTCACTTCCCTCTACTCAATATTTTGCCTGTTAGGGCGAGTTATAAAGAGCGCAAATATGCATGTTATGCCCAGAGAGAGAAATAGAGAGAGAGAGGTGAGGGGGGGGGGGGGGGGGGAAGAGAGTGAGGAGGCAAGGATATATATAGTGATATGCTGTAGACAACGACAAGGATTTTCTCTCTCTCTCCTTAGCCCAGATGAATATCTAGCCTAGTATTTAAATCATGAATCCTGTTAGACGTCATTACTTAATAGAAACACATGTAAGGGTTACATTTATACACAGGATACTATAAACAAATACGAACTGTAGATCATAATTATTCGGCGAGGTAGGGAGGGAGGTGGGTAAGTGTTGCATATCACTGTCTGGGGAGGGGGAGGAGGTGGGTGACTTGTACTACTGCCAATTTTTTCGCTAGATCTAAAGGTACATACTTCAATCTAGCAGCCATTTTTTTATATCTAGAGACATTTACTAGGGATAATATGAACATTTCAGACATTCTAGTCTTATTACATTGTAAAACTTGCAAAACAAACAAACCAAAACTCTTTAGAGATTGAGGCATTATTCTAGCATTTATTGACTATGTAGGTGACATGCTAGCGACTTTTGAGAACGGATCTAGCGGTATTCTGTGGCAACACTTGACTTAGGGTTGAGGGAGGAGCGACACATGGGAAATTGTCAAAACTGTGAAGGTCCAGATCATTGCTATTAACCCGGCAAGTGCAGAAAGACTAATAAGAGTTTTACAGCTGCGCTGTGGAACCCCTTATATAATCCCGGTTTTTGAACGCATACCAAAACCGCGGTCTTACAGCCAGGCGGCTACAAATTGGTGTGGGTGCAGTACAACTTGGCAACTCTCGATACCACCCCGCCACACGCTTGGCCCGCACTCACTCAAGGAGTACAAAGGCATTTTTCATGGAGCCTAGACATCCCTCATGCTCTCGCCCTGATGACACAACCAGCCCTCCTTCTGGTGGTGTCAGCGGCTGTGGAAGGCAGAGAGTGGCTGCTAAAGACCCGGACTTCCATTACTACAGCACGAGTGACTCTGAGGACGAGGAACCTGCACGTAAAGCACGTAAAACACGTGCAAGCAGGAGCTGTGCACAGTGGTTATTGTCTTTCGGGGACACTGCCACGACCACCCAGGCAACTGCTACCACCACTACCACCACCACTGCAACCACTGCCACCACTACCACCAATGCAGGAGGCCGCCCTGGGGCTGCAGGACCTGCGGGGGCTACTGGGAAGACAGGGAAGGGCATGGGTAAGAAAACTTCTACCTCTTCCACTACCACCGTGCCACCACCACCACCACCATCTGCCCCTGCTGCCTCTGCCGGCCCTTCTGCCCCTGCCCCTGGCCCTGCCCCTGCCAAAGGGAAGAAAGGGTCGAAGGGCAAGGCGACAACGGCGACAGGGACAACCATAATATAATTGCCATCTACGACCTCTGCTGGCCCTGCCGGCCCTGCCCTTGCCCCTGGCCCTGCCCCTGCCCCTGCCAAAGGGAAGAACGGGCCGAAGGGCAAGGCGACAACGGCGACACGGACAACCATAGTATTGCCTGCGTCTAGGGCCTCTACCTCTGCCTCACCCACCACTGCTGCCCCTGCACCTGGCCCTGCCCCTGCTAAAAGGAAGAAAGGGCCGAAGGGCAAGGCGACAACGACGACAGGGACAACCATAATATTGCCTGCGTCTAGGGCCTCTACCTCTGCCCCACCCACCACTGCTGCCCCTGCCGATGCCGACCCTTCTGTCTCTGCCTACAGGACACCTGCCCGATCGAGACGGACGAAGCACCTTACTCCGTCGAAGTACGACGCCCTGCTGTTTCCTGATTCCCAGGATGGTGACACGCAGGATTTATACGACGACGACGACGACGCACGGGATTGGGGGTGGAGAGTGAAAGTGAATCAGAGCAAAGTGACGACAATGAGGAGGGGCGTTCAAGTGATGATGAGGGTGACGAGGATGTGCTATACTGTGACCATGACAGTGATTTGTCTGATGGTGGCGAAGACGCAGGTGACATTCCAATCCCCGACGCCAATATCCATACGTTTGTGTGGTCTGACGGGGCCGATTTTGTGCCTTATTTGCACAAGTTTGATGCTGGTAGGTCAGGTACAACTGCTGACTGGCCCTGTGATGACAACTCGAACGAGATGGATTTCTTCCTCACTTTTCTCGACGTGCAACTAATGTCGTACATAGTTGCCCAAACCAACGCCTACTACAGGTGGGTGCGGAGCAAAATGGACGTCATTTCTCCAAAAGCGAGAATAAAAAGCTGGGTAGATACGACCGTAAATGAATTCATGACATTCTTTGCCTTGTTGATGCTCATGCCTCTTAGCAAGAAGCATGTGCTTCAACATTATTGGAAACACGACCCTCTGATCGCCACCCCAACTTTCAATAAGTTCATGCCTCGTGGCAGATTTTTGTTGCTGCTGAGATTTATGCATTTTGCAGACAATGATAATCCTAACAGGATTGACAGAATATGGAAAGTTCGGGAGGTGTTCACCATGTTGCTGGCGAGATACAAGAAATATTTTTATCCCTTCAACAACTTGGTGATTGATGAGAGTCTTGTGCTCTTCAAAGGTCATCTTGTGTTCAAACAATATATTCCCTTGAAAAGGCACAGGTTTGAAATCAACCTCTTCGTGTTGTGCGACTGTGAGACCGGTATAGTGCTTGACATGATTGTGTACACAGGAACTGACATAGACGTGCCAAGAGTCGGTGCCAATGACCCCATGGGCATGTCAGGGGCCATCGTAAAGAAAATGATGGCACCTTACACGGGCAAGGGACACGTATTGTACACCGATAATTGGTATACTTCTCCTGCTCTCTGCCAGTTTCTTCATGACAACCAAACGGGGTCATGTGGGACTGTCAGAAAGACAAGAAAGTCCATGCCAAAGTTCGTCGGTCACGTCACTCCACTTCCGAATCCCTCCTCCAGTGACACACCTGATGATGAACTGGCACAAGAACACCGCGATAGGAGGGTACGACGAAGGCAACGAAGGGGGGCCGGCAAGTACAAGATGCTGGAGAAGTCCGGGAAAGTGGTGGCTCTGAAGTGGAAGGACAAACGTGACGTTTATCTGCTTTCGACAGTCCACACAGGTGCCCAGGTCGACTTTGGTAAAGTCCACTTCCGCACCAGGAAGAAGATTGAAAAACCAAACATGGTAGTGGACTACACAAAATACATGCGCCTGGTGGACAAGTCAAATTGTCAACTTGCAGGCGTTGAGTGTCTGAGGAAGACTGTGAAATGGTATCACAAGCTCTTCCTCCACCTAGTCGAGATCACGATGCTCAACACGGACAGCCTGTGGCTTGTCAATAAAGACATGGCTCCAAACATGAAACTAAAGTTCCAGGAGTTTATGTACAACGTCTCGTACCAACTCCTGGAAAAGTATGGCACCCCCATTACAAGCAGTGTGTCATGGCGTGGTGATCACGTCCCTGACCGCATACAGGTGGCAGTCCACAGGCACTATGTAGTCCATACGCAGGCAAATGGCAATCGTCACAAGCAGATGCAATGTCAAGTTTGCAGCAACACCACCAGGAGACCCAAGGCGACTAAAAAAGTCACCACCATGTGCAACGAGTGCAAAGTTGCACTCTGCGTGGGTGACTGTTTCAGGGACTACCATATGTACAAGAACTATTGAGTGCCGCCCCTGCACATGCCCTGGACTCTCGCTCGCCCTACCTGACCTGACCTGACCTGATCACGCTTTTATGTCACTAACTATGTGTTACATCATAAATATATATATATATATATATATATATATATATATATATATATATATATATATGTATGTATCATCTAAGTACAATATTATCCATGATATGTTATATGTAATTTTTTGTTCCTAACTACCTGATCACGCTTTTATGTCACAAAATAATTGCTACCTCATAAATATATATATATATATATATATATATATATATATATATATATATATATATATATATGTGTGTGTGTGTGTGTAATAGTGAGTGTCCGAGTGTAGGGGGTGAGACAGTGAAGCACGGGAACGAGGTGGCTTCAGAGATGGGGTCGCTTCGGACCATGAGTGAGCACCGTGCCTCATGTGAAGGCAAGATGGCAGGTGCTCGTTGTACTCTACGTGCTTCACATGCCTCACTCCCTAGACTGGAACAAGACCTCACGGGCTTCACTGCTCATTGCACAGCTGTGAATGTCCAGGCTCTCAGCCTATGCCAGAGAGGGAGTAAGTTGGAATATAGAAAAAAAAAAAAAACAAAAAAAAAAAAAAATATATATATATATATATATATATATATATATATATATATATATATATAATAACACCCAAGTACAATATTATCCCTGTGATCTAATGTTATATGTATTTTTTGTTTCATAATAGAAATATTTTGTATGTTATTCTCTTGTTTATTTCAACCTGAAATATATTGTATTGTAACAAAATAATCATATGTACATTCAATCCTATGTTCATCGTACTTATAAAATAATAATAATAAAAAAAAAAAAAATACAATCTCATGTCATTGTATTCTTGCAATATGATATATTCTATGAATATTTCATATTGCTTGAATACAATGACATGGGCTTGTAAAAAAAAAAAAAGTATCAAAATGTTTCTAAACATTATACAAACTTCCCCATAACCCCCTTTTGGATTCGAACCCACTACCCTGGCCTACCCTCAGAATCCCAATCCGTGACCTTACTGACTAGGCCACGGCAGCTCATTCAATATATCACCAAAAACTTGATCTGTACATTCTAGCTGTCAGTTGGTAAAAAAACACATTTGTGTCCCACCAATTTACTTTTGTAAATTGATGGAATTATCAGTCCTATCGTGCAAAGGTATATAAAACTATCTCTCTCAAAAATAATTTAGAACTTTATTCGTTCAAAAATTGCCCAAACACTCCCCAACATTGCCCCTCTCAGTGTGACACCAGTCTTATCGCACGGTCACTAAGCTAAACCCTTTTTCCTCCACCCACCCACCCACCGTCTCTCTCTGAGTCGGCCCCTACATACTCGGATAACAGGTTGATTTATAATACAACATGCAAAAAATAACCTTCACAAATACATTTGTATTGTATAATCTTGCAAATAATGAAGGACAAGTGTGTTTGAGTCGAACTTCCTCCAACATCCCTCTATATGTCGCGCGTATATTCGATTATAATAGTAATGCATGTCATACAAAATAACCCAAGTAAGTCTCGAATATACATTTGTATTGCGTATTATTTGCAAATGAATAAATCAAAGTTTCATGTGGCCATCTGCCAACCCTACCGACATTTGACACCAGTCTAAATATAGCTCAGTTTGTTTACACCCCAATTGTAAAGCACTAACATACATCTGGCTGACCTTGGCTTGGCAGTGACTCACAACAACTTCCCTCCCTCCCTCCCTCCCACACACCAACCCACCCACCACACCTCTCCCATAAACACAATCATAAGGCTTGTATATCGCAATAATTGGTCTATATGCGGCATATTCCTTGGTAGATGGATCGCCTACATAAGTACACATACTTTATATATAGCATGACAGTGCTGAAAATACGATATATACGTGATATTACAGCCAACAGACCCTGTACATGTTGGCAACTCTCGATACCACCCTGCCACACGCTCGGCCCGCACTCACTCAAGCGGTACACAAGCACTTGTCTCCCGCGTAAACTCTCTCACCTCAGTTCCCGTCTCTAAACTCTCTCATAATCCGCTTATATGTCGCATATTTGGTCTATATGCGGCATATTCCTTGGTATATGGGTGGCCTACATACGTACACATATGTACACATATCTACACATACTCTACATAGCATAAAAGTAATGAAAATAGGATAAATACACGAGGTTACGCCCAAACCCTCCGTCTCCTGCCTCTCATTCTACACCCTGGGCGCGCGGATATTCACCCGGTAAATCTTGCCGCGCGATGACATTCGCTCCACTTTTTTCAACTATGGACCGCCCCCCCACCCCCCTCAGACATTTTTTGGGGGGTCAAATATATATGGCTCGATGCGCGCGAACATTTCCCGTGACGTTGATGTACTTTTCATCGATATTTGCAAGGGTCGCCCAAATCGTCAACCTCCGCACAGGGGTGCCTGTATACTACAGGGGGTACGCAGCGGATAGGTTAAGGTAAGCATTTGGGAGAGTAAGGAATTGTTAAAAACCTTAGCCAATACTCTGCTATTCACCAAAAACAAATTTGAATTATAATTATTATTTGGTAGAGTAAGTATGTATAAGTAGGTTGGTTAAATAATTAGTGGAATTCACAGGGACTCAAACTTTGTTAACCCTTGTCTAGCGGGGGGTTTTGGGCTTACTTGGGCATATTCAGGCCCTCCTGCATGATAAATCAAGTATCTGCATGAAAAAAAAATATTTTGCAAAAAACTAGGCGCTAAAAACTTCAAAATGAGACCAGAACGAGCTACGTAGCACTCGTGGTTCTCATACAGTGATACCAGTAACATGGGAGTTTAGCGTATAGCGGCATATTTTTTCCAGCTATGCTCACTACTGGCTACACTGCCGGCCTCTCGAGAACACACGGAACATGATTTAATGGGCGACGGTAAGCCCTGGGAGTCGGCTGTCTGGCCCACTGCGCTCCTGGCCATTTGCACTCTATTTTAACCCTTTAAAAGCCTTAAAAATGCTCCTAACTTGCTGCAAATTGGAACCGGACTTAAGTCCGACCCCAATCTTTAAGGGTTAAGAGTTAAATTTAAAAAAATGCATGGATATGAATGATGAGGCCAGGGATTATTATGCAAAACTAGGGGATTCGGGGAAAACGAAAATGAAGACTGAAAACGTTGTGTGGGTACAAAGTATGTTTTTAAATTAATTTCAGAAAAGACAGCTTTCAATGCTGTGGCCAAAATATTCCACCAATTTCTATTCTGTTGGTACCGAAACGTTTGGAATTTTGAGCCTCACCCAACTACGCAAAAAGGGGTTTGATCATCCATGTAGTTTTCAAGATATGGATGTTTAACCCTTATTTAGCGGCGAGCAACATAAGTCGAGTTAAATAAAGCTGGACTATGTGGCGGCGCTCGACATAACTCGAGTGGCAATTTCAGCACGTAATGTGGCTGAGAGAGAGAGACAAGTGGTGGCAGGAGACTAGCGAGCGTATGACTGCTCCAGACCACCGCGGCGAACCTACTGACACAAATCTCAGCTCCCTCCTCCCTCTCTCACTCGCTACATACTCAATTATGTACTGAAAGTACCGAATTACCTGCTTTTTGCACTCGCGTTGCACGGTTATTGCAAGAAAACTATCCATCATACAAGGATCGTTATGGTGTCATTCGAAAGCTCTGTTTATGCCCTTTCAGGGATAGGTACTAGTTTTACGTTCTGGGTCTTATTTAGGCATGAAAATGATCACGTAAACAGCCCTATTTTGGCTAAAAACACCCCGCTGTGCGGTACACATAAATAAACCGCATAGGCCGCTCGTAAGGTGTTAAGTGTAATTTGAGTTTTTTTAAAGATTGCAGAAAAAAATTTTTGTGCAAAGCAAAACCTTTCCATAACATTTGTGGAGCATTAGTAGTGGAGTCCTATACCAAAGCCCAATCATTTCCTATGAGTGGGAGAGACGGTTACATTTAAAACAAAATCGGGAAACTGTCTGCCACGGACCTGTTTGGCTGTCATTTTGGATGTTTACCATATCAGAATTTGCCCAATACTCAAACGCACCTCGTGTGAAGGTTTGGTCCCCATCTGAAAAGCGGTTCCGGAGTTATTGCGTAGAAACCGATGTTCAAAAATAATTTTGAAGAATAAGAAGATATAACGATTACAATAGGGGTTCCCTGCTAGGGCTCGAACCCCTAATAATAATACGTTGTTGGTCATATAGATTACATAAAATACACATACATAGTTTACATACATATATACATACATAGGTTAAAATACATACAACTTAACCCTTGTCTATCGGGGCCCGACTTAAGTCCGTATCTAAAAAGCTGGACAATGTGGCGGGGCCCGACTTAAGTCTGTGTGCAATTTTGGCGCAATATTGGCTCTGAGAGAGAGCCGAGCGGTGGGAGGAGCATAGGTTACCTCATGACTGCTCGCCACGACCGTCGTGGGCCCACTTACATTTACTCCACTCTACTCCACCCTCTTTCACTCGCTACACACGTAATTATGTAACAAAATTACCGTATTTTAGCGATTTTGCCCTTCGGTTGCACGATCGTTGCAAGACAAGCAGTGATCGTAGAAGGATGTTTCGGATGTCATTGGAAAGCTCAATATACACCCTTTCAGGGATACATACTTGTATTATGATCTGGATCTTGTTTATGCATGAGAAAGAGCACGGAAACAACCCCATTTATGGTATAAAAAAAACGCTGGGCGGCACAGTCAAATATACTCCACTACCCGCTCTTAAGGTGTTAAAATACATAGCTTGGAATACCTATCGTGCAATACGATAGTTAGGCTATAAGGTAATTTCAATGATTAAGGGATAGGAAGTATTGCCGTGATTGTTGTAAGTTAAGGATTATGAATTAAGTTATAAAACCCTATTATGAAACTATATAATATTAATACGGTCTTTTACAGTATATATGAATATTATCATATGTATTATTGCATGAAATCATCATATCAGCAAATTTGGTGCGGTATCATATTTTTCCTAGCTAGCGGCAGCAAGCTAGCTTGCTGCTGTACCGTAGACAGGCGACCATCAGAGCATTCAAAGACTTCACCCAGCAACCATCTTTTCCATTAGTCGTGCTTTAGTGCCTTCAAATACATCAAATGGCCATAATTTATCGCACATCATCATCATAGACGTTCTCACCGATGCTGGACTGACAGATAAGCCTTATGTTCTCATACTCATTATTATTTAACATCAACATTCCTGTTTATTTTCCTTTGGGTTAGCTCTCGTGCCGCCTACCTATTCGTCCCTACCAACTGCCATCTTTACCGGCTCCATTCCCAACCTTATCGGTATGTGAATGCGTTGGTAAGTTAATTCCCGGTATTAATTATCCTGATCCTTATTGCAATCATATCATTCATGTGTTTGACCTTTAGATCTAATTTAGTCTGGTCTAAATATATTAAATTTACTTGTCATTCAATCATAATATCCATAAGAATTCGAGAATAAACAAGTCTAATTTTCCTAAAACTTATAAGAGTTGACTTACTTACTTTAACCCAGGAACGGCGGCAAAGCTCTTAAGAAGTTTTACTGGGCAACGGCGGCAAAGCTCTTAACCCGTACAGCCCCAGCGACGCGTCTGACGCGTCGGCGATGTATGTAACGCACAGCCCCAGAGACGCGCCTGGCGTGTCACCCTAATTGCGCCGACGGTAACCTCAGGTGTAGCCACTCAAGAGGGCTCAGATTTGTATGGGAACTGTGTACGTATCCCACGCAACCGTGTCGATGGTTGAAAACTCTCAAAGTCCATGTGCGTGCGCGTGAGCGCGCAATAACCTGGTTTTTGGGGGTAATTGCCTTCAATTTTGTACTCTTGTAAAATACGTTTTCGGGGGCTCTGTAGGACCATTTTTTAAGCTTTTTGAGCGGTTTTTTGTGGTTTTTCCTTCATTCCTAACCCATTCGCTATTGTTTCTGGAATAAAACCATTTTTTGAAAACCGGCCGGGTTCTGGTGAACAAACATTACAAAACTAGCCGGGGCTGGACGGGTTAAGAGGGAAGGCCTAAAAAAAACATTTTAAAAGGCCCCAGTAGCACTTTAAAAAAAAAAAATAATAATAATTCCCTATACCTCATATCACTCCTCCACATCCCCTCCTTCCCCCCTTTCCCCTCCCCCCCTTCAATTATCACCTATTTTCCCTGTTATTCCCTAATTCGTTGGTATATTTTCGTGCTAACATTAGCAAACTGTTTGGAGGATGTGCTTATGTGCCTAGCGAGTGTGTTGGCAGAGCTAGATGGTGGGGTGAATGAGTCAGTCAGGCTTGAGGCCTTGCAAGGGGAGGAGTTGTCTCACATTGCTCCACATTTCATGAATGGGCTGCTGCATGTTTATTCGCGATTTTGATCAGAAAAATTATATTTCCACTTGTTTTATTGTTGTTACAGGTTACTATCTTCATAGTGAAGGTAAAATAAGCGCATATGAATAAGTAATAACGATATTTATCGTAAAATGACAATATAGGCATGAATGGAGCCTAATATCGTCGCCCAGAACAGTGGTGTTCAATACACACAGCTCTCCCGTTTATAGGTTAACCCTCGTCTAGCGGGGGGTTTTGGGCTATTTTGGGCATATTCAGGCCCTCCTGAATGATCAATCAAGTATCTGCATGAAAAGAAATGTATTCAGCAAAAAACTAGGCGCTACAAGCTTCAAAATGAGACCAGAACAAGCTACGTAGCACTCGTCGTTTTCATGCAGTGGTACCACTAACATGGGAGTTTAGCGTATAGCGGCATATTTTTTCCAGCTACGCTCACTACTGGCTACACTGCCGGCCTCTCGAGAACAAAGGGAGCGTGAGTCAGTGGGCGGCGGTAAGCCCTGGGTGTCGGACGTGTGGCCTGCTGCGCTCACGGCCATTTGCACTCGATTTTAACCCTTTAACCCTTATTTAGCGGCGAGCAACATAAGTCGAGTTAAATAAAGCTGGACTATGTGGCGGCGCTCGACATAACTCGAGTGGCAATTTCAGCACGTAATGTGGCTGAGAGAGAGAGACAAGTGGTGGCAGGAGACTAGCGAGCGTATGACTGCTCCAGACCACCGCGGCGAACCTACTAACACAAATCTCAGCTCCCTCCTCCCTCTCTCACTCGCTACATACTCAATTATGTACTGAAAGTACCGAATTACCTGCTTTTTGCACTCGCGTTGCACGGTTATTGCAAGAAAACTATCCATCATACAAGGATCGTTATGGTGTCATTCGAAAGCTCTGTTTATGCCCTTTCAGGGATAGGTACTTGTTTTACGTTCTGGGTCTTATTTAGGCATGAAAATGATCACGTAAACAGCCCTATTTTGGCTAAAAACACCCCGCTGTGCGGTACACATAAATAAACCGCATAGGCCGCTCGTAAGGTGTTAAAAGCTTTAATAATGCTCCTAACTTGCTGCTTTTTAGATACGGACTTAAGTCCGGCCCCGCACTTTAAGTGTTAATAGGTGTTAGTGAGGGATAGCTCAAGGATAGAGTTAGGAATAGATAGAAGCTATAGTGGCCACTAGGAGTTAAGTATTAGAGTGACTTAGCGTGAACAAGGTGGTTGTATAAGAAGCGACTAGAAGGATATATTGATGAGAAGGTCGTCAGAGCGAATCTGAGGGTTCTCGCGGCGGGGACCCTCATCATTCCAAAAGGACGCATGCGCAATGAACATATCTATTCATCAATGCGCCACTTAACTAACTATAAGATATACCGGATTAATTATAATGATAACCCGATATAAGTATGGATAATAAACGCATACAAACTTTATACAAAAGAGTAAATATCTTTTATAAATATATATAGGTTTAGCCTAATACTGGCGCCTAATTTAAACTTCCAGTATATTTACTTAACCTAAATTGTCAAGTTACTTACGAGTCTCGACACATTCCCACCACCAATATATACATTATCTACAGTAATCCCGCAGCGATGTTAGATCTCCAAAGCTGTGAAGAACTAACAGCTGCTTAGCGAAGAGGTAGTTTTCTAATGGGATCGTTACCGGCGGATGGTCCAGCGACCGCTGTTGACATAGGGGTGGAGTCGTGAGAGCTAACACCATCATCATCGACCGCCGGCTGAGGGATCGAAAGCATTTCGACATCCTGTTCCAATGGATACAACTTGACGATGGGTCGAGTGGTCAGGCCGTTTTTGTCCTAATCTGGACCACTCTAAATAGATCATCTCGTCCTGGATAGAGTTGGACTACCCTACCAAGTTTCCAAAGGACACGAGGTCCCTTGTCATGTATAAGATCGATGTCATTTACCTTTGGCCATACACTGCTTGATGAGCCTCTTTTAGTCTTATAGGCTTCTCGTAGTGATGCCAAGTATTCACTAGACCAACGCTTCCATAGGTCCCGGATCAATTTATTGATGTAATTGTATCTGCTGTGTATCGCGGCTTTACTATCGTAACTAGGATCCTGCAGCTCATCTACCTGAATTACGTCCTTTGGGAAGTCACGAAGTCTACGACTTTTAACCAGTATGGATGGAGTAATAGGACTAGGGTCCTCCAGATCACCTGAGACATATGTTAAAGGACGATCATTCACGGTAGCCTCCAGCTCCAATAGGACAGTAGTTAGTTCCTCAAAGGAGACTAGAGCACGACCTAGTACCTTTTTAAGCCCAGCCCTCACAATACCTATGGCTCTCTCCCAAATAGCACGAACCAAGGCGCACATGCTGGTATAAAACGCCATTCACATCGGATTTTGGTAAGATGAGCCTGAAGACTGGGATCGCTTTGAATGCCTTCCAAGTGTCTGGAAGCTCCTACAAATGTGGCAGCATTGTCGCTTAACATTAGCTGTGGAAATCCTTGCCTACTACAAAATCTCTGGAACGAATGGATAAAGCTGTCACAGGTCATATTGCTAATTACTTCAATGTGAATAGCTCTTGTAGTAGTGCACGTAAATAATAGCATATAAGCCTTGTTGTTGTGTGAGTCCCGGACAGGAATTGCTCCTCTATAATCAACCCCCGTGACCTCGAAGGGATTTCTAGGAGTAGTCCTGATGCCTGGCAGGGGAGGTACTCTTGCTGTCGCGTAGGTATTACCCTTGTATTTTACGACAGGTTATACACCTACTGGTCACTTGTTTTACGGCTTGTCTTTTCTTAGGAATCCACCACCTTTGCCGTATATATGCGACCACGTAATTAACTCCATAGTGACAACAGACACGATGGCACATAATAATGAGCATGAAAGGGTTGTTTAGAAGGCAGTAGTATCGGATATTTCATTGAATCCGTAAGAGCCGCTAACTTCAATCTACCTTTACATACAATTAAACCTCCTTTCACGACAAGTCCTAATTGGTCCACCAAATTATTGCGAGTACCGATGTCACCACACAGCATCTCGTACTCCTTTGGGAAGCATTTCTGCTGGCATCTTTGAGCTACAATCTTTTCTGCTACTTTTAGTTTAGTGCTGAAGAGAGCACAGTCTGTGGGAGACGTCCCTTTAATTTTAGCCTTCAAATTATACTTGTATCGAATAGTCCATGCAACTATCCGAATTAATTTCTCATAACTGCCATATTTTTCCCAGTTCCATAACTGTGTGTCCTGTTCATCATCGGTCCCAATGACTTGGCTAGTTACTTTTGGTGTTGGGTCATCTGGTAATATGTCTACTGGCCACTCGTCTTTGTTTCGGAGCCACATGGGCCCCTCCCACCAAAACGCATAAGATTTCTGATGTTTTGCCGAAACACCTCTAGATAGTAAGTCACTAGGGTTTTCTTTAGAAGACACGTACCGTAATTCTACACTCGGAAGAAGGGATTTTATTTTGTCAATTCGGTTCGCGACATACACTGGAAGCTTCTTCATACTGTGCAACCAATGCAATGTAACCTGGCTGTCGCACCATAATTTTTTTTTTTGACTTTTACAATATTATGATAGGCTTCCTCCACAAATTTGATTAATCTGGCTGCTAGCAAAGCAGCAGTTAGCTCTAGTCTCGGTATATTGATGGACCTTATGGGAGCGACCTTTGCTTTAGCGATAATCAGACTACTACATTCCGGGCTCACAAAATATATTGCAGTGCCATAGGCGAAACCACTTGCATTGCTAAACGCATGAAGTTCCACTGAGTCAGCATATGCAGTCCTCCGAGGATAAGTAAAGTCACAGCAGAGGTTTAGGTCCTTGGAAATTGTAGACCATTCAGTAGCACAGTCTTCAGGTAGCTGATCGTCCCAATCTACTTTCAATCTCCATAATTGCTGTAAGAAAATTCTGGACCTTATTGTAACAGGCAGTAGTACACCGAGTGGATCGAACAGTTGTGCTGTCACTCTTAAGCACTCTCTTTGTAGCCTTATTGGATTCGGGGAGACTAGCGTTGAACGTCAACATATCAGAGTCAGGTAACCACAAGAGTCCTAATGTCTTCACTCACTCTTGGTTCTTGGCAGCAACACCATCCAATTGATTGTAGGTCTAGAAGTTGAGGATTATTGGTAGCCCACTCTCTGAGATATAAATGTGCTTGAGACATAATTCTTTGGGCATCCCAGTGACGTTTTTTTTTTCTTTTTTATGTGAATGAGGGAGACAAAAGGCTTAACTGCCTGCAGCGAGTGCCTCCCCCAGATTTCAAAGAGTGACAGGACCGAAATCTAGGGACGTTCGAGCTACAATGCCTGGACACACAGAGTTTGAAGCAATTTAAGTCATAGGAAGAGGGAAAGACTGATTCTGGGAGAGAGTTCCAGAGCTCAGCAGTTGAATAGAAGAAAGACTGAGAGTAATGTTTCGCTCTTAGGTTGGACAGTTGCACAGAGTAGGGGTGGAATTGTGTTGCAACGCGGGTACTACGTACCCTATGTAGAGGAGGGGATATACACTGGGAAAGCTCCGAGGAACACTGATTATTGTAGTAGCGATTGAATAGCGAGAGATGCAACATTGTGGCATAGAGAGAGAGATTGCAGAGAGTTGGTGAGTCGACGGGAGTTAATGATACGAAAGGCTTTCCTTTCTACTTTTTCTAGGAGTGCTGTGTGAGAGGATACTCCTCACACATTTGAACAATACTCAATACAAGGACGCACTGTGCCTCTGCACAGAGCAAGAAGCTGCGCAGGGGTAAAGAACCCCTTGAGGCGGTTGAGCACACACAGCTTCTGGGAGGCTGCCTTAGCGAGACTGGTAATATGGTCCTTCCAAGTGAGAGCAGAAGAAAAAGAGACACCGAGAGCATTGAGAGAAGATGAAGGGTTGATTTTTGTATTGTTGAAGAATAAGGGATAGTCCTCTGGAGGTTCCTGACGGGTAGTAAGATGGATAAATTGAGTCTTGGAAGCATTAAGTGCAACAAGGTTTTCTCTACCCCAATTGGAAATAGTAGCTAGATCAGAAGATAAGCGTGTTATGGCTTCATTACGTTTGCTTTTGAGGGACTGCTGGCTTGGGCGTTCTGGAATACTAATTGAGTGGTGTAAGGCAGAGTCGTCTGCATATGAATGGATGGGACTGGATGTACAGTTGAGAAGCTAATTTATGAACATTAGAAAGATAATAGGAGATAGAACAGAACCCTAAGGAACACTGGAGTTGATAGGATGAGGAAGTTAGCGATGGCCGTCCACAACTGCAGCTATTGAACGGCCGGAAAGGAAATTAGAGACAAAGGCACAGATGGAGGGCAGTTTGGATTTTTTTTTCTTTTTTTGTCAGACTCTATCGAAGGCCTTTGATATGTCTAGTGCAACAGAAAAAGTCTCACCAAAGTCCCGAAAGTTGGATGACCAAGAGTTAGTAAGATATGAAAGTAGATCACCAGTAGAGCTACGCTTAAGGAAGCCATACTGGCGATCTGAGAGCAGATTATGAGAAGACAAATGCTTAAGAAATTTGATTTACAGTATATATATATATATATATATATATATATATATATATATATATATATATATATATTCTGACATACGGAGCCCTGTATGTTAATTTAAGAGTTAGAATTAGAGTTGAAGGAGTCACACTACCCAAACGGTGAAGCAGACTAGCGAGCGACCTAGCGAGTGGGGAAACTAGCTCGCCCGCATACCTGCAAACAAGCCTTCACACCTGCGTGCGTCATAGGGGACCCTGCAAACTACTCCGATGACCCGCCACTATGACGTATGATCGACGCCAGGAGCTGTGAGTGGACCAGGCACCTGTTATGCGACTCGAGGAGCTATGATTGGAGCAGGCACCACCCCCCGCCTCCTGATTCGTTCCTACACCATCATTGTTTGGTATATAAGACCCGAGTTGTGGGCATTCAAATCAGTCTCATTTGGAGTTGGGGAAGGTGAACTTGCAGCTGGAGGAAGACAGGGTGAAGTATTATAATGGGATTGTGACTGTCAGTCAGATTATATAAATGTGTGTTAAGTGTGTTCGGTGTAAACACTTACGTTATGTTGGTTAGTGAGATATGTGATTGCGAATTAACGTTAACGCTACTATTTATGTACTTAACTATTTGATTGGGAATTAACGTTAACGCTATTATGTACTTAACTATTTTAGTTGACTAATTTGTGGACTAAAGCAACTCTTTAAGTAATTGGGTTATGATGAAAGTAATACTATTGTTTTATATTAATACTTACGAGTTCTTTAATTTTCTTTGAATTAAGCTTACATTGCTTAACGGTGCTTAGTACGGTGATGCTATTGTCTCGTATTTGTAATATCGCCTGAGACTAACATGGCTGTGATAATATTACTTCTAGTGATTTCCTAAGCTGAAGAAAATTCTTTTGCTTCAAAATATTATATTTTGCTTTTCATATTATTTGACAATTATTTGAGTGAGACCTGAA
The DNA here is from genome assembly GCA_032716605.1 of Paralithodes platypus. Classification (NCBI taxonomy): domain Eukaryota; kingdom Metazoa; phylum Arthropoda; class Malacostraca; order Decapoda; family Lithodidae; genus Paralithodes; species Paralithodes platypus. Next base: position 34,176,988 of record CM064483.1, on the reverse strand, counting down.
TCGAATCTATGAAGCGATCCTGTAACTTTATTTACTCATAATCAAACCTCAATGTTACGTGGTTAAGAAATACATTTAACTAATTATTAACCCTTATTTAGCGGCGAGCAACATAAGTCGAGTTAAATAAAGCTGGACTATGTGGCGGCGCTCGACATAACTCGAGTGGCAATTTCAGCACGTAATGTGGCTGAGAGAGAGAGACAAGTGGTGGCAGGAGACTAGCGAGCGTATGACTGCTCCAGACCACCGCGGCGAACCTACTGACACAAATCTCAGCTCCCTCCTCCCTCTCTCACTCGCTACATACTCAATTATGTACTGAAAGTACCGAATTACCTGATTTTTGCACTCGCGTTGCACGGTTATTGCAAGAAAACTATCCATCATACAAGGATCGTTATGGTGTCATTCGAAAGCTCTGTTTATGCCCTTTCAGGGATAGGTACTTGTTTTACGTTCTGGGTCTTATTTAGGCATGAAAATGATCACGTAAACAGCCCTATTTTGGCTAAAAACACCCCGCTGTGCGGTACACATAAATAAACCGAATAGGCCGCTCGTAAGGTGTTAAATATATATCTAACTTTGTATGTGTATTTGATATTAATCCTGATGATAATAATAATATAATACTATTAACGTAAGACAAGAACCAAGAATAATTACATTAAATATAAATAAAAGGACATATAAGAAAACTATCTATTCATTTCAAAAAGGGTAAGAGACAGAAATATTCTTACTTTAATATTTATCTTTCAAGACTTTTTATAAAATTAATAGTCCTTCTTTAGCTATAACTTATTCGGTTCATAACCATAGCCTACTAAGCTTCGGTTAAATAATAATTCTTTATAAATACTACATGACTTTAATTAGTTTCAGTATTTTTCATAATAAAGAGTATCAGTCAATAAAGGATACTAAGTCCTAAGATCCAAAAGGAAAGGAAGCAACAACAGGAAATAATTGTATTAGATTTTACTTTTGTTTTGCCTTCAGCTGACTGATACCTTAATATATATCTCTGTGCTATCTAGATTCATCAAGTTAACCACTTGAGGATCAAGATACGTAACAATATATATATATATATATATATATATATATATATATATATATATATATATATATATATATATATATATATATATATATATATATATATATAGTGTATATATATATATATATATATATATATATATATAAATGTAATTAACTCACTCACTCACTTGTTCGTCAAGGGGAATCCACGCAATGCGAGCTAAGCTCATTATTATCGCGCCTCCTTAACTGGGAATGTATTGCGTGAAATGTATGTTAAGTGTTCATGTATCGTTGGAATGGCTGTGGATGTGTGTGTAGTTTGTATGTTAGCCAATTGGCAACATTTGAAAACAAAGGCTTAGGATTAATCTGTACGGTACCATTCTCACTACGGTACCAGTCTCACCCGAAGGCTTAGGTTGACCAGTAGCTTAGGTTGACCAGTACGGTACCCATCCCACCTTGTAACCGATCACCAACCCCAGATGGGACGTCACAACTTCGTCCACTTATTCCAGGTTCCTATTTATAATGCTAGGTGAACAGAGGCTACACCGTTAGGAGACTTGCCCAAATGTCTCTTCCCCGCCCGGGTCTCGAACTCGGGACCTTCTGGTTGTGAGCCAGACGCGATCTCCGTTACGCCACAGGGTGTGTGTGTGTGTGTGAAGGTTAAAACACAAATACGTGCGATCAAATTATGTAGTAAAACTCGCTATGAAGAATGCAAATGATGGAATACCAAGCTTTCATCTATCCTCTCAAGACATCGTCAGGGTAATACACGAAATACATGGGGAGAGTGAGGCTTAAATACCCGTCCTAAATAATTTGTGATTTGCTATCTAGCATATTTAAACAAAAAATATTGCCATTCTACTGCCTTTTGCAATATATTTAGGAGCATACTTCTTTTACATACACAATTGAAGTCTTAAAAAAAATATACAGTATATTTAAACAAATATGACTATGCACTGAAATATGTCTAAAACAACATTGCTCTATCTAATCACTATAAACAATTATGTAAATCGATAAACTTAAGAAAACACGAGAACATTAGAAAATGGGAGTATGCAGCTAGCCGATTGGGCCACACAAGTCAGATCCCTCTCACACCCAACCTATCTCGTCCATATGTCTATCAAGTACAATTCTACAATACAATGTCTAAGCATAGTATTTAGTATCAACGTGTACAGAATAGCCGATATGAAAATGAAAATATAACCTGATACGCACCTACACAGTGAACTAATAAAAATATATAATAGTATTGATACAACGATGTGTGGTGCAATACAAGATGAACAAATCTATACAGTGTTATATACAGTATATACTGTATAGTCCCGTTGTTTTCTTAACCAATTTATTTCATACTTACATATATGCAAGAATTACTCAATATTTATATCCACTCTACTTATATTCCTATTATGACAGTTAACATATATATAATCGTCATTGTATTTCTTGTATTGTAATTCCCTATTGTATCAAGAGGAAAACCAGAGGTCATTTCAAACTCGAATTGTGCAATATCATCTGACCTTTCAGACAGGGGTTATGGGAAATGCTATTATCATCATAAAATTTTCTCTCGATCATGTGATCAGTACGTGGAGACGATGTGTGTAGGGCGTGTCTGGTGAATTTAAACCACACCCCTTTTATCTAACCATATCAAACCATGGATAAGATTTCTGTAAGGTACCTGATGAATGGATTTACATCACATTCAGGGTGTAACCCGAGTTTATATAAGTCGTGGATAACAGTATGTGGCAGTTAGTTAAGGGGCTCCATCAGTTGTATCAATTATGTGACCCCGTTGCCGGCCGAAGCATACCATTAGACACCAGTACTTGAATTGACTTATATTCTAGTATAACTTATAAAGTTCTAAGTGTTCATTTAATACATTCGATGTGAAGTTTATTTCAGTTTCAGTTTCCTTTTTTTTTTAATTTTTAAGGACTGATATATACTGTATTCATTTAATAAATATATTCTCTCAAGTTATGAGAGTGATGGCAGAATTTATATTTATTCTACATCAATTATAACTCCATTAATGAGATCCATTATATGGTGGCTAGTGTGTGGCCCTATCTAAACAGGCAACACCTACGACTCCGTATTTATACCGTACACGCTACTGGTGTCATGTCAAGTTACTTAACACCTTACGAGCGGCCTATGTGGTTTATTTATGTGTACCGCACAGCGGGGTGTTTTTAGCCAAAATAGGGCTGTTTACGTGATAATTTTCATGCCTAAATAAGACCCAGAACGTAAAACAAGTACCTATCCCTGAAAGGGCATAAACAGAGCTTTCGAATGACACCATAACGATCCTTGTATGATGGATAGTTTTCTTGCAATAACCGTGCAACGCGAGTGCAAAAAGCAGGTAATTCGGTACTTTCGGTACATAATTGAGTATGTAGCGAGTGAGAGAGGGAGGAGGGAGCTGAGATTTGTGTCAGTAGGTTCGCCGCGGTGGTCTGGAGCAGTCATACGCTCGCTAGTCTCCTGCCACCACTTGTCTCTCTCTCTCTCAGCCACATTACGTGCTGAAATTGCCACTCGAGTTATGTCGAGCGCCGCCACATAGTCCAGCTTTATTTAACTCGACTTATGTTGCTCGCCGCTAAATAAGGGTTAAAGTCTAATTAATATCTTGCTTCATTTATTACGGCCATGCATATTGAGGTGTCTGGTATCATCCGCGCACCCAGCTAGACGGCGTTACTGATGTCTCTCATCCACCGCTGGAGAGACCTTCAAGTTCGGCCCATGAATATCCAGCGACTTCTTATGGGCGGCCATCAGTCCCACTGTCCAATCCTATCGAATTCAACTGCGGCAGGGATTCTTCAAGTGACGGAGGTCCTCCCAGAGACGGTATAGGACGTCCATTGGATGATCGTGTTTGGGAAGAAGGCACTGTAGTGACGAGATTGTTGCGTGCCGGCCCATACAAAGTGAGGCCGGACTGATCGTACTGCGTCCCAGCTGAGTACCCACCACCAATCTACCCACAGCCGGTGTCCGCAATTTGACTTTTGTCATGCTATAAGGAGGTGGATTATCATCGCTGATTGCTGACGCACTTCGAGGAGGTAACGTGTTCTTCTAGTTCGAGGCCTTTAGTGATTACACATAAATGAATGCAGTCGATTCATTGATTTAAGTTTTACACTATAATATTTAATTTGGGTTATTTTTCCCTCTTCTTTTGGTTTAATTGTGCAAAATATTTGCGCAAATATTTTAGGATGTGTCGTTGCGTTTTTCTTGCGTGAATTGTTATGCAGATATATATAGAATTTTTGAATGTGTAAAGTTTTTGTTTGTCTCTATTGGAGTATTAATGTTTACATGTATGAAGTATCTTTTATTTATCATTTTTCAAATTGAAGATTCTCTATGTCATTTGCACTGTTATTTAAGAAGTCTCCTCCTATTCCAGAAGATGTTCTGGAAGGAGGTAAATAAAGTAAGGAAAGGAGGACAAAAGAGGGAAGAGTCAGTGAAAGATGAAAATGGAGAATTACTAGTGGAACCAGTTGAAGTGAGGAAAAGATATGCCGAGTATTTTGAATCTTTGTTAAATACAAGAGATGGAAGAGAAGCAGTAATTGAAGCAGAGGTGGATGGAGATAGGTTACCCAGGCCACCCAGGTGGCAGGGAATGAATGAAAGGATTGAGGAAAATGAGGTGAAAGAAGCAGTGAAACAAATGAGAGCGGGAAAAGCAGAAGGTTTGGATGATATTGCTGTGGAGTGTAGAATGGTTGGTGAGACTTTTCAATGTGTGCTTTGCTGTGTCAACGGTTCCAATAGAGTGGAAGATTGCATGTATTGTGCCGTTATACAAGGGGAAGGGAGATCGGCAGGAGTGTTCAAGTTATAGAGGTATTAGTTTATTGTCAGTGGTTGGAAAGCTGTATAGCAGGGTGTTGATAGAGAGGATAATAAAGTGTACGGAAGTTGCAATAGGAGAAGAACAGTGCGGTTTTAGGAGGGGAAGAGGGTGCGTGGATCAGATGTTTGCAGTAAGACAGTTATGCGAGAAGTATTTAGAGAAGCATAAGGAGATATTTTGGGCTTTTATGGACTTGGAAAAAGCGTATGATCGTGTGGACCGTGAAGCAATGTGGAAGGTGTTAAGGATTTATGAAATAGGAGGAAATTTGTTAGAAGCAGTTAAGAGTTTTTATGAAGGGAGCAGAGCATGTGTGAGAGTAGGAAATGGTGAGTTGAGTGAATGGTTTGAGGTAAAGGTAGGTTTGCGACAGGGTACCCTACATGCCGCAACCACACGAGACACGTCCACACCCGCACTAAATATCTCCACACCCGTAGGCCTAATAAATATGTCCACACCCGCACTAGACACGTCCACACCCGCACTACATGTCCACAGCTCCACACCCGCACGAGACACGTCCACACCCGCACTAGACACAGTGGTGCCTAGGCCTACACGTGTGACACACCTGCATCTCTGCCCGCCCTATTCAGTTTGTGTATGCGTGCGACTTTTTCTATTTGCATGTTTAGTGGCAGTTTGGGTTTGTGAATGTTTTCATTGCTTTTACCTGCATGCTAGTGTTTTGTCTGGCCATTAATCCTATAATGTTATCTAGTTTACTAGCTAGATGATGCGTAAAGTAGGTCGCGGAGAAATTACCCCGCCCGGTGGGGTAATTTCGCCGCGAGAGTAACTTAAAACAAAAAATCGGCAGCATGACCAAAACATTATATATTTGTTTTGTTTTTTGGGTGTCTATAGCAGAAAGGCTGAATGTATAGATAACAAATTTAAACATTTAATATTCCATTTTGGCAGTTTCTATTCGTCAAAAACCTTGATTTTCGGCGAAATTACCCTGTCTTACCCTATAAATATATATATATATATATACCTTATATAATTATATGCTGTATATATATATATATATATATATATATATATATATATATATATATATATACCTGTATATACTGTATATATATATATATATATATATATATATATATATATATAGCCTATATGTATATATATATTATTTATATATAATAAAAACATACATCACAAATAGTAAGACAATATTTGAAATTATATAATTGCATATGAATATTACACATATAATTATATGTTACCACAGATTATCAAAGGTAATATGAACTAAATCCAACAATATATCCAAGAAGCAGGATGTAAAGTACAACCCCCAATCCTTACTGTATTAAAGTATGTGTACACTATTGAAATTAGGTATAATTTATAAAATGCATTGTCTAAAATGAATATAACTGTAGTAGTTGTAGTATCATCTTATTTTCACGTCTATATTTATTACTATTATTATTGTTATTATTATTAATATATTATTGTATTATTATTATTAGGGGTTCAAGCCCTGCAGGGAACCCCTATTGTAATCATTAAATCTTCTTATTCTTCCAAATTATTTTTCCACGCCGGTTTTTACGCATTAACTCCAGAACTGCTTTTTAGATTGGGATCAAACTTTCCCACAAGGTGCGTTTTTGTATTGGGCAACTTTTGATATGCTAAATATCAGAAATGGCGGCCAAACAGGTCCATGGCAGCTGATTTCGCGAAAAATGTGAAACCTAAATGCCGTCTCTCCCACTCATAGGAAATTATTCGGCTTTGGTATAATTATGGACTCCACTACTAATGCTCCGCAAATGTTATGGAAAAGGTTTTGCTTTGGACGTGGGGGTTTTCCGGCAATCTTGAAAAAAAATAAAAAAAAATAAAAATCCACATCTTGAAAACTACACAGATGATCAAAGCCATGTTTGCGTAGTTGGGTGAGGCTTGCAATTCCGAACGTTTTGGTACCAAAATAATAAAAATTGGTGGAATAGTTTGGCCGCAGCATTGAAAACTGTCTATTCATAAATAACTTTAAAACCGTGTGAGGTACCCACACAACATTTTCAGTCTTCAGTCTATAATCTTCCCCGCATCCCCTAGTTTTGCTTAATAATAGTTATATTAATCATTCAGATCCATACATTTTTTAAATTTAACTCTCTCAAAATAGTTGGAGTCCCTACGAATTCCAGCATTTATTTAACCAACCTACCTATACATACCTACCCTACCAAATAATAATTATAATTCAAATTTTATTTTTGGTGAATAGCAGAGTATTGGCTAAGGTTTTTAACAATTCCTCCCTTTGCCAAATGCTTAGTTTAATAACAAAGTTCTAGACCTTCAAATTTTTGAAATTTTTTGGTGTGATGTTACTTACCTTCCCTCCTCCCTCAAACACCAAACAACGTCTTCAGGGGTTCAAGAGTATTGTATTCTTCCATAAAAGTATATATAGTCCGGTTTTTACGCAATAACTCCGGAACTGCTTGTCGGATCGGGACCAAACTTTGACACAAGGTGCATATTTTGTATTGGGCAACTTTTGATATGATATCCAAAATGGTGACCAGACACGCCCGTGGCAGCCTTTCATACCCAACCCATCACGTCCTATCCAATTTTATGTTGAACTCTATTGTTCCTGATCCCACTATAGGATTCTGTAGCCTATTTCACATTTCTACAACTCTGTTACTAAACGAATAGAGGCAGATCCCATACACACCCAATCTCTCTCTGTCGCTCGTTTGTTTGGACACCGGTACAAATGAGGCAGATACCTTACACATGCAACTAATATGAACATGGGAATCTGCAGAGAGACAAGTGGCCAACAAAAGGCAGACCCATTTCGTCCATATGACTATCTGATTTTATCTTTAAATTCTCTATTGTTCTTGATCCCACTATAGCACTAGGTAGCCTATTTCACATATCTACGACTCTGTTACGAGAGAGGCAGATCCCTTACACAGACAATCTCTCTCTCTCTTATTTGCACACTGTTACAAATGAAGCAGATCCCTTACAAATGCTACCAAGATGAAAATGGGAGTCTGCAGAGAGCCGATTGGCCCACACACGGCAGATCCCTTTCACACCCAACCCCTCTCGTCCTATCAAATTTTCTGTCAGAGCTCTATTGTTAATGATCCCACTATAGCACTCGGTAGCCTATTCCACATATCTGCAACTCTTTTACCAAGCGAATAGAGACAGATTCCTTACACAGCCAATCTCTTTCACTCTCGCTCTTGTTTGTTTGCACACCGGTACAAATGAGGCAGATCCCTTACACATGCAACCAAGATGAAAATGGGAGTCTGCAGAGAGCCAAGTGGCCCACAAAAGGCAGATCCCTTTCACACCCAACCCATCTCATAAACGTTACCTGTTATTTACACTACTTACTATACACCCATGTTACCATATACCTGCAACCAAAACACAATTGTAAAAAATAGGAACATAAGAAAATGGGAGTCTGTAGAGAGCCAATTGGCCCACACAAGACAGATCCTTCAGATCCTTTTCACACCCAACCCATCTCATAAAAACTCTCTCTCATTTATCTCTGTCTTCCTTACATTTATGACATCCTAGTCTCTCTCTCTCTCTCACAAATGAGAACATAAGAAAACCGGAGTCTGCAGAAACCTGATTGGCCCACACATGTCAGATCCCTTTCACACCCAACCCATCCCACCTCTCTCTCTCTCATATTTATCACTATCTCCCTAATGTTTACAACATCCTATTCTCTCTCTCTCTCCCTTACAAATGAGAACAACAAAATAAGAAAATGGGAGTCTGCAGAGTGCCGATTGATCTACAAATGGCAGATCCCTTTCATACCCAACCCATCTCGTTCTATCTAACTTCAAGTTGAAGCTCTATTGATCTCGATCCCATTATAGCACCTGGTAGCCTATTCCACATATCTACAACTCTGTTACTAAACGAATAGAGGCAGATCCCTCATACAGCCAATCTCTTCCTCTCTCGCTCTTGTTTGTTTGCACAATCTGTTCCTTCTATGGTTTCTCCATGCCCGATAAGTTAAATGATCTTTTGATATCTGTGACACAGCTTTTGTATCCAACACAATGCCCTGCTTGCAAAACCTCTCGAACCCCTGACAATGTTGCTTGCAACTTTAATTATTATTATTATTATTTTTATTATTATTATTATTATTATTTATATATTAGCATTATTATTATAAATATAATAATTATTACATTACGATCCACAAATACAGAGAATTATATTGTATCACATATAAAGGAGTACAAAGGAAAAGAAGCATCAACATATATGTTGATCCTTACGAAGTATCTAACCTACCTTGTCAATGTAGAACAAACATGAGTACACACACATACACACACATAGCACGCACACACACATGTACATTGTACACGTACCCCCATACTACCCCTCACACACACACACGCATTCATTACTTCCACCATATTCTATCTTCTAAACTCTCTTTAAAACTGTCAATGTTTACTCTCCCTCCAATATTGTTAATGTGTACTTCCTTCTCCTTCCTCACCCTCTTTCTTGTCTCTCTCTCTCTCTCTCTCTCTCTCTCTCTCTCTCTCTCTCTCTCTCTCTCTCTCTCTCTCTCTCTCTCTCTCTCTCTCAAATCAAAAAGAGGAAGAGGCCCATTAAAAAAAGATGATCAAATAGTGACAGCTGACATAGACATTGCAAATATACTTAACACTCAAGCCACGGTAACCATCATATGACGGGCGAGAGATAAATGGACTATCCTCCGGCGGCATTTTGAGCACATTATCGGCTCTGAGAGAGAGTCCACGCATTGGGAGGACGATAGGCGGGCTCTGACCAATCGGCACGATGACAGTGCCGCGACTGAGACCGCAACTGCAATATTTCACACCCTCGGCCTCGCGAGATAAGGATAAAACTGGGGAAATTACCTTATTTAGGGATTTTTCCCCTCCGGTTGCGCGATCGCTACAGGCTAACCCGTGGTCGTAAAAGGATGATTCAGGTGTCATTGGAAAGCTCTATGAACGGCCTTTCACGGATACATAATTGTATTACGCTCTGGCTCTTCTTTATGCATGAAAAAGAGCATGGAATGAAGCTCGTTTAGGGTAAATATGCCCGCCTGCCAGGTAGTTGACGTTACAAACGGCCCCATCCTTTGGGGGTTAACAAATATTTGTGTTCTGTTTTTGCAAACGAAGTACAAAATAATACAACACATAAGGCAGTAACAATACATAAAATAGTAGGAAACTTCACTATCAGTGCAAGTGAAGTATTATGGAAATTTAATAAATGAAATATCAACAAGACTCCGGGGCCCGAAAATTTCCACAAAAGGATATTAAAACCAGTAAAAGAAGAAATATGCGAATCCCTGACCATTATCTTTAACTCATCACTACAGAAGTGTAGCATCCCTAATGATTGGAAAACAGCCAACATTGCACACATACACAAAACGGGTGATCGAGCCAAAGCAAGTTATTATAGACCAATAAGCTTAACGTCAAAAATAGTACAAATTCTTGAAACGCTTTTAAGAGATAAAATTAGTAGTATCTAGAATCTAATGAATTAATGAGAGACACGGGCTTAGGAACTGATAATCGTGCCTAACCAACCTTTCTCGAATTATAGAGTAAATTATTTACTTCTAATGACTCAACTAAGGCACTTGACATAGTCTAACTAGAATGTCAAAAGGTGTTAGATAAGGTACCTCAGAATATATTATTAGAACAGTTAGAAATGCTCGGGTTAAAGGGTAAAATATATCAATGGATATATTGCTGTCTTACAAACAGAGAGCAAAGAGTTATTATTAATGGTAAAACATCCAATTGGGTGCCTGTTACCAGCGGTTTGCCTCAAGGATCGGCCCTTGGTCGGATTTTATTTTTCATATACTGTATATAAAACATATTGATGTAGGTCTGAATAACTGTATCTCCAAATTTGCTGACGATGTAAAAATAGGGAATATAGTCTTGAGTGAGGAAGACAGAAAAAGCCTACAGTCCGACTTAAGAAAAATAGAGGATTGGTCAGAAAAGTGACAGATGCCTTTAAATGTTGACACATGTCAGATTTTGCACGATGGTACAATAAATACCAAAAACATATGATTATCAAATGAAAGGCCAACCAATAATGGCAGATTCTAAGGTTAAAGATCTTGGGGTTACAATATCAGAAAACCTGAAATCCTCAGAGCAATGTGCGGCTGCGGCAAATAAAGCTAACAAAGCCTTGGGAATTATCAAGATAAATTTTACCTTTAAAAACGAGAACATTATTTTGACGTTATTCAAAAGCATCATTAGACCCCATCTTGAATATGGCGTTCAGTTCTGGTCCCCGTATCTCAAGAAAGACATTGAATACTCGAATCCATGCAGCATAGAGCAACAAAGATTATTCCCTCTCTGAGAAACAAGCCTTATTATGAAAGATTAAAGAAATACAATTTGTTCTCGCTAAAGAAAAGGAGGTAAGAAGGCCAACATGTCAAGTATTTTTTTTTTTCAGGTGCTTTACTGTCTCTTTCCTTTCAGGTGTACTTTATTGTTTTTATAGTATTTATAATTGCGCCATATTACTAAAATAAATTATTGTGATTTTCAGGATTGTTGTGAATGAATCGTCATGTCAACGCAACTAACCTGCATGTGTTGTTCTGGTAGTGTTGGCCCTAGTATTTTTGTTAATCCTAATGTCCATTTTTGTAGATTCTACGTGCTCCGACGGAAGGTGATGAATAAATTGAATTTAGCTCACCGTAAGATCGATGCCCTGCCCACGAAGCTAGAAACCCTTCAAGAATTTGCCACACTCATCGTAGGAGTGCCATCAGCCCAAGAAACCTGCACCACGATGTCGACCATCACCATTCCAACGCAACCAGTGTTCGTACTAGCAGATGTTCCAGAATCTACCAAGGACTCTCCTCTTCCCAAGGACAATCTTAGTGTTGTGAGGAACAATGTGCACCCCAGCCCCAGGAAAATCATCCCCAAAAAACATGTGTCATAACCGTTTCAAGATTTTTACTGACACCGATGAAGAAGAGGAAACGGAAGTTCAGTTTGTGGGCGATTCGATGGTAAGCGGCCAACTCACAGAGTTCTGCGCCAGGGTACCCAGAACCAGAACACTTTTTTGCATCCCAGGTGGTGGTGTGAATGATATTGTTGCTGCCGTCGACGAAGTATCCATGCTGACCCCCCCTCCGAACACAACGTACGTCATCCACGTTGGATCAAACTATGTCCAACACCCGGTTAGAGGATCTTCTAAGCAAGTACCGGGAGCTGTTCAAGTCTTTCAAGGTAAAATAAAATAAAATTGATATTTCAATTAATGTCCCCCCCATCGACGCATATAACCGTTTCTACAATATAGCCACCAGCATAAATCGTCATCTTGCTAACCTCTGCAGGTAAGAGGACATCGGTTTCATCAACATATAGGATGACTTTTACCATGATATGTTTTTGTTTGCAAGAGAAGCGTTCATCTGAACCAAGTAGGCGCAGCACGTTTTGGTCTCCTGCTGCATGATGCAGGGAAAGGATTTTCGGACAAAAAACGGGGTCGATCGTGTGCAGCTAGGCAGGGCAGGGTAGATCTCACAAGAACCATAAACATGGAAAATGCAGAGTCAATTAAATGTATCCCTAATTCTCTCAAGGTGTTCTATGCAAATGCTCGTAGCGTATACAATACATTTTCAGATCTAGAGGAAATTGTGTTTACCAAAAATTGTGATAGAATCGGTATATCAGAATCATGGTTAAATACGGAAGATAGAGATTTTTTGGCAGACTATACACTTTCCGGTTATAGAATGTTTGAGAAAAGTCAAATCAATAAAAAAGGAGGAGGCATTCTGTTCTTTCTCAAAGAAAGTCTTAATCCAGTCTTGCTGTCAAAACCTCCAATTGTGAATGTCAAACTATGGTAGTTCAAACCCTCCCGCCAAGCGAAGATATTTGCTTCTATTCTGACGAAAATCGTCATATGTAACATACATATATAAATATTACTTATCCATATGGGCCAATTTTGCTTTTAATATGAACATGTGAACATTTAAGAGCAATAAAAGAAGTGGGAAAGCATTTGGAGGGTGAAAAAGACGTATTATTGCTGCAAGGTCGTATCATGAGGCGAGAGTTTGGGGGATGTACACCCACCCTCTCCCACCTCCCAAGTGACACTGAAGCCTTACACTAGAAATCTCTGTGTTGCAAGGATGTCTAGAGGAGTCACCCATATTAAAAAGACCGGGAAGGGCAAATTCCCACCGAAAATTACCCGACAAAAGGGGGAATAAGAGGAAAAATAGATGACACATATGTAGGAGTGGTAGCAAGTAATGGAGGGGAATTATCTCACCTAATCACAAACTACTTCGTTTTGAGTGCCATTGGGGTGTTTTATAAGGGTTTTTTATGCTCTGGATCTATTGAGGACAGTTGCAGTGCACCAGAAAAACCTCTATTGAGGACGGTCGTCGTTTATAGGTTAAAAAACAAGCAGGGAACTAAAATATCACTAGCTTTAATGTACAGAACGCCAGCTCAATCAGAGCAGATTGCCCAAGAGATTTATGAACAAATTGCGGAAATATGTAACATTCAGGATGGCGTAATTCATGACGACTTTAATTTACCATTATGTAAGTGGGGCGATATGCTTACTTCTCATTCTGGACATGACCTCTATGTCAACTTGCAAGAATGTTTACTTTTTCAATTTGTTCAATCTCCAACCCGTGGTAATAACGTGGTTGACCTTGTACTTGTAACTAAAGAAGACTCGGTGGAAGGTTTAAACGTTGGTGAAGAATTCAGTAACAGCGACAATCGAAGGATCAGTTTCAGTATATAGTTTTATAGTAATGAGAAAGTCCCAAATTTAAAAAAAGCAAATGTTCATATACTCTGAGCAATACTTAAACAAAAAAAAGATTGGAGTTATTTGATTAACAATAATGACATGAATAAATCATGAAATTTTTTCACTACCACTTACTTCAATCCGGTGCAAGCGTGCATACCGTCGAAAAACCGACGTTCATTCCATAATGATAGGCCTAAATGGTGGACTAAAGAGATTGCAGACTGTTCACTTGCGAAGAAAATTGCTCATGATAGATTTAAAACCTCGGAAAATGAGGAAGAACGAGTAAAATGAATAGATCTACGATGTAAAGACAAAACGTTAATTAAATATAGTAAAAAAAAAATTAAGTTACATGTCGCAAATCAAAGTAAAGCAAACCGAAAAGAATGTTATAGTTATATCAGAGAAAAGAAAGTAGTCATTTCAACTATTGGACCGTTAGAACTAAGAATAAACCAAAGACAAAGAAAAGTTGAGTGATATCCTCCATAGGCCTACCTTTTTTGTATCAGTTTTTACAAAAAAAAAACCTAAGTGATATTCCTACAGCATCGCCAGTTCAGATAGACAATTCAGATGCTCTAAGCAATATCAACAATACAGAGAAAGAAGTACTGATATGTTTGGAGAAACTTAAGTTAACCAAATCGCTTTTGTTCCAACAGAATCTCACATAGAGTTCCAAAAGAAACTAAATGTGAAGTCTCCAAACCACTGAAATTACATTTCAATAAGTCCTTGCAGTCCGGTACTCTGCCTGATGAGTGGAAGCTTGCTAACGTAACACCAATATTAGATAAAAGGCAACAAATCATTACCTAGTAACTCTCCTCCAATTTGCTCAACATTAACCTCAGTTGTCTGTAAAGTTCTAGAAACACTCATCAGAGACAGACTCGTAAATCACTTAGAGGAAAGTAACATAGACAAAGTTACTCAATATGGCTTCCGAAACAACCGTTCCTGCTTGACAAACCTTGTAGACTTCTTCCACGATATCCTCAGCCTATATGACGAGAGTAAAGATGTAGAAATTATATACCTTGATTTTCAAAAGGCCTTTGACAAAGTAACCGACAAATGCTTATTGATAAAATTAAAAACATTGGAATACAATGGGGTGTGTTGAAATGGATGGAAACTTGGCTCAGTGAAAGAAAACAAAGGGTAGTCATAAACGGTAAAGCATCAAAATGGACCAATGTAACTAGCGGGGTACCCCAGGGATCAGTTCTAAAGCCAGTTATCTTCCTAGTTTATATAAATGACATAGATGAGGGCCTCACCTGTACTATCTCAAAGTTTGCAGACTATACACAAATTGCAAATACTGTACTCTCAAATGAACATGTAGAAGATATGCAAAATATCCTAGATAACCTGTTATGTTGGGCTCAAATTTGGCAAATGAGTTTCAATGTGAATAAATGTAAACTATTCCATTTCGAGACCCGTAATGAGAAAGAAAACTATTCAATGAATGGTACTCAGCTTAAGAGTGTAGACAGAGAAACTGATTTGGTAGTAACAATATTGAGTAACCTAAAACCCAGTCAACAATGTTCCAAATTTGTTAAGAAGGCAAATATAATAATTGGCATTATATGCAGGTCATTCGAGCATAAATCCAATGATGTAATCCTCACACTTTACAATTCCCTACTCTATCCTCTTCTGGAATGTTGCGTTCAATCCTGGTGCCCTTACTATCAAAAAGATATTGATTAACTTGAACGAGTTCAATGTAGAGTTACCAAAATAATACCTAATCTAAAAAACAAACCATACGAGTAGCGTCTCAGAAAATTAAGTTTATTTTCATTAACCAAGTGCAGATTAAGAGGTGACCTAATTCAAATCTTCAAAATCATCAAAGGCATCGACAATATGAACTGTAATTAGTACTTTATGATCAATCAATCAAACTACACACTGAAAAATGGTAGCAAAATCATTGGTAAATCTCTTAACTCACACAAAACTAAGAACTTCCTCTTCAATCGAGTTGTGAAATTGCAGAATTGCCTTCCTCGATATAGGACTGCAGCATCGTTGATTCCTTTATCGTCTAGACAATCACCTCGCCTTAATCATGCAACTGATTGCATTTGTAAATTAACTACGTTTTTTTTTCTCTCCTTCTCTCGAACCCAGTACCAAATGTAGGCAGTGAGTCAGGTCGTTAGAGAGCATATTGTATAATTTTCTGTCATGTAATTTATTGTTGTTGTTGTTATTGATATTTTTGGGGTGGTGTTATGTTTTTATATCAGTTGTTGTTGTTTTGTTGTTGTTGTTAATGAGGAATTTGATATGAAGTGGATGATGATGATAGTGATATTGAAGTTATTGCTGTTTTTTTCTTTCTTGTTACGCTTCTTGTTGGTGTAATTCTTGTTGTTGTTGTTGTTTTTATTGGGGTATTGCATATGTTTTAGTTGTTGTTGTTGTGGTGGTGGTGCTTGTTTCAGGGTCTGTAGAGTTATTGTTGTTATCTCCACCAGCGAGGTTGACGGTGATTATGTTTTTGCCTCTGTTTGTTTGTATGTTTCTCAGTCTGCCTGCAAACAGGATATCTCACAAATGTTATAATGAATATTCACGAGAGAGTGAAAGCTAGAGATAGACATATATACATTAATAAATCAACAAATATATGGCATATATTTATATAACAAACAAAAAAATATATATATTTTTTTTTTTTTTTTTTTTTTTTTTTTTTCTATATTCCAACTTACTTCCTCTCGGGCATAGGCTGAGAGCCTTAACATTCACCGCTTTACAATGAACAGTGAAGCCCGTGAGGTCTTGTTCCAGTCTAGGGAGTGAGACATGTGAAGCACGTAGAGTACAACGAGCACCTGCCATCTTGCCTTCACATGAGGCATGGTGCTCACTCATGGCCCGAAACGACCCCATCTCTGAAGCCATCTCGTTCCCGTGCTTCACTGTCTCACCCCCTACACTCGGACTCTCACACTTACACACACACAACGCCACCTGTTGAGCAGATAACTCACCAGGCATTGCACCCCTATAGCATATTTTGAATATGGGAATATTCATACACTGCTATTTAATCAGGGAACAATGAGGGTATTTTATTGACGTTTCGGTGGGCATGTGGTAATGCACTGATACTAGGTACAGCACTAATTCCATCCCAATAATATCTTCCCATTGATACATCGGGATTTGAACCCGGGACCTTTGGATTACCAGGCCAGTGGCAAGACCACTCCACCACACCTCCCCTGTACTGTATGTACTGTATATACCGGTATATATATTTACATATATATATATATATATATATATATATATATATATATATATATATATATATTTATATATATATATATATATATGCCATATATTTGTTGATTTATTAATGTATATATGTCTATTTCTATCTGTCTATTCTGTCTCTAGCTCTCACTCTCTCGTGAATATTGGCCACCCCTTCGGGGATCACGGCGTCAGGCAATAGATAGATATATATATATAAATATATATCAATAAATATACCGGTATATATTTCTTTGTAATGTGTACGGAGGAGTCAAAAGGCAGGTTGCCTGTAACGAATGTCTCCCCCAGAGCCAAAAGAGTAACAGAGACAAATTCACTGGGGTTGGAGACAAAATATAGACAGAATAGGAGTGGGACTGTGTTGAAAGGTGGGTGCCTCGCACTCGCCCTGTATACACCGAGATATCTCCGAAGAAATTTGATTGTTGTAATAACGATAAAAGAGTGATACAGATACAATATTTCAGCGTGTAGAAAGAAATTGTAAGGAACTAATAAGAGGAAGTGCAAAGTACAAAGGAGTACAAAGGAAATCAAGCAACAACAGTCAGGTGACCCTTCTCGGCTGCTTGTCCTCCAAAACACTGAGGATCAATTGTCCCAACAGTGGTTTAGAGTGGGTAAGGGAACATTGGAAAGGGAACTACTGCCCTGGAACTTATGTCCGTGGCAGGATTAGGAAGTTAGTAGGGACAGATGGGTTAGTAACTCAGGGGGGGGATAAACTAAAGTTATTCATTTACAAACACAGTCAGTCACGGATTTGATGCAAGATATTTGTCTAGGCGAAGTTTAAATGAATCAACGGTACTGCAGTCTATAACGTTTCGGGGAAGCCCATTCCACAAGTTGACAACTCGATTGAAGAAGAAATTCTTAGATTCGTGCGAGTTAAAAGATTTACTGATCATTTTGCAACCGTTTCCCCGCGTGTAATTAGATTGGTCGATAGTGAAGTACTTACTACAGTTCATATTGTCGATGCCTTTGATGATTTTGAACACTTGAATTAAATCGCCTCTTAATCTGCGCTAGGTTAAAGGAAATAGATTTAAATCTCTAAGACGTTACTCGTATGGTTTGTTCGTTTGGCTAGGTATAATTTTGGTAACTCTACGTTGAACTCATTCTAGCTTGTCTATATCTTTTTGGTAATAAGGGCACCAGGATCGAACGCAGTATTCCAGAAGAGGGCGGACTAAGGAATTGTAAAGGGTTAGGATAACTTCTTTGGATTTATGCTCAAATGATCTGCCTATAAAGCCAATTATGTTGTTTGCTTTCTTAACAACTTCTGAACATTGTTGACTCGGTATTAGGTTACTCGATATTGTTACTCCCAGATCGGTTTCTCTGTTTACATTCTTAAGCTGAGTGCCATTCATCGAATAGTTTGCTTTCTCATTTTGGTATCCGATATGTAGTACTTTACATTTATCCGCATTGAAACTCATTTGCCAAATGTGGGCCCAACGTGACAACTTCTCTAGATTGTGTTGCATATAGTCAACTTGTTCTTTTGAGAGTACGCTATTTGCAATTTTTGTATCATCAGCAAATTTTGAGATTGTACAGGTGAGACCCTCATCAATGTCGTTGATGTAAATTAGAAAGAGAATTGGTCCTAGTACCGATCCCTGGGATACCCCGCTACTTACATTGGTCCATTTAGATGCCTTACCGTTTATGACTACTCTTTGCTTTCTGTCGCGGAGCCAATTTTCTATCCATTTAAACACACCGTCTTGTATTCCATGCGCTTTTAGTTTTAGCAGTAAACGTTTGTGGGGAACTTTGTCAAAAGCCTTTTGAAAATCAAGGTATATAATATCTACAGCTTTACTCTCATCATACAGGTTGAGGATATCGTGGAAGAAGTCTAAGAGGTTTGTTAAACAGGAACTTTTGCTACGAAAGCCGTGTTGAGTATCTTTAAGTATGTTATTTTCTTCTAAGTGATTTACGAGTCTGTCTCTCATGAGTGTTTCCAGCATTTTACATACAACTGAGGTTAAGCTAATTGGACGATAGTTACTGGGTAGGGATTTGCTGCCTTTTTTAAAAATCGGTGTTACATTAGCTAGCTTCCACTGATCAGGCATAGTTCCAGACTGCAAGGATTTATATCGTATCAATGTCAGTGGTTTGGAGAGCTCATCCTTAGCTTCCTTTAGAACTCTAGGTGAGATTGTATCAGGTCCGGGCGTTTTATTTACCTTGAGTTTATCTAAACATTTCAATACTTCTCTCTCTGTAATGGTGATATTGCTTAGAACATCAGAATTATCTATCTGAATCGGCGATGCTGTAGGGATATCAATGAGGTCTTCTGTTGTAAAAACTGATGCAAAGAAGGTATTGAGGGCATTACTCATTAAATTGTACTTCGTCTTTGGTATATTCTCCATTTTCATCGACTAACGGTCCTACAGTTGAAGTAACTACTCTCTTCTTTCTGATATAACTATAGAATTCTTATTGGTTTGTTTTACTTTGATTCACAACATGTAATTCCAGGGTCTTTTTACTTTGCTTAATTAAGCTTTTGGCTTTGCGTTGTAGTTCTACAAATTTCACCCGTTCTTCGTCATTTTGTGAGGATTTTATTAAGTTATTTTATTTAAGTTTCATTAGCAAACTTTTTAGCAAGCAGACAGTTTGAAATATATTTATTCCACCATTTGGGCTTAGCATTATGGCCTGTATGCCGTATTTTCGATGGTATGCAGTTTTGCACTGCTTTTAGGTAAGTGTTTGCGAATGATTCCCAAGATGTATTTATGTCGTTATTGTTAATTAAAATGCTCCAGTCAGTTTCTTTAAACATTGCTCTAAGTTTACGAAAGTTTGCTTGCTTGAAATTAGGGACTTCCTCAATGCTGCTTTTTGGTTCGTTACTAGTAAACTTTAAACTGAAAGTTATCGTACGATGGTCGCTGTTACTGAATTCATCACCGACATTCAAATTCATTATCAATTCTTCTTTTGTTGAAAGTACAAGGTCAAGGACATTATTTCCACGGGTTGGTGATCTAACAAATTGATATAGCGAACTCTCTTGCAAGTTTGTATACAGGTCTTGTCCAGAGTGTGAAGTAATACTGTCTCCCCACTTGGTCGCAGGTAAATTGAAGTTGCCAAAAATTACGGTATCTTGCGAGTTACTTAAGTCTGCAATTTGCTCATAAATTTCTCGGTCAGTTTGCACTGATTGAGCTGGAAGTCTGTATATACAGACTTCCAGCTCAATCAG
This sequence comes from Paralithodes platypus, assembly GCA_032716605.1. Classification (NCBI taxonomy): domain Eukaryota; kingdom Metazoa; phylum Arthropoda; class Malacostraca; order Decapoda; family Lithodidae; genus Paralithodes; species Paralithodes platypus. The sequence goes on along the minus strand of CM064483.1, from coordinate 34,156,502 downwards.
TGCAAACTGACCGTGCAGTATTATTTTTGTACCTTTATTATTCTTTATTAGCACAAAGGATGTGTTGACTTTCACAATTTGAGGTTTTGTTAAGAGGGTCGGGTTAAGACTTTCTTTGATAAAAAATAAAACTCCACCTCCATTTCTATTAATTCGGCTTTTCTCAAACATTACATAACCGGGAAGTGAATACCCTGCTAAAAAGTCTCTGTCTTCTGTGTTGAGCCAAGATTCTGTTATGCCAATAACATCGTCATTTTCCGTAAACACTAGTTCCTCTAAATCTGAAAATTGATTGCGTATGCTACGAGCGTTTGCATATAAAACATTAAAAGTTTTGAATTTGGAATTCACGGAACGCTCTTTATTCAAATTATTGGTTCTGCTCAGATCTACATATATGTACATGTCTGCCCTCAGTCCTTGATCCTCGTTCCTGGTTGTCCTCGGTCCTCGGTGTCCTCGGTGTCCTCGATCATTGTTCCTAGTGGTCCTCGGTCCTCGATCATTGTCTCTGGTGGTCCTCCGTTCTCGCTGTCCTCGATCATCGTCCCTGGTAGTTCTCGGTCCTCGATCGTCGTCCCTGGTCGTCCACAGTCCTCAATCCTTGTCCCTGGTGGTCCTCGGGCCTCGAACCTCATCCCTGGTGATCATTGGTTGGCTTTGCTTTTTCTCCGAAAATCCTTTACTGCATTGTGAAGTAGGCGGTAAAATCTTGCTGCTCCCACCTGGTTCAGATGGACTCCATCCGCTACAAACAGATGATCTTCACGGTAGAAGTCATTCCAGGTATTGATGAATCCAACGTTTTCTTCCCTGCAGAGGTTAGCCAGACGACGATTTACGCTAGTGGCTATATTGAAGAATCGGCTCTCCACACCGATCCTGGGGACAATCCCTGATATGATGACTCTGCCTGACTTTTTCTTATACTTCTGAATCAGCTTCCGGTACTTCAGCATGAGGTCCTCCGATCGGGTCCGCTGCACGTCATTTGATCCGACATGCATGGCGTACATTGTGCGTGAGAGGGCTAACTTTGAAACTTCGTTGACTGCAGCTGCAACGTCGTCCACACAGCCACCCGGGATACAAAAGCGCTTCCTGGTCCTGGGTGCCCTGGCGCAGAACTCTATAAGCTGTCCACGAACCATGGAATCTCCTACGAGTCCAATTTCTTCTATTTCTTCTTCGTCTAAGTCCGCAAGAATCTGGTAACGGTTCTGGCACATGGTTTCGGTGATGATCCTCCTTGTGATAGGGCGAACGTTGTTTCTCACGATGCGGAAGTTGTCCTGAGATGGAGCGGAGTCATTATTTTGCTGACGTGGTGCATGTACTGAAGCAGGTTCCGCTATATCAGCCATTGGGCTGTTGGAAGATGCCGCAGTGGTAGTAATTGCTTCATTTGATGATACTCCTACGTTGAGCGTCGCAAATTCTTGGAGTGTTTCCAGCTTCTTGGTGAAGGCATTTATCATGACGTTAGCTTCATCCAGTTTAGCTGCCAAATCTTCTCGGAGCTGGCAAAATCGGCAGACATGAACATCGGGGCAGGCAAACATGGTAGGGCTAAACCTACTGGAACAGTTTGTGCAGGCACGAGACATGGTAACAATAACAAAACTCCAAATCACTTCACTCTAAGTCACTTCTAATCACTTGTCTCACTTCAGAACACTTTATTGACTTCACACACTTAAGATAACTTTACTCACTGTAAATCACTTCACTCACTTTAAATCACTTCACGTCACTTCTAATGCAATTTAAGCCTGAAAATTTACTTTTACATCAAGTCAATAATACACTTTAAAAACACTTATCTCACTTTAACCCTTCTTTAGCGGCGCGCATCATATGTCGAGTGAAAGAAATTTGGACTATGTGGCGGCTCACAACATAAGTCGTGTGCCATTTTCAGCACGTAATGTTGCTGAGAGAGAGAGACAGGTGGTGGCAGAAGAGTAGCGAGCGTATGACTGCTCCAGACCACTGCGGTGAACCAACTGACATGAATCCCACCCTCCTCCACCCTCTCACACTCGCTACACAGTGAATTGTTTAGGGAAAGTACCGAATTACATGGTTTTTGCACTCGTGTTGCGCGATTGTTGCAAGAGAACTAGCGGTCATACAAGGATCGTTGGGGTGTCATTGGAAAGCTCTGTTTATGCCCTTTCAGGGATAGATACTCGTTTTACGCTCTGGGTCTTATTTAGGCATGAAAATGATCACGTAAACAGCCCTATTTTGGGTAAAAAAAACCCGCTGGTGGCTACATATTATTTACGGCCTAGGCCGCTCGTTAGGTGTTAAAAACACTTCACTCACTTCAGGTCGCTTCACTTACTTAAATAGGCCTAACCGGAAAAAAAAAAATTGAAGTACGCACAAATAGGTTATCAGCGGTGATAGCCTAACCGAAAATTAAAAAACAAACACATTTTTTTAAATTTAAATACGCAGTGATAGCCGAACCGAAAACAATTTTGTTTTTATTTAAACAGAAATAGGCCACCAGGGGCGATAGCCTATCCTAACTGAAAACACAAATAACCGAAAACAAAAATTATGAAATACCGGTACGCATAAATAGGCCACCAGCAGTGATAGCCTAACCGAAAATTAAAAAATTGAAATACTCAGAAATAGGCCACCAGGGGCAATAGCCTATACCTAACCGAAAACAAAAATAACCGAAAACAAAATTATATAATACGCAGAAAAAGGCTATATTTATATATATATATATATATATATATATAATAGAATATGTAACTAAATATACAATTCACCAAATAGAGATTATATAAAAATAAAGTGTAACTGCACACAAGGGGTTAATATGCTGTATCAACAGATGGTGCTGGTGTCACTGTAGGCTAGTCAAGCAGGATTATATTTAGATAAACAAAGTTATCAGTCAAAGGTTACTACAAGATCATGCAAGCAACAACTAAAATTACAGATATATATAGCTACAGTAGGATACTAAATACGATAAATACTAGAGTTAATAAGAAAATACAAAGCTAGGTCGATTAGAGGTGCGTCGTCTGCTACAAGCTAGGATAACAAATGTAAACAACAATGTTTATCAGTCAGAAAAGCAATAAAATAACATGCACGGCAACTATAGAACTATGTGAAGGTTAAACAAGCACTTAACTACTGTTCATGCAATGAATAAAGGGAATAGGGTTATGAAATACTCAAATTATGATCGAGTTTTCTCAGTGGCGATGCGGGTCTGGTGATGGTGGGAGAGCCGGCGTGTGTGAGACAAAGTGGTGAGTTGATAAAGAAAAATGGTTTTGATTCTACTCGTTCGAGAATGCGGAATGGGTTACGCCTCTGCACACATGCGAACAATACTCAATATAGAGGCACACTGTGCAACGATACAGAGCAAGAAGCTGTGCATCTGTTAAGAACCCACGGAGCCGGTTGAGCATACTTAACTTTTGGGAAGTTGTTTTTAGCAAGAGTGGCAATATGATCTTTCTATGAAAAGTCCGATGAAAATATACACCTAGATTATTGAGAGAACATGAAGGGTTGAGCTGTGTATTGTTGAAGAATAGTTGATAGTCTTGTGAAAGATTGTGATGGAGAGATGGAAGGAGAAACTAGGTCTTGGAGGTATTGAAAGTAACAAGATTTTCTCTTCCCCAATCATAAATAATTGAAAGATCAAAAGATAGGCGTTCTTTGGGCTTGTCACGTTTGTTTTGGAGTGCTTGCATGCTGAGTTGGTGTGAAAAACTAGATGAATAGTGTAAGGTAAAGTCGTCAGCATACGAGTGAATTGGACTAGAGGTACAGTTGAGTAGATCATTAATGAATATTAGAGAGAGAATTGGAGACAGGACAGAACCCTGATGAACACCGGAGTTGATAGGTTGAAGAAGTGAGTGATGACCATCCACAACTGCAGCTATGGAGCGGTCTGAAAGGTAATTAGAGACAAAGGCACAGATGGAGGTATAGGAACCGAAGGAGGCTTGTTTGGAAATTAGAGATTTGTGCCAGACTCTATCAAAGGCTTTCAATATGCATAGCACAATAGAAAAAGTCTCACCGAAGTCCCAAAAGGAGCATGACCAAGAGTTAGTAAGATTATGCAAATGAAGATCACCAGTGGAGCGGCCCATAAGGAAACCGTACTGGCGATCTGAAAGTAGATTATGGGAAGATAAATGCCTAAGAAATTTTGAGATAAGAATAGTTTCAAAAACTTTATAGATGCAAGAAATGAGAGCAATTGGACAATAGTTGCAAGGCTGGGAGTGGTGACCCTTCTTTGGGACAGGTTGTATAAAAGCAAACTTCCAGCAAGAAGGAAAGACGTTATAGAAAAGACAGAGATGAAAATATTTGCCTACGCAGGGAGTCAGCACAGAAAAACAGTTTTTGAGTACAACAAGAGGAACACCATCGGTCCGTATGCCTTCTTAGTATTGAGCCCAGAGATTTTGATCTTAGGCATAAATAAGTGAGAGGAGGATGGAGAGGGAGGAGTAGCGCCTGAATCATCCAAAGTGGAGTTTCTAGCGAATGTTTGAGCAAAGAGTTCAGCTTTGTCAGAGGAAGAGGTGACGGTACCGTCAGAGTGAACAAGAGGAGGGAAAGACAAGGAAGTGAAATTGTTGGAGAGGTTTTTGGCAAGATGCCAAAAAACTTGTGAAGAGCTAGAGTTGGAAAGTTCAGAGCATTTATTATTGATGAAAGAGTTTTTGGCGAGTCGAAGGACAAATTTGGCTTGATTCAGGGCAGAGACATAAAGTACAGGATTCATGAGTTTGAAGGCGACGGTACCGTTTGAATGCTTCCTCTTTATTGTGGACAGCTGTAGAACAAGCTTGAGTAAACCATGACTTTTGTTATTTAGTTTGAGAGAAAGAAAATGGGATGTATGCTATCATGCCCGAAAGGATTACTTCAGCAATGCGTTCGGCACTCTCTGAGGGTCCATGGAAAATGTATGAAGTAATGCCGAAGAGCCTCCCAGTTGGCTGCACCAAAATGCCACATGCACCGCTGGCTGGGGATTCAGAAGTCCGTACTGGAGAGACAGGACAGGTAACTGAGAAAAGGTTATGATCGGAGGAGCCCAATGGAAGGAGAAGAGTTACAGTGTAAGCAGAAGGATTAGTGGTTAGAAATAAGTCGAGAAAGTTAGGCCCATCTACAGGGCGGTCCGGTTATAGTATACTATAAATTTACATGTGTCAATTTTAGCTCTTATATATATATTTATTGTTTTCTATGTGAATGAGGGAGGCAAATAGCAGAACTGCCTGTAGCGAGTGCCTCCCCAGAGTTGAAAGAGTGACAGGGCCAAAATCAAGGGACATTTGAGCCAAAATGCCTGGACACACAGAGTTTGTAGCAATTAAAGTCATAGGATGAGGGAAAACCCGATTCTGAGAGAGAATTCCAGAGTTCAGCTGTTGAATAGAAGACAGTCTGAGAGTAACATTTCACTCTTGGGTTGGAGAATTGCACAGAGCAGGGGTGGGATTGCATTACAAGACGGGTACCACGTACCCTATGTAGAGGAGGTGGTATACTCTGGGAGAGGTCTGAGGAACACTGATTATTATAGTAGCGATAGAATAGTGAGAGAGATGCAACATTGTGGCGGAGAGAGAGAGAGATTGCAGAGAGGTCGTGAGTAAACGGGAGTTAATGATACGAAAGACTTTCCTTTAAACTTTGTCTAGGAGTGCGGTGTGAGAGGATCCTCCCCACATATGGGAACAATACTCGATACAAGGACGCACTGTGCCCCTGTACAGAGCAAGAACCTGTGCAAAGATAGAGAACCCCTTAAGGCGGCTGAGCACACCCAGCTTCTGGGAGGCTGCCTTAGCAAGACTGGTAATATGGTCCTTCCAAGTGAGAGCAGAAGAAAAAGAGACACCAAGAATAATGAGAGAAGATGAAGGATGGATTTTTGTATTGTTGAAGTATATGGAAAAGTCCTCTGGGAGTTCCGGATGGGTAGTAACATGAGAAATTGGGTTTTGGAAGATGTGGAACGGACGGAAAGGAAATTAGATGACAAAGGCACAGATGGAGGGATAGAAACTGAAGCAGGGTAGTTTTGAAATTAAAGATTTGTGCCAGACTCTATCGAAGGCCTTCGATATATCTAGTGCAATAGAAAAAGACTCATCAAAGTCCCGAAAGGTGGATGACCAAGAGTTAGTAAGATATGAAAGAAGATCACCAGTAGAGCGACCCTTAAGGAAGCCATACTGGCGATCTGAGAGTAGATTATGAGAAGAGAAATGCTTAAGACGTTTGGAAGCAAGAATAGTTTTAAAAACTTTAGAGATACAAGAGATGAGAACAATTGGACGAAAGTTGGAGGGTTGAGAGTGGTCACCCTTCTTTCAGCCAGACGCACATACACACCACTCTATCACAAACACACACATTCTCTCTCTCTCTCTCTCTCTCTCTCCTCAGAGTGCAAAACTATATTTTCGTCGTGCACATTTTGAAGGCCTTCGGGGAAGCGTCTCCCAGATCAGACTTGAAGGTGAGAATGTTAATGAGATTTGGTGCTCCATTCAAACAGCAGTTTATGGATCGATAAGCTGCATTCGTTCCTACTAACCTTACCAAATCAGGCTCAACCCAACCAAAATGGTTCACAAGTGACATAGCTTCAGCAATTAGAAATACAAAAGTTGCATTCAGAAAGGCCAAAAGAAGTAAAGACCAAAGATATTTAGATTTCTTCAAAAATATGTGTAAAAGAGTGAAATCTCTTATAAAGGAAGCAAAGCAGAATGAAGAACTAAGGGTTGCAGCCCTCTGCAAAGAGAGTCCTAAAGAGTGTTTCATCTATGTAAACAGCAGGAAGCCATCAAAAGTAGCATTGGACCTATAAAGGATCCAACAGGCCAACTTCAAACTTCTGACACTGATATAGCTAAATCCTTAAACAAGTATTTTGCCTCAGTAATCACAAGAGAAAATATTAGTGACATGCTAAGTCCAGGACCAGTGCATGAGGGTGAAGTTCTTAGCAGAATTAGATGTACCCCAAAGTAGGTAGCAAAAAGAATAGATAAGTTAAATAGGTTTAAGTCATCCGGCCCAGATAACTTTCTTCCCTGAGTTGTACGAGAAGTGCGAAATGAAATCGCACCTTGGCAGAGATCTTCAATAAATCACTAGACAATGGAGAGGTCCCTGAAGACTGGAAACTGGCCAATGTGACCCCTATCACACGAGGGGATCACGAGTGTCCCAAGAATTATCGGCCAATCAGCTTGATTTCTATCATAGTATTACTCTTAGAAGGGATACTAGTAGACTACATAGAAATCCACAACTTGATTACGGATTCCCAAAATATATTCAGACGACACCGATCATGTTTTACTAATTTGCTGGATTTTTGTCCATGAAATGCTGAGTGAGTATGACGAAAGTAGAGCCATAGACATCCTTTACTTAGATTTTCAAAACACTTTTGACAAAGTGCCTCATTGCAGGCTAAAGTCAAAAGTGAGTGTGCTAGGTATCAATACAGAGGTCACACATTGGATAGAAAGTTGGCAAACAGGTAGACAACAACGAGTGGTAATCAATGGTGTTACTGCTGAGTGGACTTCAGTCACTTCTAGAGTTCCACAGGGATCTGTCCTTGGCCCTCTTCTGTTTATCATATATGTCAATGACATAGATATTGGTCTGTTAAGTGTGATCTCCAAGTTGCAGATAATATAAAACTTGGAATGAATGTAAATGACCCCAAAGGGGTTGAACAGCTCAAGATGAACTTCAACAGACTGGGTGGGAGACATGGCAGATGCCTCTAAACTTGGAAAAGTGCAAGGTGATGCATATCGGCCAAGGATACCCCAAGTCATGCTATTCACTATTGGGATTGCTTCTGGAAGTGATTTACTTGGAAAAGGATTTGGGTGTTCTGATTAGCAGTGACCTAAAGTGTTCCAAGCAGTGCCTTGAAGTAGAGAAGAAAGCTTAGAAATTATTGGGCTATATTAAGAGGCACTTTTAGTATAGAAATGAGGAAATAGTCCTCACACTTTACAACGCTCTGATACAGCTCCTCCTGGAGTGCTGTTCAATTCTGGTCTCCAGCACTCAGGAAGGATATAGAGCGACTAGACAGAGTACATGCTAGAGCTACAAAGCTTATTCCATAGCTTATAAGAATGAGCTATGAGGACTGGTTGAGAGTTCTTGATCTCTTTCCATTGGAGACACGCAGACTACGAGGTCAGCTCATTGAAGTTTTTAAAATACTTAATGTGTTTGACAATGTGGATAATACAAAATGTTTAGCCTCAATATGAATACAACACACAACCATGACTGGAAATTAGAATTGAAAAGGTTCAGCATTAGTATTTGTGGAACTTGTTCACATATAAGATCTGTTCTACCTGGAACAAAACTTCACTCCGAAGTTGTAAACAGTTCTTCAGTAAAGCAGTTCAAGAAGAGAGTAGATAGTATTGTGCACACTTTGTAATGAGTGTAGTGCACTAAACAGTTTCTCTCCTTCCACTTCCAGTATCTCATCGGAATGGACAAGGTCTCTGAGATACTAACCATTCCTTGTAACTCTCTCTCTCTCTCACACACACACTTTTATCATACTCTTTCTCTTCTTGATTGTATTATTCCTGGTGTTCTGTCACTCTCTCTCCCTCTCTCTCTCTCTCTCTCTCTCTCTTATCATATTCTATATGTTCACTCCTCTCTATTATGTCATTCTCAGTATTCCCTCCCACTCACTTACTCTCACACTTTCTCCCTCTCTCTCAGTGCTTCTTGTCCCCCTATAAATTATTTGTATTATTAATTTCATTATCTTTTTATATTTCTGATTTATCGCAATTTTCGCCACCAACTCCTCTTCCGTTTTATTTTGTGTTTTCTTCTGTTTCTTCTTCTTCGTATTTTCCTTCGTCTTCCTCTTCTTCTTCTTCTTCTTCTTGTTCGTCTCCTTCTTCTTCTATGAAAATAGTGTACAATTATTCGTGTTTACTGGGTAGCCTTATTATATTGCTATTAGTTGTACTTTTATTATTTTTATCATTATTTATATCATCAATCAATGGGGGCATACACCATGACAGTGTGTGGCTGTACTCACCCCCTCAAGGGGATCCTCCCGGGAAAGCCTCCAGGCATCTGCCTGGTCCATATTAAGTATTCCATCGCATGATTTACCAACTTCCTTCAGCCATGAGTTCCGTGGTCTTCCCACCGGCCTCCTCCACTCAGGGTTGTCTTCTGTAGAGACCACCTGGTGAGCGAGATCAGCATCGGGGAGGCGAACCACATGCCCATATATCTGAGGTTGGCTTTCACGGATTATGCAACTAATATGTCTCGAGTCAGTTTCACGGAGCAGTCTTTGGTTTGATATACGATCGTATCAGCGATAACCCATGATCCTGCGGAGACATATAGTACCAAAGGAGTTGATACGTTTTTTTCAAAACACTTTTGAGTCTCTACAGTATGTCTCACAGCCATACAATAAGAAAGGGAGCACCAGTGTATTGAAGATCCGCAACTTCGTCCTTCTGCATAGGTGTCGACAACGCCATATACTTTTGTTGAGTTAATTCACAACACCCCATGCTAAGCCGAGGCGACGATTTGCATCGTAGTCCGACTCACCACTTTTGTGAATCATGCTGCTAATATAGGTAAACTTATCCAAGAACTCCAAGTCCTCACCACATGCATGAACAGATTGAACGGCATCATTCAACAAGTCGCCTAATGCTTGGATTTTAGTCTTAGCCCAAGAGAACTTTAGACCCAGCAGCTCCTACTCCTCATGGAGTGCCTCCAGGGCCAATTTGAGAACATCCAACATCTCCGCTAGGATCACTGCGCCATCTGTAAAATAAAGATCTGTGATTCTGAAATTGCCTATGACAGCTCCGCAGCGACTCTGCCCAACTGTCTGACTCAGTAACCAGTCCATTCAAGTGTTGAAAAGTGTAAGTGCTAGAACACACCCCTGTCTTACACCTGAGCTCACAGGGAAAAAGGAAGATGCTCCCCCACCACACTTGACAGCACTCTTTGTTCCTGTTTAGAGTCCAGACACCAGATCGATGATCGCCGTGGGGATCCCACGTAACCGTAGCAGCTCCCAGAGTGATCTGGATGCACTGAGTCATCATTATTATTATTATTATTATTATTATTATTATTATTATTATTATTATCATCATGATTATTATTAGTATTATTAATATTAGTAGCAGTAGTAGTATCATCATCATCATCATCATCATCATCATCATGACATAGCTGGTGTCTATGTTTTTATGGTTATAAAATGGAACGTTTCAATTTATCTTCTTCCTTCTCCTTCTCATCTTCTGCTTTTCCTCCCATTACTCATTCTCCCCTTCCTCCTCCTTTTATCATCTCATACTTAACACTTCACCTCAGCTGACAACCACCCTCCTATCCCTCCTTCCTTCCCCTTCCCTCTCCCTTCCTAATCCCCTTCACTTTCCTCCCCTATTCTTCCCCTTTCCCTCTCCTTCCCCCTTCTCTCTTTAGCTCTCTTCTATATTTTCTGCCTCCCTTGCAGACTTCAAACCCCCCCCCCCATATCACTCTCTCGCGTTCAATCCTGGTGCCCTTATTACCAAAAAGATATAGACAAGCTAGAACGAATTCAACGTAGAGTTACCAAAATTATACCTAGCCTAAAGAACAAACCATACGAGGAGCGCCTTAGAGAATTAAATCTATTTCCTTTAACCCAGCGCAGATTAACACCTCACAAGCGGGGTTTTTTGGACTATTTTGGGCATATTCAGGCCCTCCTGAATGATAAATCAAGTATCTGCATGAAAAGAAATGTATTCAGCAAAAAACTAGGCGCTAAAAGCTTCAAAATGAGACCAGAACGAGCTACGTAGCACTCGTCGTTCTCAGGCAGTGGTACCACCAACATGGGAGTTTAGCGTATAGCGGCATATTTTTCCAGCTACGATCACTACTGGCTACACTGACGGCCTATCGAGAACACAGGGAGGGTGAGTCAGTGGGCGGCGGTAGGCCCTGGGAGTCGGACGTGTGGCCCGCTGCGCTCCCGGTCATTTGCACTCGATTTTAAACCTTTAAAAGCCTTAATAATGATTGTATCTTGCTGCAAATTGGCGCCCGGCTATAGCCGGGCGCTGCTCTTTAGGGTTTAAGAGGAGACTTAATTAAATTGTTCAAAATCATCAAAGGCATCGACAATATGAACTGTAGTAAGTACTTCACTATCGACTAATCTAATTACACGCGGGGAAACGGGTGCAAAATTATTGGTAAATCTTTTAACTCACACGAAGCTAAACATTTCTTCTGCAATCGAGTTGTCAACTTATGGAATGGGCTTCCCCGAGATGTTATAGACTGTAGCACTGTTGATTCATTTAAACTTCACATAGACAAATATCTCGCATCAAACCCGCGACTGACTGCGTTTGTAAATGAATAACTTTATTTTATCCTCCCCTCAGTTACTAACCCATCTGTCCCCTACTAACTTCCTAATCCTGCCACGGACATTTGTTCCAGGGCAGTAGTTCCCTTTCCAATGTTCTCTTACCCACTCTAAACCACTGTTTGGACACTTGATCCTCAATGTTTTGGAGGACAAGCACCCTAGAAGGGTCACTAGACCTGTTGTTGCTTGATTTCCGGTGTACTCCTTTGTAGTCCTTTGTACTCTCTGTGGCGATGTCGGTATTTTGTTCTTATGCACTATACTCTATCTAAAATTATTTCCACCTGACGGTACAGCGTGGTCATAAATACTCAAACACGTCCTAATGATAAATTATTTCCACCTGACGGTACAGCGTGGTCATAAATACTCAATTATTTCCACCTGACGGTACAGCGTGGTCATAAATACTCAATTATTTCCACCTGACGGTACAGCGTGGTCATAAATACTCAATTATTTCCACCTGACGGTACAGCGTGGTCATAAATACTCAATTATTTCCACCTGACGGTAGAGCGTGGTCATAAATACTCAAACACGTCCTAATGATAAAAAAAAAGAAAAAAAAAACATCAACAAAACAATGAGCTCTATCTAGGGACGTCCAGGAGTGAGTGTATGATGAATTTGTGTGTTTGTATTTAAAAATGTACTACGACCGTATTTCAGCTACTAATTCTGCTAAGCATGTTTAGGATCATGACGTGATTTAGTAGTTTCTTCTGGCTATTATTAGACGATTTCATACAGCATCGGACAAATCTCTAGCAATCAATGGGATAACATCGATATCAATTAAACTCTTTTACTCACGCAGATTCATCCTTTACATCATAAAATCGACAGGTAATAGCCTGAATAAACTGTCAAAATGCGTCAAGAATTCTCAAGGGGTTGAGGTTTAGTACTCAGAAATGGAATGATCTCATAATTATCCCTCTAACATTAGGTTTCTGCCCACACCTCGTTCAAAGACAACAGCAAAGGTTGAACTAAATAAACTAAAGGTTTCTAAACGCAAATCACACCCTTGAGCGCGAGAGGCTAAATATCGATGTCTAAATATCACACTTCCTTATATCCGGAAACTCGTAAGTGGTCAAGTAATTGAAGACCACCTCGCTAGGCTTGTAAGAGATGTGTAGTCAATATATTTACGTACATTTGTATAAATCTCTCTCTCTCTCTCTCTCTCTCTGAATTAATCTATGAATTAATCAATAGGTATGCGTAATTTGTCTTTCTAATTATTTCTGTTGTCTTCTATACTATACAAACTTTCCTTGTTGGCATATTCCTGACCCTTAAGGTTACACTTCATCCTATTTTCCGGTACGGCTTTTAGCCGGAGGGTGGGGAGATAATTGAGGGTGGAGAGAGAGCCTTTCACTTTGCTGTCCTATTCGTCTACTATAAATTGTCCCTGTCTAGTAGTATTAAGGCCGGACTACCTAGTCTGTGTGGTCTGAGTATATGTGTAACTCTGTTTAACTAACTCTCTCTCTATCTCTCTCTCTCTCACACACTTTTTCACACACATACAAACAATCTTTCACGCACACGCAAACCTTCTTTTCATACACATACTATCTTTCACACACACACATACACTCTCTCTCGCACTCATCGACACACACACACACTTCCTTTCACACTTACATTTTTTCTCTCTCTCTCTCTCTCTCTCTCTCTCTCTCTCTCTCTCTCTCTCACTCTCTCTCTCTCTCTCTCTCTCTCTCTCTCTCTCTCTCTCTCTCTCTCTCTCTCACTTACTTACACACACATAATTATGCTCTCCCGCACTCAACCCCCCACTAACTTTACCACACACACACACACACACACACACACACACACACACACACACACACACACACTTTTATATTTAGAGGGTCTGATGTTAGAACATAGAACCGCTATAGCAGATGTGGTATGTGGGATATATAATTATATGGCAACATTGATTATTATTATTATTATTATTATTAGTATTATTATTATTATTACTATTGTTATTATTATTGCTTTAGTTTCATCCCTTAGCCTCTATTAACAATCTAAAAAACACCCGCAAGACCCCTCTACGAGATAAATGTAAACATTTTAGTTAAAATAGGACTTCAGAGGTTATCAACCCTATTGGATTATTTAGCCAGAACACTGTCAGTCAAGGGTGCTGAGCTGGTATGGTCATGTTGAACGAATGGGAGATGAAAGGCTTACAAAGAGAATATGTGAGTCAGGTACAAGGGGAGATAGAAGGGCAGGAAGACCCCCATTGAGATGGAGAGACTGTGTAAGAAAGGCTTTGGATGATAGAGGAATGACTATAGATCAGGCTGGGGAAGTGGTGGTGGACAGGAGTGAATGGAGAATGCTTGTGAATAGTTGAGTGAACACGTGGTCATTTGGAGTAAGGGGTCGGGCGCAAGTTGGACTAGATAATAGTCCATCAGGCGCCTGGCCCGGGGAGACGATTAATATGAAGGTGTGCCTGGAAGTGTGGTGGGAGGGCTTGTGGCTTTGGCTCCGCTGCATGTCTGCCTGCCGAGATCGGAACCTCTCCGGGTGGTCAGGGGCCGGGGGAGTGCTGGAGCGACCATGGTAACCCTGGTCTCTGGGTCTTCTCCTGGGTGACCTGGATGTGTGAGAGCTTGTGTTTTTTATCTGTGTTTATTTTTTGTTTTATGTTGTTTTTGTGTTTTCCCTGTTCTTGCTCTGTCTTGAGTCGGCTACCCCCAAAATGGGGATTGGGCCTGAGCATATAGATAGATAGATAGATAGACTGTCAGTCAAGAATAACGTCAGGACAGGAGCCTCTCTGCGAAGAAATCCAGTCCCTTGTAGGTATACAAATAGTTGGTTACTCCTAAATACACACATACTGGTGTGGAGGAGTGGTCTTGCCACTGGACTGGTTCGAATCCCGATATATCAATGGGAAGATATTATTGGGATGGAATTTGTGCTGTACCTAGTAACAGTGCATTACCACAAAGCCGATTGAAACGCCCCCAAAATATCCTCATTGCTCCCTAAACCCTCGAACTTCGGGCCCTTTTAACCTTGGCGCCAACCCAGAACCCGGTAAATTATCGAATTCTCAGGATTTTGTTTATACCCCCAAGAAAATGGCCTCACCTAACTTATACAGTATATATATATATATATATATATATATATATATATATATATATATGTAGTGTATATATCCAGCGGCAGTTGTTGTAGCTGTCTTGCGTTTGGTGAAAACTAGAAGTCTCTAGACCAAGTGGTTCAGTGTTTATGATGAATATATTTAGGTCAGTATGGTGGACGAAATCCTAGCATTCGGTTTTTACTCCTGATTGTCGGCATTTACCGATAGTCATATCCCTGCAAATAAATTACCTAGCCAACTTTTTATGCAAGCCAGAGGCAGACATGGCCGTTGCCGTGCAATGGGTGAAGACTAGAACGCTGTACATTGTGTGGTTATTGTGTGAGGTGAGAAATAAGGCCGAGAGTTAGGCGGGAATTCAGAGCTTCATCCGAATGCGGCGGCGCCGCATTACCGACCGCGGCTACAATCTGTTTATATTCGTTCAATAATTTAATATTGATTATGGATTATTTATTATGTATTATGTAATAATATTGATCATTGATTACAGATATATTTCACCATTGTAACCATTCCTAAGTCACGGTCTTCAGCTTCCATGCTTCGTATGGGACTTAGGTTCAGAAGGTACAAGCTTTCGTAAGGCTGGCTTGCAAGCCACTGTCACATAACTTGCTGGCTGTGTGTTCTTGTTGTTGTTGGTTATACGGACGACCCACCAAGACAACAAACTTTCTCTAGTGCAGTTTTAAGTGCTTTTAAAGCTTAGATTAACCTGTAGGCGCCTTAGGGGGCATCCGGGTCTCACGATGGCAATAGCTAATAGCCTCCTGTGCGCTCATTCGGGCCTGATGGGTTAATTTTATATAGCACTGTATGAATATTCTCATATTCAAAATATGCTATAGCGGGCCAAGGCCTAGTGAGTTAATTGTTCAATACTTGGCATTCTGAGAGGGAGGGTCCGAGTCTTGGAGATGAGACAGTGAAGCACGAAGGCGAAGCAGCCCCATATATATGAGATGGCAAGATGGCAAAGGCTAGTTGCAGCTTCACATGTCTCACTTCCAAGACTGGAACGAGACCTCACGGGCTTCACCGTGTTGAACGGTTGAATGTACTGTACAGGCTGTCAGCCTATGCCCGAGAGTGTGTAAGTTGGAATATAGAAAACAACAAAAAATAGCAGGCTGGCTTTAACTCGCCAGGGAAAAACAAAAACCAACATGACACTATTTTTGTTTTCTTTTTCTTTTTCTTTTAAAGGGGTCTGAGTGGGATTTTTTATCTAATGATATGTCAAACAGGTTGGGAGTGGTTACGGTGCCCAGCTCTCCCAAATGTACCTGGGGTGAGTGGGTCCGAATCCTGGGAATTTTTAGTTTAAAGGAAGTCTGAGAAGCGTTTTTGTTACCCTAGGGAACAAACTAAAATACATCGCTCAAAATGGCAAAAGCAAGAAAACTCCTCAAATAATAATGACCAAATAGTGTTATGCGTAGTGTACATAGCATTGCGTGATTTTTGAAACAATGCTTTTAAAAATGCACTATTTTTCATGGATGTCCTTCAGTTTAAGCTGAAAATAATTAACCCATTGAGGACCAGCGATGACGCATCACGTGCGTCGGCAATATATGTAACGCTAAACCCCAGCGCTGCATAGGGTGTGTCGCGGTTAATTACTCCGGTCCTATGGCACCTAGAGGGCTCATATTTGAATGGGAACTGTGTAAGTATCCCACGCAACAATGCCGATGGTTGGAAACCCTCAAAGTCCAGCCGCACGGAAAAATCTGTTTCTGCATGTTTTTTCCTACCCATTTCCCCTCTTGTAATTCCGACTTTTGGGTGCCCCGTAGGACCCCTTAATGACCTAGGGCAGGGGTCTGCAACCTGCGGCTCAGGAGCCGCATGCGGCTCTTTCAAGACATTTGTGTGGTTCCAGAAGCTTCAGAAATAATAATTCTTCCTTCAAAATTAAGGCATCATATAACACATTCAAGGCAACATTAGATTTGTTGTATTCAACTTTGAAAAGATGTATAGGTATCAATCGTTATGATTCTAGAAAAAATATTTCCTAAGCTTGTGAATACCAGTATATATATTGAACAATATCACTATAATTTATTTAGTTCAACAGTAATGTATATTCTCTTATTTCTGAAGTACTGTAGATTCCGGTTGACGAGACAATTTTGTTGTCTTGCGGCTCCGACAATACAAATATTTTATGAAACTTAAAAACAATAGCTCTTCTAGCTGTAAGGATTACTGACCACTGCCCCCAGGGGATCGTTTGTTTGTGGTTTTTCGTTCATTTCCAACCCATTCCTGGTGTTTTCTGGAAAAAAACATTTTGTTTACAACTTGCTGGTCCTGGGGTGTACATTTATTATTAATTAGCTGGTGCTCAGTGGGTTAAGAATAATGTTTTGAAGATCTGTGTGCAAGCTCTTTCTCTCTCACACACTCTCTCTCTCTCTCTCTCTCTTTCTCTCTCTCTCTCTCCTTTTTCCATATCGTAACTCTCATTCTTCCGATACATATTTTCTCAACCTCCTCCCCTTTCTCCTTTTTCTTCTCTCTTTCACACCTTCTCTCTCTCTTTCTCTCTCTCTCCTCATCTTTGCTATCCTTTCCTTCCACTTTTCCTTACTCATAGGGTTGCTATATTTACTAGGATTCACCCCCTTATTATATAAAACAAACATATACAGTATATACTGAATATATACTGTAATTGAGAAGAGTGCTACCAACCCTATATCGAGCGAAGAATAAATAACTGAGTGTTAATTTGTGATCAATTATTAAACACCCATACATTTCAGAAATGTTCTTTATATTTGCATTGATATGTATTTTATGTGTATTGACGCTTTGTGTGAATGTTTTATTCACTGTATATGTTCAACTCTATGGCTGCAATTGTATAAATTACATTGAACAGACCTATTTGTATTATTATTTGTAATATTATTATTTTCAGAAAGCTCCATATTTGTTTTTACTTATTTCGTTTATGAAGGTTTAGGGCTATAAGTAAGTGAGGTTTGATAATATGGCATTACATAATATAAACACACAGTAAGTCCTGGCCACCTTGCGGGGATCGTAATGTTTGTGTGGCCAGTGTATCTATGTTAATCTATGTAAACCTCTCAGCATATATTTGCGTGCGTTAGTATGTGTGCGTGTCGGAAGAGGGGGGTGAGGTGGCGCATCCTCAACCTTACCCGTAGGGTGAAACAAGAGAAGTATTTTTGGTTTTGCTTCCTAATGTCATGAATTGGAAGCTAAAATCCCCCCCCCCCCCAGATACGTATATACATACTGTGTTATATATTTATTTTCTAAGTGGATAAGGGAGACAAAAGGCAAAACTGCCTGTGACGAGTGCCTCGCCCAGAGTTGAAAGAGTGACAGGGCCAAAATCATGGGATGTTCAAGCCAAAATGTTTGGACACACGGAGTTTGAAACAGTTTAAGTCATAGGATGAGGGAAAGATGGATTAAGGGAGAGAGTTTTAGACCTCAGCTATTGAATAGAAGAAAGATTGGGAGTATCATTTCCCTCTTGAGTTGGCCAGTTGTACAGAGTAAGGGTGGGATTGTGTTGCAAGATGGGTAATATGTACCCTACATAGAGGAAGAGGTATACACTGAGAGAGCTCTGAGGAACACTGATTATTGTAGTAGCGATAGAATAGCAAGAGAGATGCAACATTGCAGCGAAAAGAGAGAGATTGCAGAGAGTCGGTGAGTGGACGGCAGTTAATGATACAAAAAGCTTTCCTTTCTACTTTGTCTAGGAGTGCTGTGTGAGAGGATCCTCCCCACACATTTAAACAATACTTAAAACAAAGAAGCACTGTGCCCCTGTCCAGAGCAAGAAGCTGTGCAGGGGTAAAGAACCCTTTGAGGTGGTTGAGCACACCCAGCTTAAGCCGTTTTAGCAAGTGTGGTAATACGGTCCTTCCAGGAGAGATCAGAAGACAAAGGGACACCACAAATATTGAGAAAGATGAAGGGTTGATTTTTGTATTGTTAAAGTATAATGGATAGTCCTCTGGGAATTCACAGTGGGTAAACAGATGGAAAAATTGGGTTTTGGAAGCATTAAAGGTAACAAGGTTTCTCTGCCCCAATTGGAGATGGTAGTTAGTTCAGAAGATAAGTGTTGTATGGCTTCATTACGTTTGTTTTTGAGGGAATGCATGCTTGGGAGCTCCGGAAAACTAGTTGAGTAGTGTAACGTAGAGTCGTCTGCATATGAGTGGATAGGACTGGAGGTGCTGTTGAGAAGATCATTTATGAAAATTAGAAAGATAATTGGAGATAGGACAGAGCTCTGAGGAACACTGGAGTTGATAGGATGAGTAAGTGAACGATGGCCATCCACAACTGCAGCTATAGAATGGCCTGAAAGGAAATTAGAGACAGAGGTACAGAAGAAGGGATAGAGACCGAAGGAGGATAGTTTAGAAATTAAAGATTTGTGCCGACTCTATCGAAGGCCTTCGATAGAAAATGTCTCTCCGAAGTCCCGGAAGGAGGATGACCAAGAGTTAGTAAGATATGAAAGAAGACCGCCTGTAGAGCGACCCTTAACGAACCCATATTTACGATCTGAGAGTATATTATGAGAAGAAAATTGCGTAAGAAATTTTGAAGTAAGAATAGTTTCAAAAACTTTAGAGATATAGGAGATGAGAGCAATTGGATGATAGTTGGAGGGTTGAGAGCGGTCACCCTTCTTTGGGACAGGTTGAAGGAGACGTTAGAGGAGAGACAGAAATTATATTTTATAATAAAATACTTGGCTCCATGCCAAGCAGCTGAAAGAAGAGGAGAGACAGACCCAGAAGAGCTTGCCGAGGCAGGGAGTCAGCATGGAAGCACAGTTTTTTAGTACAACAGGAGGAACACTGTCTTGACTGTAAGCCTTCTTACTATTAAGCCCAGAAGAGATTAGGGTATTTGGCGCAAGTAGGACAGACGGGGGTGGAGGGAGAGGAATCGCGCCAGAATCATCCAAGGAGGAGTTTTTAGCAAAAGTTTGAGCGAAGAGTTAAGTTTTATCAGAGAAAGAAGTGATGGTTGTGCCATCAGAGTGGAGAAGGGGAAGGAAAGACGAGGAAGAAAAATTGTTGGAGAGGTATTTGACTAGATGCCGGAATGCTTGGGAAGAGCTAGGATTGGATAGTTCCGTGCATTTATTATTGCCGAAAGAGTGTTTGGCGAGTCGAAGGACAGATTTGGCTTTATTCCAGGCAGAAAGGTGGGAAATATGAAATTCTTTAGTTCAAAGAAGTCGGTACCGTTTGAACGCTTCCTCATTATTGTGGATACCAGCAGAACAAGTGTGAGTAAACCTAGATTTGTTTGCATTAATCCGAGAGAAAGTAAATTGAATATATGCCTCCATGCCCGATAGGATTACCTCGGTAATGCATTCAGCACTCTCCGAGGGTCCCCAGCCACAGAAGTCAAAATAATTCCAGGGGAAATCAAAGAAGTACTGCCGAAGAGCCTCCCAGTTGGCAGCGTCAAAGAGCCACAAGAGCCGGCGGCTGGGAGGATCAGGTGGCCGTACTGGAGAGATAGGACAAGTAACAGAGATAAGTTTATGGTGGGAGGAGCCCAAAGAAGAGGAAAGATTTACAGTATAAGAAGAAGGGTTACAAGTTAGAAACAAGTCAAGACTGTTGGGCCGATCTCCGAGGCGATCCGGGATACAGGTGAGTTGCTGAACCAACTTCTTTAGGTCATTTAGGGTAGAACAGACGTAGGCATATTCACCAGGTTGGTAAGTAGTGTGAGAGGAGAACCATATTATATATATATATATATATATATATATATATATATATATATATATATATATATATACTGTATATACAGTATATATATATATATATATATATATATATATATATATATATATATATATATATATATATATATATATATATATTCATATATATATGGCGAGGTTTAAAGTAATCAACGGTGCTGCAGTCTATGGCATCTAAAGGAAACCTATTCCAAAAGTTCACAACTCGATTGAT
This sequence comes from Paralithodes platypus, assembly GCA_032716605.1. Taxonomy (NCBI): domain Eukaryota; kingdom Metazoa; phylum Arthropoda; class Malacostraca; order Decapoda; family Lithodidae; genus Paralithodes; species Paralithodes platypus. Next base: position 34,135,789 of record CM064483.1, on the reverse strand, counting down.
GAATAAACTCTTAGAATCGTGTGTGATAAAAAGATTTACCAATAATTTTGTAACCATTTCCTTGTGTGTATTTAATTGGTCGATCTTAAAGTACCGGTACTTATTACAGTTCATATTGTTGATGCCTTTGATGATTTTGAAGACTAGAATTAGGTCACCTCCTATTCTGAGCTGGGTTCATATTAATCAATATCCTTTTGGTAGTTGGGGCACCAGGATTGAACACAATATTCCAGAAGAGGACGGACGAGAGAATGGTAAAGTGTGAGGCTTACATCCTTTCATTTGTGCTCGAATGACCTGCGTATAAAGCCAATTATTTTATTTACCTACTTAAAAACTGAAATGACGGAGCCAAAAGGACAACCACACAAGATAGCCACTGTAAGGGAATCCAGGGAGACAAGGAGAAAAGGGTTGAGAAATAGACTCATTTCCCATTCTCCAGAGAGCGGGAAATCTGACCCCTATGCCCATGCTCTAATTCCCCGTACAGGTGAGTTACCCCCGAAGGGCTGGTCAAGCCCCTCCAATCAGCACCTCACGCGGCCCCGCTAATCACAGGGCAGGACTCAAAGAGCCAAGGCAGAACTTCTCCCGGAATAAACCCCCCCCCCCCCCCCCCCCCCCCCCGAGTACTATGATGAAAAAGTGTTTATTCAATCTCAACATAAAAAGCCCTGGGAATATATAAATCGTTGGGGCCCTCCATCCTCGACAAGCTGCCAGACGAGAAGAAAAGTGAAATGGTAATATAAAGTGCCACGGAAGAAAATAATTCCATAAACAGTCCAATTATCCATAATAATGAGTAAACAGGAAATCACGAATTACATCATCAGGTTTGATGATATATAAGAAAGAACAAAAGGTCAAACAGACGAGAACCTCAGTGCGATGTCATTAAGCACCATAATTTATTTTTCATGTAATTATTAACCTCAACGTAGCCCACTTTTATGTATTTACTATGCCCCTATTCATACGAGATCACACAACCTGACAAAGAGAAATAACCCAAATATGTGCTGACTGAAACTACAGGAAGTCAGTTCACACTCAGTAGCTTGCTTCCTCCAGATATATGTCCCGGAGTATAACTACCTAAATACTCCGTCTGGAAAATTGCTGTCCGGGAGTCGTTTGCCTGAGAGGGAAGGAGCATGCTGTCCACTGCCCCCCTGCCCTTGGACCCCTGCCGAAGCAGTACCCTGACGCCTGGCCCTGCCTCCTGGACCCCTGACGAGTGGGCCCCTTACGTCCAGCTGCCGTGCCTGGACCTCTGTGACGCCCCGCCCCTCGTACTTGACCCTTCTCCTAATCCACGCTAACCCTAAGTGTTTGTGCGTATCTCAATTTGTGGCTATTGTTGAAGGTAAGGTAATATATACGAGTATTCCGTGAAGTGTCATTAAGTTGATCTGTGCCAACAATCTGTGTCTATTAATTGTTTAATTATCGATCTGTGTACACGTTACATAGTCATTTGTCTTTCCATCAATCTTGATCTGTGCCAAGGATCTGTGTCTATTAATTGTTCACTTATCGATCTGTGTACACGTTACATAGTCATTTGCCCTCCCATAAATCCTGATCTGTGCAAGTCATTTCATCGCACTAGATATTGCTACGCATACTCCTTTGCAGTATCTTTCGGAAGTGTTATTATTCCTTGTAGTTGTACATCCGTTATATACACTCATCTCAATCCAGACTCGTGACGGAATACTCGCAGATGTCACCTATATATGTTATTTATTTTCTTGTGTATCCAAGGTGAAGTGTAAATGTATACCGTGAAGATATTCCCTAATGTACTACCATTTACCTAGGACCTATGCCCAAATTTGAATCTATCTATCTTTCCTTATCGAAAAAAGTCAAGAATCCCTCCGTTGAGTAAAACCTTAATTTTATTATTCGAGCTATCTAGTTTATACCAGTGCTTGTGAATTAATCTGATCTATATGTGTGGGTAATTAATAATTCTTTTCACACATTTATAGTAACTCTCGTTCAAGTTATTTATTATTCATGTCTCATTGTCTCATTATTATCGTAGAGACCATTACCATTTCGATCTTACTATTTCTATAGTAATTATTTAATTACATCATATGTTCATGTAATTCGCATACGCCATATCTTTGATCGACGTGTTGCCGGATAGGGATTTGTTAATATATTCAAATTTCCTTAAATACTATTATCGTAGTATTTCAACTTAGTACAACTTCGTCGTGTACGCCCTTTTATATTCTGAGTTTTTCCGAATTCTAACTTACTGTGATTATCCAGTCGCATTTTAATTGAGTGTCTTTTCCTCATTTTAAATTAACTTGCATTCATTCAAAAACCTGTTATAGTGATTCATTGATCTAAATTTGAATTTGAATTCTATACTTATATGTATCGATCTCTTACCCGGTGTAAGTCTATTTTTTCGTAGCCTTGTGTCGAGTCTTACACAGAAACCGCTTAGATAAGTAAATTCCAACTTAAACCACCCTGTCGATAAGCTTCTTAGTATATACAGTATTTACTATTCACCAGTGTCTTATAGTCGCACTATTTCGAATTATAAATTCATACTAAAGCAGTCAGTCTGACCTAGGGTCAAACGCACTACCTTGTATTTATTTTACCTGTGTTACCCTTTCTTAATCCCCTTGATAAGCGCTCACCGCCCCACGCTCGTGAACGTAAAATCAAGTCAATTCGCCTCATGCCAGAAGTCTTCACGTTAGACGTTATACGCACATACGCGTTATCATTTGATTTGATTTCCTATGTACATGTGTAACACTATTATTCCTGCATATTTATATTATCTATACTGTGTGTAAATGTAACGTGACTAATTATAATCAAAATATCATTATAGACCATTCTATATTTGACGCATAACTTGAGTACCTTTATTGTCTGCCCTATATGACAGAACACTATACTATATACCATAACTTATGCAAATTAAATAAATTAAAGTGTGAAGTAATATTGTGTTCTTATTGTGTGAATGTTGCCTTGAGATAAAGAGTTGGTGCAAGATAAATAAAGCTAGACGCAACCCTGTCGAGCATATTCTATCTCAAGATATCATATTATAAGATTGTAATAGAGATTATAACCAGTCGAGTTGAAATACCAACCCGACATTTCAAAAACCTCTGTTCATTGTTGATTGGGTTTTAAGTGACTCGAAATTGTTACTCATAAATCAGTGTCTCTATGTACACTCTTAAGCTGAGTGCCGTTAATTGATTAGTTTGCTTTCTCATTTCGGTGCCCGATATGGAGTTATTTACATTTATCTGCATTAAAACTTATTTGCCAAATTTGAGCCCAATATGGCAGCTTATCTAGGTTATATTCCATATCTTGTACATGTTTGTTTGAGAGTACAGTATATGCAATTTTTGTATCGTGTGCAAACTTTGAGATTGTACAGATGAGGCCCTCATTTATGTTATATAATAATAATAATTATAATTAATAATAATGATTGTTGGTTTATTGTTCATTGCAGCCGTGATGCTGAAAATCTACAGAGTCTTTCTTAAACCTAGGTACAGTACAATAATTATTCTACCTTAAATACGAGGTCTCATGCGACCTTTGGAGACCGTGAGGCGCCTGGCTTCCCACCAAGTACATACGCATATGCACTTTGTATTTGTGAGAAGATGTATAGGTTAACACAGGCTGATAGCAGCTTGATTAGAGAGGAACCACGAAACAATTATCTTCGTCGCTATGGCCGAAAAAAAACTTTAGGATTCTGATGGATTCGAACCCTCACCCTGGCGGTCACCGTGACGCACAGCACCTTAAACCACTTGACCACATAATATATACTTGTATATTATACAAGGATGAGAACTAGCCCTAGAACCGATCCCTGGGGTACACCGCTGGTAACATTGGTCTATTTCGATGCTTTGCCAATTATGACTATTCCTTGCTTCCTTTCACTAAGCCAATTTTCCATCCATTTCAACACATCCCCCTTGTATCCTGTGCACTTTTAATTTTATCAATAAACATATGTGGGGTACTTTGTCAAAGGCCTTTTAAAAATCAAGATAAAGAAATCTACAGCTTTACTCTAGTCGTATAGGTTGAGCATATCGTGGAAGAAGTCTAAGAGGTTCGTCAAACAGGAACGTTTATTATGGAAGCCATGTTGAGTATCTTTGAGTATGTTATTTTCCTTATGAATGTTTCTAGAATTTTACAGACGACTGAAGTTAAGCTAATTGGACGATAGTTACTAGGTAATGATTTGCTGCCATCTGTTAATATTAGTGTTACATAAGCGAGCTTCCAATCATCAGGCATAGCCCTCGACTGCAAGGATTTATTGAAAATCAATGTCAGTGGTTTGGAGAGTTTACATTAAGCTTATTTTAGAACTCTAGGTGAGATTGTGTCGGATCTAGGCGATTTGTTTAGCCTAAGATTAGCCAAACATTTCAATTCTTCTCTCTCTGTAATTCTGATATTGTTGTTGTTATTGTTGCTGTTCACCAAGCTGTCTGGCCGAGCAGCCCCAAGGTCCCAAGCAAGGCCAAGGCCATAACTGAGTGCCCTCACAGAATCCTCCCTGCTTACCACTAATAAAGCCCAGGTGACCGAAGCCAATCCAAAGCAGGGATCTGAGGAGGGCGCCGAAATGCCCGAGAAACCAAAGCCCCACCCAAGGCCCTGTGCCCCTCAGCAATTATGAAGGGAAAGTTGAGGAGCAAAGGAAAAATGCGACGCTTTGGCTCCCAATCTGCCAACCTCTAGGTTGGCAGTAGGGAGGTCAATCCACGGAAGAGACACCGTCACTTGAGATCTAGAAAATATATAAGTAAAAGGAACAGTCAGAGTAAGCTATGGGTATGGCAGAGATCGCTCAGCTCTCATTCTGATACACCAGCCCATCACCACTGCTGATATTGTTTAGTGCATCAGCATTGTTTATCTGAACGAGCGATGCTGTAGGATATCACTAAGGCCCAGGGTCTTTTTACTTTACTTAATTAATATTTTTCCTTCACGTCGTACACCTATTTACTCGTTCTTCCTCATCTTCCGATGTTTTATATTTTCATGAACAATTTTCTTTGCAAACAAACAGTCTGCAGTCGCTTTATTCCACCACTTAGGCTTATCATTATGGAATGAACTCGGTTGTTGTATAGTATGCACGCTTGCACCGCTTTTATGTAAGTGGAAGTGAAATGCTCCCATGATTTATTTATGTATTTATTGTTAGTCAAAACGCTCCAGTCAATTTCTTTAAGTATTGCTCTGAGTTAATGAAGTTTTACCTTTTTTTAAATTCGGGACTTTCTTATTGCTGCCATTTGATTTATTACTAGTAAACTTTGTATTGAAAATGATCCTTCAATGGTCGCTGTTACTGAATTCTTGACCAACATTGAAACCCTCCACCAAGTCTTCTTTCGTTGCAAGTACAAGGTCAAGCACATTATTATCACGGGTCAGAGATTGAACAAATTGAAAAAGTAAATTTTCTTGCAAGTTGGCATAGAGGTTATGTCCAGCATGGGAAGTAAGCATATAGCCCCACTGAGTTACTGGTAAATTAAGTCGCCAAGAATTACGGTATCTTGAATGTTACACGTTTCTGCAACTTGTTTGTAAATCTCTTGGTCAGTTTGCACTGATTGATCTGGTGGTTTGTATATTAGCTAGGGTTATTCGAGTTCCCTGTATATTTTTCAAGAATGCATAAATGTAGAAGTTGTCCCAGAGGTTGATGAATTCAACTTTTTTCCTCAGACACAAATATTTTAGTCGGCTATTTGTGCTGAAGGCCTTGTCGTAGAATTTGTCAGGTGCGTCGATATTGGGGAGAATGCCTGAGATGATGATATTCCTTGACTTGTTTTTGTAGTGCTGGATCATCTTGCTATATTTCTCCATCAACTCTTCGGATCTGGTGCGCATGACGTCATTTGAACCAGCATGGATGACAAAAAGGGTATTTTCATTTGCATCCTTTGTGGTATCTTCGAAGGCTTCCACAATGTCGTCCAGTCCAGCTCCTGGGATGCAAAATCTTTTTCGTTGATTTGGGACTCTGTCGCAGAACTCTTCGACCTGTCCTCGTAGGATGGAATCCCCAACGAGCCTGGTCTCCTCTGGTTCGTCTTCCATCTCTACCAATATCTCAAATCTGTTTGACATTGTGACTGGTAGATGAGACCTTTTCTGCGTTGGCCGTGCACCGTTCCTCACTGGTGTAAATCCGGAAACCTGTGGTGGCGGGACTCTACGTACAGGTCGGGGAGAGGAGTGGTTAGAACGGGGGTGAGGGGTTGGTACTGTTCGTGCTAGCAGGCTTCTTGCACGAGGAGTGGGGGAGAGACTAAGGTGAACAGGGCGGCTGTCCTGGTTTGATGTCGGCTCAGGTTCGTCAGAAGCATCTGCTGCAGTGTCTACTGCAGGTGTTGGATTGTTGGCAGATGATGTTGGGGCGGTGGTGGATGCTGGAGTTGAAACAATTGGAATTAGTGATACTCCAACGTTGAGTGTTACAAACTCTTGGAGTGATTCCAGCTTCCTGGTTAGGGCGTTGATCTTGTTGTGGGCTTCATCCAATTTTGCTATCAAATCCTCTCGTTGCTGGCAGAGTCGGCAGACTTGTGGATCGACAGGAGCAAACATGGAAGCACCAAACCTACCGGCGCAGTTCGTACAGGCACGAGGCATGGTGACGATCACTTTCTTCAGATCACTTCACTCACTTAAAAACACTTAACTCACTTTAAAAACACTAAACTCACTTTTAAAAACACTTCACTCCCGTCAGGTCACTTCACTTACTTAAATAGGCCTAACCGAAAACAAAAATGTTGAAATACACACAAATAGGTTATCAGCGGTGATAGCCTAACCGAAAATTAAAACAAAACTAAATTAAATTTGAATACGCAGTGATAGCCGAACCGAATTTTTTGTTATGTTTATTTAAACAGAAATAGGCCACCAGGGGTTATAGCCTATCCTAACCGAAAACAAAAATTATGAAATACCGGTAAGCAGAAATAGGCCACCAGCGGTGATAGCCTAACTGAAAATTTAAAAATTGAAGTACGCAGAAATAGGCCACCAGGGATGATAGCCTAGACTAACCGAAAACAAAAATAGCCGAAAACAAAAATTATGAAATACCAGTACGCAGAAATAGGCCGCCAGCGGTGATAGTCTAGACTAACCGAAAACAAAATAACCGAAAACAAAAATTATGAAATACCGGTACGCAGAAATAGACCACCAGCGGTGATAGCCTAACTGAAAATTTAAAATTGAAGTACGCAGAAATAGGCCACCAGGCATGTCTATGATACAGGAGGACAGTGAAGTAGTTAATAAGCTAAAAAGGGGGTTGTATATTGATAACTTACAGGGGACTGGTGATGATGTAGGTGATTTGCAACAACAATGTTGGGATGCCCGTAGAATATTTTCCAGCGCTAACCTGTCTTTACGTGAGTGGGTCACAAATAATGAGAGTTTGCGGGAACTGTTGCACCTGAAGGGTATAGCTTCCACCAAAGAAGACGGGGTTAAGGTACTTGGCATTGAGTGGCTAACTGATAAGGATATGTTACAGGTTAATTGCCGTGGAAGCATTGGTTACAAAACGCGAGGCTCTAAGTCTAACCGCGAGTGTTGCTACCGGTAACCATCCGGGCGCGGAGGTTCGTACAGGACTTGTGGAGATTAGAGTGTGGGTGGAATGTCCCCATTCCAGATGACATGAGAGCTAACTGGCAGGGTATTTATAACGATATGATAGATAGTACAGGTATCATGTTTCCCCGTCAGGTCACTAATTCTAAGAGGGTTACGCTACACCTATTTAGTGACGCTAGCTCAGTAGCATATGGTGTAGCGGCCTATGCGGTTGGTGATGAGGTGAGTAGGTTAGTAATGGCGAAAGCTAAGGTGGCGCCTATTAAGTCCCTCACCATACCTAAGATGGAGTTGACTGCTGTTCTTCTCGCAGCTCGTCTCGCATGTTATATATGTGAGGCTTACGCGGACGAGCTGATTATAGAGAATGTATACCTCTGGTCGGACAGCCAGATAACCCTATGCTGGTTGTCTAGTAAAAATATTTTGCCTATATATGTTCAAAATAGAGTTGATGAGATAAAGTGTTTAGTCCCCGGCTCTCATTTTCGTAATGTGTCCACAGAGGACAACCCCAGTGATCTAGTCACCAGAGGGATTTCATATGTGTCCTTAGTTGCTTCTTCGCTTTGGTGGGGAGGGCCCACATTGCTACCTCACCAAATGCTATGGCCTGATCATGGCCCAATAGGGGGATCAATAGGAGGGGACACCACTGTGGGTTGTAACACAAGTCAAGAAGGAACCCTGTCATTGCCGGTACCGGTTGCCCCTACTGCCATATTGAATTGGGACCGGTATGGCTCATATATGAAGTCATGGCATGTAATGGCATGGGTCCTTAGGTTTATTAGGACTCTTAGAGAGAAGACACAAGGGAACTATCAGGCAAAACCGGCATACTTGACGGTGCCGGAATTAAGAGCAGCAGAGTCAGCCATGATTAAGGTAGCTCAGAGAGAAGCTTACTCTGAGGAACACCACTATTTGTCAAAGGGACAGGGCACACCAAGCAATATAGTGAAGCAGTTAGGCCTCTATATGGAGGGAGGCATGATACGCTGTAGAGGTAGGCTACACTTTTCAGCTTTACATGATAGCGCCAAGTACTCTATCCTTATCCCTAATAAACATCGTATAGCCACTCTCCTTAGTAATTACTGCCACAAAGTGTGTAACCATAGTGGTGTTAGTTATGTTGTAAATTACATAAGGCAAAGATGCTGGATCCCCAAGATTAGACAGGTAGTAAAGAAAGCCTTAAGGGGATGTATCATCTGCAAGAGATTGCAAGGTACATCATACCGTGTTGTACAGGCCCCTCCATTGCCGGAGTTTAGGGTTCAGGAAGTGAGTCTTTTCCAGGTAACAGGGGTTGACTACACAGGTGCCTTGCCAGTAAAAGAGAAGGGGGGTACTGTAAGTAAAATATATGTAGTCTTATTCACCTGTGCAGTTACTAGAGTGGTCCATGTAGAGACGGTGTCTAACCTCTCCTGCGAATCATTTTTGCATGCGTTCCGTAGGTTTAGTAGCAGGAGGGGTTACCCTGAGATTATGATGAGTGATAATGCAACCACATTTGTTAGCGGAGCCAGTACATTACGGGAGTTGATAAATGATGCAAGGTTAAAAGGTACTCTAGCGAAATTCAAGTGCGAGTGGCGGTTTATACCGGCCAGGGCGCCATGGTTCGGTGCCATATGGGAACGGGTCATTGGCATCCTAAAGGCTGGCTTGAAGAAGGTACTGGGTCGAGCATTGGTTACCACAGAGGAACTGAATACGGTATTACTGGAGCTCGAGGCCACAGTCAATGATCGCCCGCTTGGCTACAGCTACAGTGATCTTGAAGACCCTCTACCCATCACTCCTTCACAACTGGTTCATGGGAGGCGGATCAGAAGCTTTCCAAGGCGGGAAGTCACGGATGAAGATCTCAAGGACACGACGTGGCGTAACAACGAGTCCGTCAACCAACGCTTCCAATATGTAACAAAACTCTCACATGACCTGTGGAAAAGGTGGAGCACTGATTATTTAATATCACTCAGGGAGCAACATCGTCACTTAATGGTAAAAAGAGGGATAGCGCATCGCCGCAAGTTGGGGACGTCGTTCTAGCACATGATGACGGCCCCCGACTTTTTTGGCGTATAGGTCGGATAATGAAACTTCTTCGTGGTCCTGACCACGAATGTAGGGTAGTTCAGGTAAAAACAGGAGCCGGTTTGACCACCAGACCGGTGGTTAAGCTATACCCACTAGAGATAGATTTAGAGGTAGTGGATGGCGACAGCAAGCCGAACTCTGATAATATCCTTCCTGCTACTGGAGCGGACCGAGGTGATACCCTTCAGAGGCTGTCACATCGGGCTGCTTTGGGTTCCTCCCAGTTGTGGCGATCCATGATCGGGACGGGACAATTGTAAATACTTTGTATATAACTGGTGGCGGAGTATGTCGTGAATCCTAGCTGGTATATATACCGTAGTTTGAATTTCCCGGGTTCATGATAGCTGGTTCCTTTTTGTTTATACGCATTACTTTATTTTTCTTTGTGGATAAATATTACTGTGGTTGCACCAATTATATCTTAGTTTGTTTTCCCTTATTATTTAATCACGGGGGACGATATAGAAACCTTAAATAAATTGTATATTGTTACGATAAAAGGGAGTCTCAGTACACTTCACACAGAGACTTCGTCCCGCTCACAACAAACCACCAGTTGCTGCCACATAACAACAGAACTTCACTGATATTCACCTACTGACATGTCCATCATCTAATCTATACTCTTTGCATCACAGCTAAGTTCCTTTAATACTAGAAGTACTTCATAGATATTACTGGGACTACCACAGATAGCCTACATATACAATTTGACAGGCAAGTCCAACGCTGACCGACCGGTATCATATTTATAGCCTAGGCCAATTCATCTTCCCAGGTCTAATTATTTAATTTATATCCGTTTCTCCTCTACCCCCTAGGAATAATAAACAGGATACTTGTCTTAAAATATTAGTTTTAGTGATTATGAGTGCCTTACCTAGCTGAATTCTTATGTTTAGCTTTCTCTAAATATAATAGATAGATCCTTTTACGTTTAGTTAATTTTAGACTTGTCTTAATTTTTAAGGATCATGATTGACTACCTGATGATGGCCTTCCTGTAGTGAGCCGAATATTTGTTGAAAACAAAATTCGAGTAAGTAAATAAAGCTTGGCATTAAGTACAGTGTTGACTCTGTTCCTATGCCTACTATGAAAAATTCGGTTCCCCAGGCCGCTCACAGATGTACTAGTAACAAGATATGGAAGACCTACGCTGACGACCTGCCGAGGACTCAAGAAAACGCACCAGAAAGTAGATAAAATTGAACAAGATATTGCCTTTCTACAAAGATGTCGTGAATATAACGTAGTACCGAAGTTCCTTAGATTCAAAATATATGATAACAATTTCAATAAGAAGGAAACTTATAAAGAATGGCAAAACTCACTGTTGGATACGGAAATCAAGATGCAGAACAACAAACTTAAATCTCTCTCAAATAAACTCATTCAACTCAAAAGTTCATTCAAAAGTCAGGTTAGTTTTTTGGATTATTGGACATTCACATGGAAAATCAAAGAACACACACGATACATTTCCGACAAGATACTGACCAGGCATGAACGTAAGCTTAGGGATCTGGGTATACATTCGATAGTATACAATGAAATGTCTATCTTTAACTAGTCTAATGTTCTAGAACATTAACTGGGAGAGAAAAGAAATTGCTAGCTTTGGGTTTAGATTTTTGTATTCCCTTTTACAAAACGGATTGGCTTAAACATTGTTCATCCTCAGAGAAGTTGATAAACACAGTGTCAGATTGTTCCAAATTAGGTTTATTAAAGAATGGAATTAATTGTGATAATTTAATTGATAAAATTAAAGAAATTAGCAGAACAAATGTTGACTTAGCAAAAAAGACGGGTACAATTTTGTGGTCTTCAGTGTTCAATCGGAATGACTTAGCGTTATTAAAAGAACTTGGGAAGGACAATTCTATCGTGATAGTAAAACCTGATAAGGGTAAGGGAGTAGTATTGTTAAACAAAACAGAATACCTTCACAAGATGAAAAATATTCTCGATGATAAACCAAAGTTAAAAAAAGTTAAAGGAAGTGTCTTTGATAATGTGATTAGACTGGAAGATAAATTAAACAGAATACTGCAAACAATCAAGGAGAAGATAGGATCTGATGTTTATAATTGGCTCTATGCTAGTCCAGGGATCATTTATGGTCTTCCAAAAGTCCATAATGTCAATGTACCCTTAAGGCCAATAGTATCGTGCATTAAGACTGCTGCATACAACCTTTCTAAATTTCTTATTCCCTTAGTATCCCCATTCACTACCAATCAGTACACTTTGGCTAACTCTAAAGAATTTGTCAAACAAATCGATTCTTTGAGCTTACCATCTAATTTTGTAATGGCCAGCTATGATGTTGCATCCCTTTTCACTAATGTCCCACTAAATGAGACTATAGAGATAAATTTTAAAGAAATATGACTCCAAATATTGTTATGACTTAAGCAAAACTATCCTAGGGAATTACTAAAGTTTGCTACATCAGAATCTTGTTTTTTTGTTTGGTGGTTCGTTATTTAATCAAGTAGATGGCATAAGTGTGGGATTTATTTTATTTTTTCTATGTGAATGAGGGAGACAAAAGGCATAACTGCCTGCAGCGAGTGCCTCCCCCAGATTTCAAAGAGTAACAGGGCCGAAATAAAGGGAAGTTCGAGCTAAAATGCCAGGACACACAGAGTTTGAAGCAATTTAAGTCATAGGAAGAGGGAAAGACTGAATCTGGGAGAGAGTTCCAGAGCTCAGCAGTTGAAATAGAAGAAAGCCTGAGAATAACGTTTCACTCTTGGGTTGGAGAGTTGCACAGAGTAGGGGTGGGATTGTGTTGCAAGGCGGGTACTACGTACCCTACGTAGAGGAGGTGGTATACACTGGGAAAGCTCCGAGGAACACTGATTATTGTAGTAGCGATAGAATAGTGAGAGAGATGCAACATTGCGGCGAGTGGTGAGTGGTAAGTGGACGGGAGTTAATGATACAAAAAGCTTTCCTTTCTACTTTATCTAGGAGTGCGGTGTGAGAGGAACCTCCCCACACATGTGAGCAGTACTCCATACAAGGATGCACTGTGCCCCTGTACAGAGCAAGTAGCTGCGCAGGGGTAAAGAACCCCTTGAGGCGGTTGAGCACACCCAGCTTCTGGGAGGCTGCCTTAGCGAGACTGGTAATATGGTCTTTCCAAGTGAGAGCAGAAGAAAAAGAGACACCAAGAACATTTAGGGAAGATGAAGGGTTGATTTTTGTATTGTTGAAGAATAAGGGAACTCTGGAGGTTCCTGACGGGTAGTAAGATGGATATATTGAGTTTGGGAAGCACTAAATTTAACAAGGTTTTCTCTACCCAAATTGGAAATAGTAGCTAGATCAGAAGATAAGCATTTTATGGCTTCATTACGTTTACTTTTGAGAGACTGCTGGCTGGGGCGTTCTGGAAAACTAATTGAGTGGTGTAAAGTAGAGTCATCCGTATATGAATGGATGGGACTAGATGTACAGTTGAGAAGATCATTTATGAAAATTAGAAAGAGAATAGGAGATAGGACAGAACCCTAGGAACACCGGAGTTGATAGGATGAGGAATTGAGCGATGGCCGTCCACAACCGCAGCTATGGAACGGCCGGAAAGGAAATTAGAGACAAAGGCACAGATGGAGGGACAGAAACCGAAGGAGGGCAGTTTGGAAATTAAAGATTTGTGCCAGACTCTATCGAAGGCCTTCGATATGTCTAGTGCAACAGAAAAAGTCTCACCGAAGTCCTGAAAGTTGGATGACCAAGAGTTAGTAAGATATGAAAGAAGATCACCAGTAGAGCGACCCTTAAGGAAGCCATACTGGTGATCTGAGAGCAGATTATGAGAAGAGAAATGCTTAAGAAATTTGGAAGCAAGAATAGTTTCAAAAACTTTAGAGATACAAGAGATAAGAATAATTGGACGATAGTTGGAGGGTTGAGAGCGGTCACCCTTCTTTGAGACTGGTTGAATGGAGCAAACTTCCAGCAAGAAGGAAAGATGTTAGAGGAGAGACAGAGACAAAAGAGTTTGCCTAGGCAGGGGGTCAGCACGGAAGCACAGTTTTTAAGCACAACAGGAGGAACACCGTCCGGACCGTACGCCTTCTTAGTATTAAACCCAGAGAGGGTAGAAAGTACATCTTTAGAACAGATTAGGATATTAGGCATAAGTAGGAGAGAGGGGGGTGGAGAGGGAGGAATAACACCGGAATCATCCAAGGTAGAGTTTCTGGCAAAAGTTTGAGCAAAGAGTTCAGCTTTGTCAGAGGAAGAAGTGATGGTTGTGCCATCAGAGTGGAAAAGGGGAGGGAAAGACGAGGAAGAAAAGTTGTTGGAGAGGTTTTTGGCTAGATGCCAGAAAGCTTGGGAAGAGCTAGAGTTGGATAGTTCAGTGCATTTATTATTGATGAAAGAGTGCTTGGCAAGTCGAAGAACAGATTTGGCTTGATTCCGGGCAGAAACATAGAAAGAATGAGTGAGATGACGGACCCCAAAACCAACGGTACATCGAATGGCCAGCATAACCACACCGGCCACATCTTTACACCAGTTAACCACACCAGTAAGAAATTTTCTCTCATCCACTATCCTTCAAAGAAAATGGAAGACCTCCCCCTGGTCATTAACCCTTCTTTAGCGGCCTATGCGGTTTTTTTATATGTACCGCCCAGCGGGGTGTTTTTAGCCAAAATAGGGCTGTTTACGTGATCATTTTCATGCCTAAATAAGACCCAGAACGTAAAACAAGTATCTATCCCTGAAAGGGCATAAACAGAGCTTTCGAATTACACCATAACGATCCTTTTATGATGGCTAGTTTTCTTGCAATAACCGTGCAACGCGAGTGCAAAAAGCAGGTAATTAGCCACTTTCCCGATACAATTCCATATATAGCGAGTGAGAGAGGGAGGAGGGAGCTGAGATTCGAGTCAGTAGGTTCGCCGCGGTGGTCTGGAGCAGTCATACGCTCGCTAGTCTCCTGCCACCACTTGTCTCTCTCTCTCAGCAACATTACGTGCTGAAATTGCCACTCGACCTATGTCGAGCGCCGCCACATAGTCCAGCTTTATTAAAAACGACTTATGTGGTGAGCCGCTTTTTAAGGGTTAAGGACCCTCCCACTAAGTCCTTCAGGGCCCTCCCCCTGGGCCTCACTATCAAAAAGGACATTTCTCTAATCCTTCAGGACCCTCCCCCTGGATCCTCAAGACATCCCCCTGGTCTTCACTTTCGAAAAGGACATTTCTCCACCGCCTCCACCAAAACTTAGATTGCTCAGAGAATATGTTTATGCAATCTACTCACCAGCACCCAGAATATTACAGGGGAAAATGGACCTCAACAGTGCCTGACCAACCCCTGCTCCCGAAGATACAAACACAATCCTCTATATATATGTACTAAGATAATTAGAAGACCTGCAAGACAGTTGTTGCATTTATAGCTTTAAGTGTTCTCCATTTTTCACAGCAACCCTGGACCTTCCAGTTGCCCCCATGAATATTGTAATATTACCTTGGAACCAGGTCCATGTTATAATACCTGAGCTCCAAGGCTAGAATGTAAATGTACCTCACAACAACCACTTTTCCTCTCTTCTCAATACCCCCCACCCCGAGTTCATTGACACCTGAATCAAGAATAATTTTGCATAGGACCTCAGGAAAACCTGAGGGAAGTATGCAAACTACCACCACCCAAACCGCCTTCTCCTCCGAGTTCAGGCTTCTTGGCAAGTGTGTCGGTCTGCCCCAGCCTCCTCACCCCCTGCCCTTGAGAGTGCCTCCTGATGTAGCACCTACCGTATTCCTGTAGGGCTACCTGTCTGCTGCCTGATGCCCCGAACCGAGGACCTCTACTCGAGCTACGTAAACAGGCCTGGACCTAGGACCCCTGCTCGGATTACGTAAACCGGCCTAATCCTAGGACCCCTGCTCGAGGAGGTAACCAGCCATGCAGTATTGGCTACTACCCTCCACGTCGGCCAGACCAGTACTCTCGTCCCCTGCCCTCCCAAATACTTAAGTGTTCCTGTGTCTCTCTTTGTTGATTATTGTTGTGAGGTATTGATTATGTAAATATGTGAACCTTATTGTGCCCTGATTTAATTGTGATATGTGCCCTAGATCACGTACTTGCGTAATAGCTTCATCCTTCTGAACCTGTGTTATTCTGTATTAATTTTACCTTTAAACCTTGATCCTTAGTCAAGGCTATTAATTAATTCATAACTTACGCATACGTTATATATCAGTGTTACTCAAATATATTCAGGCCCCCACGCTCGCAGATTTACTAACTACGTGTATGTTGATTTATTATTTGTGAGTTGAAGCCCTAGTATATTCCGTGATCAATCCATTTACAGTATATAATCATTATTTACCTAGAACCTACACCCAATTTTCCAACGAGTGCATAGTGTAATTCCTTTATTCTTTCGCTAATTAATAGCATATGAAATATATTCTATAGACGTGCTTATATGTGCTTGTAAATCTTGATGTTGTGATATTTCGCATACTGTGTTTAGGAATTCTTTTCCCAGTGTTTCGTCTCACTTTCATCCACCATACACTAATTGAGCCTGTGTATTTTATTTCTTCCGTGCTGTTAACCCGTTCAGTACCGAATCTGATACTGCCTGTTTTAAGTATCAATGAGTAGGACTTTGTCGCTTATTCCCCATGTACTAATTGTGCCTGTACATTTCTATTCCCCTCGCGCTGTCAACTCGTTCAGTACCGAGACTGATATTGCTTTAAATATCAATGAGCTAGACTTCGTCGCTGGCGCCAATTCCGATCTATTGATCGACATCTGTTAACCCGTTCAGATATACTTATTAAGGTTAATTCATAAGTGTTCATTCAAGCCTGAGCCTAGTGGAATTCAGTTAGTTATTTTGTTTATCTTCCTATGTTGTCTTAATCACGAATATTGAAGGTTACATTTTGACATAATTAATATCATCAAGTAAAAGTAAAACTCGAATTTCACTCTTGCCAAATTGACGTTATTACTTTGCTTTACCTAAGAAAAATATAGAAACACGAATTCCTAAGCTTGGTTCGTTATCGTAGCATATGTTCAAGTAATATAATTCCGTGATAAAATATAAATTCCCTTTCGAGCTATTTTGATACTTCTCATTTATTATAAATAATAATTTCAGTCCATTCTTGTAATTTAAATTCACCTTGCATTCCGCCTAAGAATATAGTTGCACTAACTAGAAAAAGTATTTATCACTAGAACAGTCCAACTAGTGACCTTCCCAGTGACCTGACCAAAAGGCAAGTTCACGCGGTCACCGTTAAGACTCCACCTGAGCCATACGTGTGACTCCCCCAAACCTTGGGGCAATATTTAGAACCTCAACTCTCTCAGCTGTAGCTCTAGGATCATTACCTAGTGCCTTGAAGTCTCTTCTTGATTACGGAAGATACTAGACCCACATTCATCATTGTATTGAAGGTTTATTCATAATTACGTGTGTTATATCTTTAGGTATACTTTCTTATTTTACATGATTAACTGCTAGACTCTCACTATTGGGTTCTTCTAGTACCAGTATCGTTATTCTGAAGCAAGAATAACATATATATTGCTACTGTTGTTGGATCTCCCTTTATGATTCTTATAGTAATATTCATATCATGTGCATTAAATAAAACCTTCATTTATGTTCCCACTAGTGTTGTTCTTGAGTATTACATTGATCTATTGAATACTAATATCATTGCATATAGAGCCTACTCGGTACGTCCCTGTCAAGTATATTCAAGTCCATCAAACCAGTATTGGATTGTTTTACGGACTGTATCAAGGGAATAGAATTATCAGAACCCGGCACAACAATGAGATTCTTGAGTTTTAAGGCGTCGGTACCGTTTGAATGCTTCCTCCTTGTTGTGGACAGCAGAAGAACAAGCGTGAGTAAACCAAGATTTTTTTGCATTAGACTGAGAGAAAGAAAATGGGATGTACGCTTCCATGCCCGAAAGGATTACCTCGGTAATGCGTTCAGCACTCTCCGAGGGTCCTTGGCCATGGAAGCAGAAGTCATTCCATGGGAAATCAAAGAAGTACTGCCGGAGAGCCTCCTAGTCGGCAGCGCCAAAGTGCCACGAGCGCCGCCGGCTGGGAGGATCGGATGGCCGTACTGAAGAGATAGGATAGGTGACGGAGATAAGTTATTGGTCGGAGGAGCCCAAGGAGAAAAAAGATTGACAGGATAAGAAGAAGGGTTAGAAGTCAGAAATAAGTCAAGAACGTTGGGCCGATCTCCGAAGCGATCCGGGATACGGGTGGGTGCTGGACCAGCTGCTCTAGGTCATTTATGATAGAAAAGACATAGGCTTGTTCACCAGGTGGGTCAGTAGAGTGAGAGGAGAGCCATTGGCAGTGGTGAATGTTGAAATCTCCTAAGATGGATATTTCAGAGAAGGGAGAGATAGATAGAATGTGTTCCACTTTTGAGTTTAGATAGTCGAAGAATTTGGGAAAGACGGTAGAGTTAGGGGAAAGATAGACAGCACAGAAATATTTAGTATGAGAAAGACAGGATAGTTTGAGCCATAAAGTTGAGAATTCAGAGGAGTCGAAATCGGGAACACGAGGGCAAGTGAGTTTGTTGTGCACGTATGCACAACATCCGCCATTGGCTTTGAAACTAGGATAAAGAAAGTAGGAGGATACAGAGAAGGGGCTGCTGGCAGTTGATACAGACACCTGAGTTTCGGTGAGAAAAAGAAGATCAGGTTTGGAGGAGGAGAGATGGTGTTCGATAGAGAGAAAATTAGAGGAAAGGTTGCGAATATTTGCAAAAAAGTTGATAGTAAGAGTGACAGGCCGTGGTCCAGAAATCTTGCTTAGGACCTCTTTTTGCTAATGCCTTCTTATGTACTAAAGAATCCATGTGGCTTGATAACTGTCCCTTGGATTGTAAACCATTATTTTATAGAAGATATGTTGATGATTTGTTTTTTATTTTTGATAGTGACTGTGCAAATCAGAGATTTTTTAGTTATATGAATAGCCAGCATAAAAATATTAAGTTCACGGTAGATAATGAAGACAATAGTAAATTAGCATATTTAGATGTTTTAGTTAAAAAGACTGATCAAGGACTAACCACAAGAGTGTACCGTAAGCTCACCTTAACGAATCAGGGACTGAATTGGTTCAGTTGTACTCCCAGTATTTACAAACTTAATTCTATTTTAACATTATTGAATAGAGCCTATGATGTATGTTCAACTTATTTTGCTCTACATGAAGAAATATGCAAGCTCAGGGAATATTTATTGTGCAATAATTATACTGTAAATCTCTTCAATCATAGTGTTGAGAAATGTTTGTATAATACAATGTGTACAGTAGAAATACCCAAATTTGAAGCTCTGAATCTAATTAAGTATGTAAAAAACTTTTCTATGGCGACATTAGCTATAAATACATAAACAATATGTTAAAGATTTTGAGTAACAGTTTTCCAGCAATAAATTTCAGAATAGTGTTTATAAATTATTACAAAATTAGTAACTTTTTTCAACACAAGGATCTATTACTTGACCAGTTATGCTCAAACATTATATATAAATTCACATGTCCTGGCTGTCAGGCCAGGTATATTGGATGTACTGGACCTACATTCAAAGTTAGGATGTTTGAGCATATTGGAAAGTCATAGATCCGGTCAATTCTTACAAAAAAAAAAAAAAAATCGCAATCAGAAATCATTCAAGGGAACAAGATCACCCGTTTTCAACTGGTAATTTTGAAATAATTGGTAGATTTCGTAATCACGCTAATGCGCTAATTGGCGAGAAATTGCTAATACATAAAATAATCCCTGAGCTTAACATTTCTAATACAGGTAATTCATAATGTGTATCGATATAGATTGATAGTCTATTGTTCCATTTTTGGACCATTTGAAGCATTCATGTTAGGTACCTAATTAGTATATAGATGTTAGGACAATAGAACGAATTTCAGACATTTTAGTTTGACATTCACTTTTCACAATTTTTGCTATACCTTCCTCAGTTGTCTACTTGTTGTTATCCAATGTGGATCTTCTTATTCTTTCTCATAATTAGCAGTGAGTGTTCTCTGTTTTAGATTAAGCCTTGTATTATTTGTTAATCTTGTCTTAAAATATTAGTTTTAGTGCCTTACCTAGCTGAATTCTGATTTTTAGCTTTTTCAAAATATAATAAATAGATCCTTTTACGTTTAGTTAATTTTAGGATTTTCTTCATTTTTAAGGATCATGATTGACTACCTGATGATGGCCTTCCTGTAGTAAGCCGAACATTTGTTGAAGACAAAATAAAATTCGAGTAAGTAAATAAAGCATGGCATTAAGTACAGTGTTGACTCTATTCCTATGCCTACTATGGAAGATATGGTGCCCCAGGCCGCCCACAGATGTACTAGTATATATATATATATATATATATATATATATGAGATGACAGGGTTGAGCAGCCACCCCCAGACCAACACCAGAATAGCAGTCATCCAAGACAGCAGGAAGAATAGGAGAAGACAGAAGCAGGAGAAGACGAGAGGAAATGGGAACCGACGAGATTCACAGGCTTCACAGGCTTTAGTTCCGGCCCGGATACACAAGTCTACCTCTTTTCTCAGAACTACTCATGCTCTAAATTTCGGAAAAGGAGTTCGAGCCCTGGCCACTCACAGGGGCCCCAGCTCCTCCAATGGCAGAGGCAGGAACCACCGCCCGAGGCATATCATCAGTTCCAGCCCAACTTGCAGTACAGTGAAGAAATGTTTTTGCAAGTTAAGGACCAAGAACCCTTCCAATATAGAAATAAGTGGGACACTCAGTACCCCTCCTATAGTACATTCCCGGTAGACTGGGAATGAAGTAAATGCAGTGATAAATAAGAAACTTGTGGCCGGCAGAATAAGAAAAGCCAGATACCACGATGGATATAAAATCATCCATTACATCACCACAATGCCCTTTAAAAATAGGGGACCAAGATCACGAGATTAAGAATCTCCATGAGTACAAATAAATAACCCCCATGTATTTTTAGATTAAGTATTACCTTCACCATAGCCAAAAACAACGATATCCACATGTCCCTATGAACTCGAAAGACACCAAATTGAATCCTTAAAAGAACCCAAATATAGCCTGACTTTAACTGAAGGAAATTAAGCAAATACGATTGTATCCTTCGTCTGGTTACGCCGGGAGGAAAACATTGGTATTGCCGCTTCACCAGACGTCCAGTCCGGAACCCCTTCACCTGTACCTGGGAGAGAGGCAGTTCCCCTTGATACCAGCCCTGCAGTACCACGAGATGCAGTTCCCCCTGACGTCCAGCCCTGCAGAACCACGAGACCACGTCGACCAGATTCTCGCTCACGGCTCCCTCAACCCCTAACCTAAGTGTCTCTGAGTATAGTAAGTTGTAAGTTGTGGCAATTAGTTGTGAAGGTAAGGCAAAATATATGAATATTCCATTTTTAATTAACTCTAGGTCTGTGCCCAGGATCTGTCTTGAATCTGTGTTACCCGTGTGAAATACTAAAGTTTGATCCGTACGAGTGATTTATAAGTACGAGATATTGCCTTGTGAATCTGTGTTAACCCGTCTTAAACTATTTTACCCACACGCTTCATCTTCATATTTTTATCAGTGTTACTTAGCCGGAATATTCGCAGATTTTCCTCTTATGTGTCCTTTATTCTGTGTGTAACGAAGTTGAAGTCAAAGTGTATAACGTGAATTTATTCCCTTCTTAAATCTTCTATTTAACTAGAACCTTCGCCAATTTTAAGATTCTTTTATCTACTTAATTACTATCCAGAGACCTTTACCATATTACCCCCCTTTATTTTGAAAGTCAAGACCCCTTTCGTTGAATTAGTATTTATTCGTTGACAAGTTTTATTCTATTAATTTTTGTGAATGATCTAATAATATACGTATTTGGATCAAATAATTCTTTCCACACGTATCTAGGAATTCCGTTTGTTTATTCCTATGTCAAGTTAGCCTACGTTTTGGCTATTAATTTATATTCTATTACTTGATTTAGTAATTATTTATTATAACCATATCAAGGTTATAATATAACACTACAATAGTTCTGCGTTTTAAATAGGAATTTGTTAATTTATCCAGAACTCCTTTTATGCCAAGCTTGGTATTTAATTAGTACAACTTCGTCGTGTACACCATTTCATATAGCTATTTTATTATGCTGTTTATTCACGCTATTTATATCTGCGCTCCTAAATTACTCGGTTAATTTATACTAAACCTATTACTTCGGGTTATCCATTATCCTTCAGTCACGTTAATTATTAGTGCATCTACATTCCTCCATCCGTGTGATTTGACTTCATATCTGATCGAAGTATTTTTTGTGTCCTGTTTGAGAGATTATTCACATTTATTCTTAGAAGGTCAAATTCTAATTGAACTTATCTTCCCTCTTAGACTTGAATTATCCACCTAGCTTGAACCCTTTACACTCTCCGACGCATATGACGCTAGAGTGTCATATGGCGGTTTTGCCAAAATACTCATATGACGCTAGAGCATCATATGAACTTATCTTAATATCTCTCTAATAAGTTATATGACGCTCTAGCGTCATATTGAGCTCAGTAAGTTAGGTAAGTTAGATCAAAATCTGTCGAATGGTGGCAACCCCAAGTTCCTCCGACTTCTAACGGTCCCTCAGTGAGATTTTGACAGTTGTGGGGATAGTACTGTGTCGTCTGCCTCCTCGTCAGTAAGTTAACTATTTATGTCAGGGGTGGGTTAAGTTAACATCGCATTTATTCATATTATTATTTTCCGTGACCGCAGTTCATCCTAGCTATTCCCCCCCCCCCAGGCAGCACGTTTGATATTTTACCTGAGGGCGGCCTAGCTTCCTACCCCCACGCCATGCACTCGCCCCGTGCAGTGAACGATACGTTCGATTGTCTGAGTAGCTCATTCCAGAATACTTCACGTTAGACGCTTGGCTTCTACTGTATATATATTATTATCATGGTTATTATTCTGTTTATATATGTATCTGTATACCATGCATATTTGTCCTTCCTTGATTGTCATGTAACTTAATTTAGTACTCCATTTGCGAGTAAGGTTATTAACTCTCTCCATTGTATTTATTGCTTGCTCCCTGTTTTCCATATAACAGTCGAGTCTAGTATATATATGACCTATTTATGCCTGTTAATAAATAAGAGTGTAAATTACCTTGTGTGTTTATTATGTTTATTGTCGCCTGATTGAGTTTACTATTATCATATACACTGTGCTCGATGTGTTCCTGTCGAGGAATATTCCAAATCTAAATATCCTAAATTCGGATTGATAATAGATAATACTGAAGCCTGTTCGATAACAACCCGGCATAACAATATATATATATATATATATATATATATATATATATATATATATATATATTTTTTTTTTAAGTGCAACCTACTATGAGTTTCAGAGGCCTTGTTTCATCCGTTTTTCGGGAATAACTTATTATCAAACAGTTGAATCAGTATGATATTTTGCCAGAGCTTGTTTCACACCGTCCCCTAATTTTCGTAAACTGTTTGTAAATAAGTTATTCCCGAAAAACGATGTAACAAGGCCTCTGAAACTCATAGTAGTATATGCAAATTCACAAATATAAGAATAATGGTTAAATTTTTACACTCAATTGCTTAACCCACTGAGCCCCAGCTAGTTATTAACCCATAATTAGCGGCGAGCAACATAAGTCGAGTTAAATAAAGCTGGACTATGTGGCGGCGCTCGACATAACTCGAGTGGCAATTTCAGCACGTAATGTGGCTGAGAGAGAGAGACAAGTGGTGGCAGGAGACTAGCGAGCGTATGACTGCTCCAGACCACCGCGGCGAACCTACTGACACAAATCTCAGCTCCCTCCTCCCTCTCTCACTCACTACATACTCAATTATGTACTGAAAGTACCGAATTACCTGCTTTTTGCACTCGCGTTGCACGGTTATTGCAAGAAAACTATCCATCATACAAGGATCGTTATGGTGTCATTCGAAAGCTCTGTTTATGCCCTTTCAGGGATAGGTACTTGTTTTACGTTCTGGGTCTTATTTAGGCATGAAAATGATCACGTAAACAGCCCTATTTTGGCTAAAAACACCCCGCTGTGCGGTACACATAAATAAACCGCATAGGCCGCTCGTAAGGTGTTAATAAATGTACCACCAGGGACCAGCCGGTTTTTATTTTTTTATTCCAGAAACAATAGCGAATGGGTTAGGAATGAAGGAAAAACCACAAAAAAACGATCAAAAAGGTAAAACATTGGTCCTACGGAGCCCCCGAAAACGGATTTTACAAGAGTAAAAAATTGAAGGCAATAACACCCAAAATTCCGTGTTTTGCACGCTCACGCGCACGCAGTTGGACTTTGAGAGTTTTCAACCATTTGTATGGTTGCGTGGGATACTTACACAGCTCCCATACAAATCTGAGCCCTCTAGGTGCCATAGGACCGAAGTAATTGGGACCGGAGTAACATTGACGCAACTGTTGCGTCGCTGGGGTTTAGCGTTACATACATTGCTGACGCAAACGCTGCGTCGCTGGGGCTCAGTGGGTTAAAACAACAATTAATACAATAGTACCTAGGAATATAGCCACACCACCAAAAAAGCCCAAGCAGTTCTTTGCGTGCTTGTAAATGAAGAATTGGAGACCAAGGGTGGACCTGTTGGGGCCTGGTGGAGAGGAAGGTACTGCGGCGTCTGGAATAACAAAAATATTTTGATTGATTGATTGATTGATTGATTGAATGAATGAATGAATGAATGAATGAATGAATGAATGATTGATTGAATGAATGAATGATTGATCGATTGATTGATGATTAATTGATTGAATGAATGAATGATTGATTGATTGATTAGTAGTTTTTTTAGCCAAATTAACTTACAATTAAAATACATATATATTAAAACACAAATGATTACTGATTAGTACAGTTTATTTAGCCAAAATAGCTTATACTCATAATACATATATATTAAACACAACATGTTTTATTTTTTGGCTGATAATTTTGAGAAAATGAAAGTTCTCTTTAAAGGCCCTAAAAACAGTCTAGCAAAAGTAATCACATGACTATAACATTTGAGAATAGTCTACTGTTTTCCTGGACCCTTTTATCCCTCAAGTTTAGCCCCATTAGTTCTGAGATTTTAGGACGTTTGTTCCTCTAGTTTGACGATTTATAGATCTGTTGCCCATGTGTTTGCCAATATTAGAGCTTTCATGTAATTCAGGTGTCAATTTTTTCCTGGCTAATGATAGCGAGCCTGTAGTTTAAGAGGAACCGGCATTCGGCTGGGAAATTTTTCTTGAATGGGTGTCTTGGGGAGGTGTTCTATCAAGCTTATTGGAGGTTTAGGGAGGATACTAAAGAAAAATATATATATAAATAAAATACATAAATGTGAAAATGAATACGCTCATCCCTCATTAACCTGGCGAATTTTCACTTGCTCGCTTTATGCTAGAAAACTCTAGGTAGACCTGTTTGTCTGATGCTAGTGTCAGAACGGCAGCAAAATTGATATATATACAGGGTGTATTGAAAAAACGTTACAAACTTCAACTGCTAAGTACCGAATAAAAAAACAAGTTCACTTTATTCCATAACAAAATACAAAATAATTAATAATTATTGATTTAAAGGATATAAAGTAAAATATTCAGTGTCGTCCAAGCATGTGTTATAATCCGAACACTGGCATTGGTCTCCCTTTTTATGCCCCCCCCCCCCTCCCCCCCCCCCCCCAGTCATTTCCTAGTTTATACCCAGAAATGTTGAATTATAAACATAATTAGTTTTGAGGGTGAAGCAATGTAAGTAATATTCCCTTTATACACCGTTTACAACTCAAAATATTTTATGTTAATTTTTATTTTTCAACATAGGAAAGACCAAAGGCATCTTGGATGAAGCAAATTACGATCCTCAAGTGGTCTGCACACATTACCCTCATATGTTAGTAAATAAAAAAGCAATGCTGAATGATAAAAATACCCAAACAATGCGAGCATTACAAAGTTATTGCCTAATATTATTTAATTAATTGTACAGTAGTGAACATTAATTCAAATACAAACTTATTTGAAGCAGTTTCGGGTTGAATTGAATCTCCTTACTAATTCTTACTGACCATTTGCACTTCAGAGATTCGTTTAATAAGTTCTAGACTTCATAATCGATCAGAATTATAGCCTCCTTTCAAACGCCCGCGGGTCGCCAGTTTGAAACTCCCGCCGGCCGCGGAGATAAGGAGTACTACAACATAAGTGTAACGCTTATTCTCTTATGGAATCGTCTTATGATTGGGTTACACACTACGAAAAAACTTCGTAAAAAATAAAAGAGAAAAATAAACTCAAAACTTGTTTTGCTATAGCTTTCCATCTCGTGGATTTCTTGTGCGTGGATTCTCGCCCAGACCGTGGTACCCGAGACGCCATACTTCCTTCCCTTGCCTGCGACCATCCCAGTAGGACGTGCGTGCCTGTGCTCTGCCACATTCTTTGTTTGCTCGCTTCTAGTGAATCCTTGCTCATTTGTATTTATCTGAGTTGTATATGAACAGGTTTAGACTAGCTAGCACAGGCTACCCCATTGGTATGCCCGCAGGGAAGTGTTAAAATAGGGTACTATTATACAGGCGACTTCAATCCTCCAGGATCCGTGCCTCGTGTGTTTTTTGTTTATGTTTATGCGCTTTAGTTTTGCTGTTACCTACAGGAGGCTACTATATCCGCATAAAGAGGCTTCAAGCACCCTACAGGAGGCAGTTACATTATAATTATATTTAGCAGACGCCCTGGTCTAAGCTGAGTTGTCACACATGGTGTGGGACTTTCCAGGGTACAAGCCTGCAGTTCCCCTCTTGTGGGCCTCCGCCAGATGTCGCAGCTGTGTCTTCAAGAGGTAAGGTAAATTACAAGGAGTATGATATACGAGCCTCGTGGCCAGCCTCATTACGGGTCTCCTTAGGGTCTAGTTTTTTTTTGTATTTATTAATATTATTATTATTATACTAAGATAGCCCTAAGATATTTCCCTCGTTTATATGTAAACAGGGAGTCAGGAGACGTCCTGATTTTGGAGGGTCTGACTTTCACAAATAAGTCGACCCTTCCAAAAGTTTTGGCTAGTTTCTTTCCGGCGATCTTTCTGCGAATTGATGCCTACCCTCGCCTCGCAGGCGAAAGGACAGCCAAAATTAACCCGGCGTGGTGTGCTAGCCACGAACCTTCCGGCGGAAATGCGAATTCCTAAGGGAGCAATCTCGGCCCGCTGAGCGAACTCGCCCAAACCGATAGCCTAACACGGCATTACTTCCTCGCCCGGCGCAACAGTCAAGTAGGGATATTACTATCTAGGCCATAGTCAATAAATAGTTACTAAGGATTAATTGGGCCGGTGACACTTTGTCACAGGTAAGCAGTTCAATAGGAAACATTTAAGTTTTCCTATAAAACAGGTCCAGCGGAAGATTAGTGTAGCAGTGCGCTATAGCTAATTTTCCGGCGGACTTGAAGGATAGGATGTGTTAACACCTCTCAGGTTATCCTTATGAGCATTGATTCCCGGACATTTTCTATTTCCAGATTTCACCACTCCAGTAGCAGCACAGGCAGCAGGTGAGGGAGCCGATCACGGTGGGGGGGTTCACTCCATCATGCCTTTGTTTACTCTGTGTGCTACAACTAACTGTCCCCTTCTCCCGATTTTTGCTCATAAACATTGCATCAGATGTGTAAAGTGCCTCGACAGATCTAGGGGACTTTGGATATCGAAAAAGTGCTCTGTTTGCTCACAACTGCAGTCAAACGTGTTTGAGAAGAGGGACCTGTCTTGCCTCGTAGCACTTCCGGAGATTAAGACTACTTTTAATGTCTATGCAAAAGACGTGGCCCATAAGGCGTTACTTTGTGATGACGAAGCTCTTTGGGACCATCTAGTGATTAAATCTCCAGTGTAGCAACCGCGGCTAAGTCATCTCTTAAATAGAAAACTAAGGCCAAAACTTTGTAAAAGGAATTAGTGACTAGTAGCGAAAGTAGTGACAGCAATGAGGCGACCACCCCCCCGACCACAACAAACGAGGACGTTCACCTTCGCCGAGGACCAAGTCTAGATCCAGGTCTAGGTCTCCTCATAGACTATCACGCCAGTCTTCAGTAGAATCATCGGCTAAGTCTAGTAAAAGAAGGAGGGAAGAATCTATGACATCGACCCCGAAATCAGTAAGTGGACATAAAAGTTCCCGGAAGGATGAGCCGCTGTCGCGGCGCCAGCCAACGCCAGCTCCGCGGCCACTTTCCTCCACCTCTACCTCCGGGACTGTCCAATCAGACAACTCGGAGGTGGGGACTGGGGAGACTGAGTCGAATCCCAGGGAAACTATCAGTGAATCACTGAGTACAATCTTTGCTATACCTAAGGTAAATATTGCCGCGCCACGTACGGGACCGCCGATTGTGTGACAACAGGTCCTGGCGGAACGATACCGGGGCTATACACCCTGTAACGTACATTATTATGACAGTTCTCAGGCTAGTGTTATACCTGACTCCCAACCACTCGCCGTACTTAACCCGGGAGCTGCGGGGAGACTCTTAAGAGTTCCCCCGGCGCACTGCGGGGAGACTCTTAAGAGTCAGAGAAAAAAAAAATCAACTTTTGACATCGAAAACAAAAATTTTGTTTATTTTTTATTTTTTATTTTTTTTATTTTTTTTTGGCCCCTGGGCCATGCAAAATCTCAGTCCTCTACCTCCCCTCCTTCCCCACTTTCCACCTCTCCTTCAGTTATCACCTATTTTCCCTGTTATTCCCTTATTCTGAGGTATATTTTCGTGCTAACATTAGAAATCCGATTGGAGGGTGTGGTCATCACTGATAGCAAGCGAGTGCAAGAGAGAGAGAGAGAGTATCGATCGACTGTGTCTCAGTGGCCTTGGGGGAAATTGGCGGGAAAGCAGATTGCCTCACCCATACATTATACAACTCGCGGGCTATATCTCCGATTTTGACCATCCAAACGCTGTTTTCACTCGTTTTATTGTTGTTTCAGGTTAATACCTTTATAATCAACCCATAATAGGCGCATATGGATAAGTATTAATGCTATTAATGGCACAATGAATATTTTAGTGACGGAAACACCTCAAATACGTCAGCACAGGGGGACGTTTCCAATTACCCCCATGCGCACTTCAGAGGTTAACCAGGGTGTGTGGAGACAGTCAGAGCCTTTATAAGCACAGTCTAGGTTTCAGGGCCAAGAAGTACAGAGGGACAGGGATGACATTGTTCCTATGCCCTCGCCGATCCCTGACCTAGTGTGGCCTTTGAATGAGCCGGTATCAGAACAACAGAATACGCCGGAGGTTGTGGAAGTGCCGGAGGAATCAGGGGAACTGGAAATATCCTCAGGACAACCAGTGAACGAGGAAGGCTCTAAGGCAGGTTCAGGGTCTTCTAGGGAATCTCAGAGTAAATATGTTACAACAGAGGACCTTAACGATATCTTATATAATGAAATGAGACAATATCATATCCCTAGTTCTCAGGTCCCTCCCACTCCGCCACCGGTAGCTCCCCTGATTGAGTCGACAGTGAGGCCCTTAGAACCTACCAGAGTTCAACCTCCCAGTACTGCCATGCCTCCTCTTAACGTTAATCAAATTACCACCACGCCCAGTCCCTCACACGGACTATTTCAGCTATAGTAGATCCAAATGTTAGGAAAGCCACAGAGTTGTCACGGCGGCTGCTCTTATAAAATTCAATACAGTCTCTAGGTGACATCAGAACACCCTTAATGGAGGCTGTTCGAGCACGCCAGGACTTGACGGTGTATATGGTTAAGAAGTTACTGGAAGACATTGGTCGCCAGGTGGCTCTGTCCCCTGTGTTAACTGCATCTCTATTAAATTTAGACACATGGAGAGCAGTATATAATTTGGTAGACAGCTTGATGACGAATACCTCCCAGCCTAAGAAAGACTCGTTTAAAAAGCCATACTCCAAACCAAAAGGTGGAGGTAAGCCTCATGCTTCCGGTACTAAGCAATCCTTTCAGGACTCCCGGTCTTCCCCACAGCAGGGAGGTACTCAGCCAAAGCAAAAACAGGGTAAATCACAAGGTAAATGGAATAAGAATAAGTCACAACATAAACCAATTCAGGGAATGACAACGGCCAAACCTAGCCAGCCGTCTACCTCTACCCCAGCACCAACAAAAAACTAGTCAGTCAAACTCTCTCACTCCCGGGGTCTACCGCAGGCGAGTTGGATTCGAGACTAGTTCTGCCGGACAACCCCAGTCTAGTGACGGGGTAATTTCAAACATGTCACAGGGCCTGGCCCCGGCAAACATGGGTACGGACAGTGGCACGCAAGGGACTTACCTGGCAGTGGCTCCGGCGACCTCGTTTACGTCAAGCTCTAGAAGTCAACAATGTTTCTTTAGAGGTGGAGTCACTAGTTCAGGAAATGATCACCAAACATGTCATTGTCCCGGTAGATCCAACTTGCCATGTGTTCACGTCCAGACTTTTTCTTGTGCCAAAGAGGGACAGTGTGCAGATGCGACCAGTAGTAGATCTCTCGTGTCTGAACACTTACATTCACAATTCAATCTTCAGGATGCTTACAGTGAAGCAAATCAGGCTCACTCTCCCGCCGCAAGGCTGGATGTGTTCACTAGACCTGACAGACGCCTATTGGCATGTCCCCATAAACAGGTTTCAAAAGTTCCTCGCCTTGAGGATAAGGCAAGAGACTTATGTCTTTCGCAGAATGCCTTTCGGTTTGAACTTGGCACCAAGAATATTCACAAAACTAGTCCGGCAGGCACTTATGCCAATGTTAGCTCAGGGGATCAAGGTGTTCTTGTACCTAGACGACTGGCTAGTAGTGGCGGAGTTAGAGAGTTTATGCCGTATCCATGTCCATCAGGTAATAAATCATGTACAAACCTTAGGGTTCAAGGTCAACCTGGTAAAGTCGAACCTTGTTCCCACACAGGTAATTCAGTGGATAGAGCTGGTCCGGGACACAGCCAACCTTACTCTCAGTCAGAGTGTGGACAACCGCAACAGATTTCGCAGGAAATTGTTCGCGTTTCTCCACAGTCTGAACACGACGAGGAAGACATGGGAGTCCCTGGTCGGTTCTCTCAACTGGATTCAACTTACTGTGAAGTTGGGCCGGTTGAAAGTAAAGAGATTAATTATGGAAAGCAACAAATGTTTCCCACTCTTACTGGAGGGAAAATTATGGCCTATCCCTCTATTAATTCCCAACTTACTGTCGGTCTGGGCAAGGAAGGCGACATTGCACTCAATCATGACGTGGGTCTCTCCCCCACCTACGGTATGGGTAGACACGGATGCTTCGGGACAATAGGGTGGGGATATTAGTCAAACCTAGGCCACCAGGGTCAAGGTCTGTGGTCCGAAGACAAGCTTTTTCATATCAACAAACAAGAACTTCTAGTCCCTTTGTTTTTCCTCCAGGATCACGGCTCTACTTTACAGGGAAAATCAATAGCCTTTCGGATGGACAACTTGAATGCAGTCCACTGCAATCAAAGCAAGGGTCAACGAGGCCTCGCAAGTTGCTGGAATTGTCAGAAGAGATATTTGCTCTAGCCGAAACGTTGAGCATTCATCTCCATGCATCTTACCTCCCAGGCGCAGCGAACATCTGAGCAGACTCCCTGTCCCAGAGACAGAGCACAGTAGTAGAATGGGCACTCAAGCAAAACATCTTCAACAAGATGAATGCAGAGCCATACCATCCACAAGTGGATCTATTTGCATCCGAGGGAAACCTCAGACTCCCTCTCTTCCTAACCTGCCGGGAAGTGACTCCGGCGGGGGGTCCAAACGCATTGTCAGAGGACTGGAACAAATGGAATTCAATCTATCTTGTTCCGCCTCTAGACGCTTCACTCATGTGTCAAGTAGTTCACAAACTTCGGGGTTACCGGGGCCTAGTCTCGATGATCGCACCACTTTGGCCGGCCCAGGTGAGGTACCACCAGTTGAAAACGTGGTGCGAGAACCCGGTGTCACTCCCGGTCTCGTACTTCCACTTGGAGACAATTGGCAACCTAGATACCTCGTCGACTTTTGCCGTCTGGACATTCAAAATGCCAAATGGTTAACTCAGTACGGGGATAGTGTGACAAATAAATGTCTTACTCAGTATACCATTTCTACCAGGCGACAATATCAATCTCATTGGAAATTGTTTACAACCTGGATAGGCGAAACGGCGCAAACAGAATCATCAGTTGCTTTGGTGTTTAAATACTTAGACTATTTGTTTGAACAAAAACGCCTTTCGGTAGTCACTCTAAAGAATCATTTATCTGCCATTAGAAACCCGTTTTACGACCTTACCGGTCTACCCCTAACACAGGCGGAGGAGAAAGGGTTCATGAGGGCATGTTTCAAGCTACGCCCACCACCACGGCAGCTCATGCCTACCTGGTCGCTAGACAAAGCTTTATCTTTGCTTCATTTGCGCAAGTATAATAATACGCCGGATTTTGACTCGGTATTAAAGAAGGCTGTGTTCCTTATGGCTTTGGCGACAGGATATAGGGTATCTGAGTTGGCGGCGATGAGCAACAAACCTAATTGCCTCAGGTTAGGGAGACTGAACGAGCATTTACAAATTGCTCCGTCCCCTAAGTTCATAGCAAAGAATGAACACTGTGATCATGTATTTTCAGAATTTATGGTACCGGCACTCAACGCGGACATACGCATCATATTTTGTGTCCGGTACAGGCCTTAATTAAGTTTATGAGGATAGCAAAACCTCAACAACTAGGAGCCTTATGGGTCAACAACACAGGTACTTGCGTCACGAGAAGAAGATTGGCCTCCTTACTCGTAGAAGTCATTAGGGAAAGTAATCCTGGTGTAGTGGGCAGGGCCCATGACATCAGAAAGTGGGCTGTCTCTCTCAGATTCTTACATAATTATTCGATTGACGATATAGCAAACACTAATTTGTGGGCTTCAAATCATACATTCCTGATGCGATACCTGTCGGTGGCTCTAGATAAACCAAAGCTAGCCTGTGTGGCCTTAAGACAGAGGGTCTAATGAGTCTATGTGCTATTATGTATTAAGTTTAATCTTAAAGAAAAATGGGGGGGGGGGGTGCAGGTAAGCCCCAAGATCCCTAGAATCCCTCCGCCGGAAGATGTGATAAGGTCACGTGCTGTGATACTTTATAAGTCGAGCTGGTTTTACAGCTCTAAAATATTTTTCTATTTAAAGATACAAATAATAGTTGCAACTATATATTCCAAATGTACAAATTATATAACATGTACAAATAAGTTTAGCCTATAAACGGCGAGCAGGGTGTATTGAACACCACTGTTCTGGGCGACGATATTAGGCTCCATTCATGCCTATAATCGTCATTATACAATAAATATCGTTATTACTTATTCATATGCGCCTATTTTACCTTCACTATGAAGATAGTATCCTGTAACAACAATATAACAAGTGGAAATATCATTTTCCTGGTCAAAATTGCGAATAAACATGGAACAGCCCATTCATGAAATGTGGAGCAATGTGAGGCAACTCCTCCCCTTGCAAGGCCTCAAGCTTGACTGACTCATTCACCCCACCATCTAGCTCTGCCAACACACTGGTAGGCACATGAGCACATCCTCCAAACAGTTTGCTAATGTTAGCACCAAAATATACCAACGAATTAGGGAATAACAGGGAAAATAGGTGATAATTGAAGTGGGGAGGGGAAAGAGGGGAATGAGGGGATGTGGAGGAGTGATATGAGGTATAGGTATTTTTGTTATTTTTGTATTTTTTTTTAAAGTGCTACTGGGGCCTTTTAAAATGATTTTTTTAGGCCTTCCCTCTTAAGAGTTTTGCCGCCATTGCCCAGTAAAACTTCATAAGAGCTTTGCCGCCGTTCCCGGGTTAAGGACAACAAATATGTTGATCAGGAATAGAAGTTTGTTCCTAGACAACAAGTTTATGAATCTCGAGGTGAGAATCTTATCATATGTATAAAGCAGAACTTCTTCAAAGTAACCACTGCTTTCTCTCTTTTATATTTTTATATATTGTATGTAAACAATAAAGAACTCAAATTTGCTGTGCAATTCTTTGTCCCTACCTAGGGTAATTTTGGGTGGTTTTTGATATGGTTACGAATGTCCCCCTCCAGTCTTGAGATATCAGGCAGTTCGTCAATGATGAAGGGGCCACTAATAAATTATAGGTTTGATTCCCGGAGGGAAGTAATGAAAACCTAATATTTAGTAGTGGCCCCGGAATCATTGACGATGTAGGGCCCTCCCGTCCATCCCCTTCCCATTCGTTTGATGTCTTAAGTTTAGTCTTAATATGTCAGTGAAGGAAGTATGGCGTCTCGGGTACCACGGTCTGGGCGAGAATCCACGCACAAGAAATCCACGAGATGGAAAGTTATAGCAAAACAAGTTTTGAGTTTACTTTTCTCTTTTATTTTTTACGAAGTTTTTTCGTAGTGTGTAACCCAATCATAAGACGATTCCATAAGAGAATAAGCGTTACACTTATGTTGTAGTACTCCTTATCCCTGCGGCGGGAGTTTCAAACTGGCGACCCGCGGGCGTTTGAAAGGAGGCTATTATATTAATAGGCAGATCGTCAATGATTCCGGGGCCACTACTAAATATTAGGTTTTTATTACTTCCTATATCAAACCTATAATGTTAGTAAATAAAAAAGCAATGCTGAATGATAAAAATACCCAAACAATGTGGGCATTACAAAGTTATTGCCTAATATTATTTAATTAATTGTACAATAGTGAAAATTAATTCAATTACAAACTTATTCGAAGCAGTTTCGGGTTGAATTGAATCTCCTTACTAATTCTTACTGACCATTTGCATTTCAGAGATTCGTTTAATAAGTTCGAGACTTCAAAATCGATCAGAATTAATTACCACTACTGTACATGGTCATTACAGGGTAATAAGAGGAGATTAAATGAAATAATGTTAAATGCCACCAACTGATGCAATCAAGAAATCAATCATACCTAACATTTGTAATATTTGAATCTTTATACCGAGTCGAGTCGTGAATCATTTTCGGAATTTAATTCAAGATAGGAACGATCAGCCCAGAATGAATCTATGAATCAAGAACTATGCTTCATAAACGATTGAATTACCTTCAACTACGTTTGGATACTCGACCCAGACTTGGGCATCAGCATTATAGCCAGTGACCTCAGTTGCAAATGTTACACACAATTTTTAGCTAATCTGTTTCAAATAGTTAGTATTGTTCTGCTAACTACCTAATATCATCACCATATACTAAGATACTTTGATTTCGTAATTTCTAATGTGTGAATAGGTAAACCTATACTTTCCCTTTAGTTAAGTCCACAGTAAACATGTTAATCATGTATCAATTATTTAGTGCTTTATTGTAACCCTGTATTGCTAGATTTCTAAATATGCATATATCTCATTAATAATACTTTTTTGGGGAAAATGTGATACAACAATATATGTTAATTTTCCATTTTACATTGTGTTGGTCATAGTCTGTAACAGTTATTTCAATACACCCTGTATATATATATAAACATCATGTTATTGACCTGAAGAAGTTATCTGTGAATCGATGTCAATAAAGTGCTCCTCCTTAGGTGGTGTGTCTATTCGTTCTGTAAACTTTTCAGAGTTCATCTTTACCCCTTCTGTACCATCAACGTCTTTTAAAATATGTTCTTGCTTTATTTATACTATTTTGTGCCGCTTATGAAGGATATTTATTAACCCGGGAACTGCGGGGAGACTCTTAACCCGTGGAGCCCCAGCGACGCGTCTGACGCGTCGGCTATGTATGTAACGCACAGCCCCAGACACATGCCTAACGCGTCACCCTTATAGCTCCAGTCGTAAGTCTCAGAATGGCTCTAGATTTATATGGGAACTACTTTGGGATCCGGCGGACTAATTCCAAAACGTTTTGTCCATACGCGTGCGCGCGCGGGGACGGAAGAGGGCACCCGCCTTCCCACACCTCATGGTCAGTTTACCGTGCACCCTCTCGAGTGAAACACCATGTCTCGACGTTATAGTGCCCGCCTTACCCGCCCCTGCAGTACAGAGAAGGTCATGGATATACTGTACGACACTGACAGCCCTGATAGTGACACTGACTCGGCATTGGACGAGTCTGGGGACGAGTATGCCCCCTCCCAAGCCAAAATAAGAGAGCTAGAGGAAGAGCTTGCTCAGATTCCTGTCAGGCGGCGTAGGCCGTCACAAAGACAGCAAGGGGCAAGTGCACCTCCCCACCGCCCACTTCCCCAAGACCCCACTGAATCCTCAGAAAGTGGGGAAGAGGTTGTTGTTGCAGATGAACCTGCTGACCCTCAAAATTACGTGCGTGTACCTGGGGAAGAACGAAAGGGATTGAAGAGAAGAAGGGGCGAGTCTGGGAGTGAAGAGGAGGTACCCCCACAACCCCGCCTGCCTTCTCCCCCACTTCGCATAATCTCCCCACTCAAGAAAAATACCCCGGGGAGGTTCTATGGTCGTCATAAGCGGCTCGCTTGGTGTAGTGACTAGCGTCTCGGACTTCCACCCATAAGGCCCGGGTTCGCGCCCACGCTCGGCGCATTAAAGATTTTTCACAAGCACTGAGTCGTTACCATCCCTCATGAGCAAAGGGATGGGGTAGTAGTACAGGACCCCAATGGAAATACGCCTAATCGGCCTTATTGAGCTATCCTTAGCTAGCTTAGCATGCGCTAGCTTTAAGAACTATTATTATTATTATAATTATAAACATAGTGACGAACAACAACGTGGTGATGGACAAATAGAACAACCTGGTGATGGAGAAATGGCACAACGTGGTGCGAGACAAGGGCAGTCACGTGACCCAAAACGCTCCCTCTTCCCTCCTGACCCAGAGCACGAGGGGGGGGGATGAGTCACCACCAACACCACCACTACTACCAGACTCTCCGCCTCGCCATTCTTCCCCCCCACAATCACCTTCAGGCTCCATCCCGTACACTCCCCCACGAATGTCTCCCTCACCTGAACCAGGCCCCTCCCGCGCCACTGCATTATCACCAGCCTCTCCACAACGCCCCGATCTGCCCCAACGCCCTGCAAGCAAACGACGTGGGCGTGTCATATCTCGCGGCTGTCATACCCGCGGCCGAATGCAGAAGGTGAAGCAAATAAGACTCCCCAGCAACGACTCGAGCTCTAGATCTAGCTCTCGATCAAGTTCGAGCTCTAGCTCCAGACCCAGGTCCACCTCTCGTCCACGCTGCCCACGCTCCACCCTCACCCGCCCAACCCGCCCCGGTGCCCCTGACGATGACCCTGATGAGCCCGATGCCCCATCTAGCGACGACGAAGGCGCTGATAGGTGGGATTGGGTGGATGGGGAGAGCTATCTACCAGGACAATACCACTTTTTGGGGGCAGCTGAGGCCGGCCCTACCATGCCCAATCGTGGACCTGACACCACAAGACTGGGTGTTTTTCTACAGTTCTTCACTGCCAACCTTGTCGGCTTGATTGTTGACCAGACGAACTGGTACAACTATTATTTTATGGCAGGGAAGGAGTAGAAGAGGAACTCGGCACGTCTCTCATGGGTGGATTTGTCTTCCGATGAGTTCTACGCATTCCTGGCACTGGTCATCCTGATGGGGGTCACCAAGAAGACGTCTCTCAGGAAGTACTGGTCATGTGATCCCCTCATCGCAACCCCCTTCTTTGGGAAAGTCATGAGCAGGAATAGATTCACGGCAATCATGGGAAACCTGCACTTTATTGATAGCCTGGCAAGCCACACCAGGAACCAGGAACGCCCCAGGAATACCAAAGACCCGATGGAGAGGATAAGACCTATATTTGAATACCTGAAAACTAAGTTTGCAGCCTCCTTCAAACCTTACCAAAAACTAATCATTGATGAGAGTCTGGTGCTATGGAGGGGGAATATTAGCATCCGACAGTACATCCCCAGCAAGCGTCACCGTTATGGCCTGAAACTGCTCGTGATGTGCGACTGCAAAACCGGCTACATCCAGGACATCATCCTCTACATGGGCAAGGTCACTGAACTGGTGGAGGAGAGGACATATGGGATATCTGGGGCCGTTGTCATCACCATGTTGGAGGGATATTTGGACAGGGGCCACATCTTGTACCTCGACAACTGGTACACCAGCCCTTCCCTTGCCAAATTCCTGTACAGCAGAAACACTGGCGTCTGTGGCACCGTCAGGAGGAATCGTGTCTACATGCCAGAGCTACCCGAAAGGCGGGAGAAGGGCTCCATCATCCACCTCCAGGCAAATAATATCTTGATGCTCTCGTGGATGGACAATCGTGACGTCAATATCCTCACCAGTATCCACCTGCCCCGCTTAGAGGACACCAAACGCCGTGATAGAGCCATAGGTGAGGCGGTCAAAAAACCAGTTGCAATAATTGACTACAACATCAACATGCGGCTGATTGACAAGTCAGACTCTGTCATATCGTCGGTCGAGTGTGCCAGGAAGACGATGAGGTGGTATAAAAAACTATTTTTCCACCTACTCGACCTCACCCTCTACAACTGCCACATCCAATATCATGAAATAACAGGTGAAGTTGAGACGATGGAGTCGTACTGCATCGAACTTGCACGGGAGCTTCTGTTCTTCTTCAGGGATGGTCCACGCCGCCAGCAACGTCCCGCAGCTCGTTTTCAAGCACCAGAAGGCCCCGCCAGACTGACACAACGCCACTTTTGCGATTTTGTCCCGCCCCACCAAGTAAAACCCAACCCCCGGAGACGGTGTCATGTGTGTCGCAACACAGGCAGACGCACACCAAAACGGACAGACACCCGGACGATGTGTGAAGAATGTGATGTGGGACTGTGTTTTCCCACCTGCTTCAGGGATTATCACACCCTCGAGCACTTCTAAGTGTTCAAAAGTGTTCAAAGACTGCGATAAAAGACGCTACAATGTAATACTAACAGTGTATATAAAAGACGCAAAAAGTGAATATAAAACAGTGTGTATATATATAATTTACAAGTGCAAAGTACCGAACAATATAAAACACTAAGTAAATTCTAAACTTATAAAACTGTGTGCAAATAATTATAAGAATACGAGACAATAAGTGCGTAAAACAATGTATATACACCTCAAAATCTTAGGTAAAACAATGAACAAGTACAAATCATTCAATGAAAAGGAGAGACAGAGTGACCTTGAGTGAAAGTGACAGCCAGACAGAGAAAGAAAGAGGGAAGGGTGCTGTGGAATGTGGGTCACTCGGTCCGCTGTCTGGCCGTGTGTTCATACGTGCGTTTTGTTATTGTCCTGAGCAAAGATGGTCGCCCAAGATGGCCGCCATCACCATGGCAACGGGGACGCTAACACTCGTGCGCACTTGTAATACTTGAATGAAGGCACTTATCACACTACAACTTCAGTTATATTGACATTATGTGATATACAAAGACATTCTATGAACTCTGAAGCGCACTTTATGTCCGAGAGGTGCAAAATAAGTCATGCTGCCTGGCGGCTGGCAACTGGCTGCTGGCGCGGGAGATTTGAAATGGCGCTAAGGCTCCTCTGAGGCTGGGGACCCCCATACCTCCCAGGACCCCCAAATGGCCTAGGTAAGTACTTTTTTCACATTTCTTCATGTCTATCATTATTTTCTAACACATTCTGATATATTTATAAAAACAAAACAAAAATGAAAATTGCCCGGGTTCTGGTGCGCAAAAATAATAAAACCGGCCGGGGCTGTACGGGTTAAGAGTTCCCCCGGCGGACTGCGGGGAGACTCTTAAGAGTCAGAAGAAAAAAAAATCAACTTTTGACATCGAAAAAAACAAATATATATTTTTATTTTTTATTTTTTTATTTTTTTATTTTTGTTTGGCCCCTGGGCCATGCAAAATCTCAGTCCTCTACCTCCCCTCCTTCCCCACTTTCCTCCTCTCCTTCAGTTATCACCTATTTTCCCTGTTATTCCCTTATTCTGAGGTATATTTTTGTGCTAACATTAGAAATCCGGTTGCAGGGTGTGGTCATCACTGACAGCAAGCGAATGCAAGAGAGAGAGAGAGAGAGAGTATCGATCGACTGTGCCTTGGGGGAAATTGGCGGGAAAGCAGCTTGCCTCACCCATACATTATACAACTCGCGGGCTATATCTCCGATTTTGACCATCCAAACGCTGTTTTCACTCGTTTTATTGTTGTTTCAGGTTAATACCTTTATAATCAACCCATAATAGGCGCATATGGATAAGTATTAATGCTATTAATGGTACAATAAATATTTTAGTGACGGAAACACCTCAAATACATGCGCACAGGGAGAGGTGTCTAGTTACCCCCATGCGCACTTCAGAGGTTAATAAACACTGTTAACCCTGTCCGACATAAGTTACTAACTTACTGACGGGTTGGCAGAGCGCCCGGTATTTCCCCACAACACTCTCTCTTACACTGAGGTACCGGTAGAAGTCAGAGTTATTTGGGGTTGCCACCAACCGACAGGTTCTGATCTAACTTACCTAACTTACTGAGCTCAATATGACGCAAATGTGTCATATAACTTATTATTGAGCTATTTCACTAAGTTCATATGACTCGATCGCGTCATATGATACTCTTGGGCATACCACCATATGACGTGATCGTGTCATAGATGTGGGAGGGGTTTAAGTGAGATAGTTTTTATTAATTGCTGGAGGCCCTGTATAAACTAAATAAAATCATCTAATAATAGCCAGAAGAAAGTTAAAATGACGGCACCAGTACAGAAGGGGCTAAACAAAATTCATATTCATAAATATTGTGAAAAGGTTTATTAACCACTTGTCATCGGCGCCCGTCACCTGACGGGAGGCTTTTTCCGACTATTATGTGGCCTGGGAGTTAGGACAGCTGTTGCAGGTGACGCGGGAGGTCCTCATTTGGAGCTCACGGAGTCCGGGCTCATACTGGTGTGACACATAGCCATGTCTCGCAACTCTGCAGCATTTCACATAGTGAAAACAGCAAAACATTGCTAACTTTAACAAATTTTGGCCTTCGTTTGCAATATAATTGCAAGACAACCAGACATCGTATCATCGTACAGAGATGATGCAGGTGTCATTGGAAAGCACTATTATTGTACATCCATGGATAAATAATTGAATTAGGCTCTGGCTCTTGCTTATGCATGAAAACGAGTAGGACTGTAGGTAATTTCGGGGCAATTTGCCCGTTCATTGGGGATTAATTGTAATATAACACGTAAATGATTGAAACAATTATCAGGGGTATCAATTTTGTTACAGATAAGCATTACATTTTTATATTCTTCAATAATCATTATGCCTACACGTAGTTCCACGTCTGGTCAACAGCACATTTGCCTATTATATTTTTGTTATCTAATTATTTGCATTTCCTTATGTGTATGAAGGAGATAAAAGGCAGGTTGCCTGTAACAGTTGTCTCCCCCAAAGCCAAAAGAATGACAGGGAGCTAAATTCAAGGGACGTTGGGGTCAAAATGCCTGGACATACCAAGTTTAAAGCAATCTAAGTCATAGGATCAAGGAAAGATTGATTTAAATAGAGTTCCAGAGTTCACCTATTGAGTAACAGAAAGACAGGAAATTTACTGATTCTTGGATTGGAGAGCTGGACAGAACAGGAGTGGGACTATGAGGCAGGTGCCTCACAGTCGCTGCAAGGGAAGAGTTTACACTGAGAGAGCTCTGAAGAACATTGATTGTGCAATAGCAATAGAAAAGTGAAAGAGATGCAACATTGTGGCGTGTATAAGAGATTGTAGGGAACTAGTAATAGGAAGGGAGTTGATGAGGCGAAATTCTTTTGATTTACTCTTTCGAGAAATGTGGTATGGGTCGAGCCTCCCCACACAAGCGGGGCACAATATGTGCCCCGATACAGACCAAGAAGCTGGACAAGGGTGAAAAACCCACGGATACGGTTGAGCACACCTAGCTTCTGGGAAGCTGGTTTTAGCAAGAGTAATAATATGATCTTTCCAAGAAATGTCCGATGAAATTGATACATCAAGAATATTGAGAGAAGATGAAGGGTTGATTTGTTTATAAAGGAGTACAAAGGAGTACAAAGGAAATCAAGCAACAACAGATCTAGTGACCCTTCTAGGTTGCTTGTCCTCCAAAACACTGAGGATCAAGTGTCCAAACAGTGGTTTAGAGTGGGTAAGGGAACATTGGAAAGGGAATTACTGCCCTGGAACTAATGTCCGTGGCAGGATTAGGAAGTTAGTAGGGAACAGATTGGTTAGTAACTGAGGGGGGGATAAAATAAAGTTATTCATTTACAAACGCAGTCAGTCGCGGGTTTGATGCGAGATATTTGTCTAGGCGGAGTTTAAATGAATCAACGGTGATGCAGTCTATAACGTTTCGGGGAAGCCCATTCCACAAGTTGACAACTCGATTGAAGAAGAAATTCTTAGATTCGTGTGAGTTAAAAGATTTACCAATAATTTTGCAACCGTTTCCCCGCGTGTAATTAGA
This sequence comes from Paralithodes platypus, assembly GCA_032716605.1. Lineage (NCBI taxonomy): Eukaryota > Metazoa > Arthropoda > Malacostraca > Decapoda > Lithodidae > Paralithodes > Paralithodes platypus. The sequence goes on along the minus strand of CM064483.1, from coordinate 34,093,249 downwards.
TTGGTCGATAGTGAAGTACTTACTACAGTTCATATTGTCGATGCCTTTGATGATTTTGAACACTTGAATTAAGTCACCTCTTAATCTGCGTTGGGTTAAAGGAAATAGATTTAATTCTCTAGGACGCTCTTCGTATGGTTTGTTCTTTAGGCTAGGTATCATTTTGGTAACTCTACGTTGAACTCGTTCTAGCTTGTTTATATCTTTTTGGTAATAAGGGCACCAGGATTGAACGCAGTATTCCAGAAGAGGGCGGACTAAGGAATTGTAAAGGGTTAGGATAACTTCTTTGGATTTATGCTCAAATGACCTGCCTATAAAGCCAATTATTTTGTTTGCCTTCTTAACAACTTCTGAACATTGTTGACTCGGTTTTAGGTTACTCGGTATTGTTACTCCCAGATCGGTTTCTCTGTTTACATTCTTAAGCTGAGTGCCATTCATCGAATAGTTTGCTTTCTCCTTTAAGTTATCCGATATGTAGTACTTTACATTTATCCGCATTGAAACTATTTAGAGAAGCATAAGGAGATATTTTGGGCTTTTATGGACTTGGAAAAAGCGTATGATCGTGTGGACCGTGAAGCAATGTGGAAGGTGTTAAGGATTTATGAAATAGGAGGAAATTTGTTAGAAGCAGTTAAGAGTTTTTATGAAGGGAGCAGAGCATGTGTGAGAGTAGGAAATGGTGAGTTGAGTGAATGGTTTGAGGTAAAGGTAGGTTTGCGACAGGGTTGTGTAATGTCACCATGGCTGTTTAAAATGTTTATGGATGGTGTGGTGAGGGAGGTGAAAAGGAGAACTATGGGAAGAGGATTGGGTTTAGTAGGAAAGAATGGTAGAGATTGGGAGTTGAATCAGTTACTGTTCGCTGATGACACAGCATTGGTGGCGGATTCTGATGAGAAACTGCAGCGGGTAGTCAAAGAGTTTGGTGTGGTTTGTGGAAGGAGGAAACTGAAGGTGAACGTCAATCAAAGTAAAGTAATGGTGTGTAATAGGGGAGAGCATAGGGTGAATCTAGATGTGAGGCTAGATGGGGAAATATTGGAACATGTAGAGTGTTTTAAATATCTAGGAGGAACGATAAGCAGGAGTGGAGGTATGGAAGTGGAGGTAAAACAGAGAGTGTGTGAAGGAAGGAAGGTTTTCGGAGCAATGGGAAGTATGTGGAAGACGAGAAATCTCGGAGTGAAAGTAAAAAGTGCACTGTATTAAGGAATTGTTGTGCCAACAGTGATGTATGGGGCTGAGACATGGGCTCTGAAGAAAAAGGAGAAAAGAGGGCTGGATGTGATGGAGATGAGCTGCTTGAGGAGTATGTGTGGAGTTACTCGTAGAGACAGATTGAGGAATGAAGAGATACGTAGGAGAGTGGGGCAGCAGGAACATTTGTCAGCCAGAGTGGACAGAAGGGTGCTGAGCTGGTATGGTCATGTTGAACGAATGGGAGATGAAAGGCTTACAAAGAGAATATGTGAGTCAGGTACAAGGGGAGATAGAAGGGCAGGAAGACCCCCATTGAGATGGAGAGACTGTGTAAGAAAGGCTTTGGATGATAGAGGAATGACTATAGATCAGGCAGGGGAAGTGGTGGAGGACAGGAGTGAATGGAGAATGCTTGTGAATAGTTGAGTGAACACGTGGTCATTTGGAGTAAGGGGTCGGGCGCAAGTTCGACTAGATAATAGTCCATCAGGCGCCTGGCCCGGGGGGACGATTAATATGAAGGGTGTGCCTGGAAGTGTGGTGGGAGGGCTTGTGGCTTTGGCTCCGCTGCATGTCTGCCTGCCGAGATCGGAACCTCTCTGGGTGGTCAGGGGCCGGGGGAGTGCTGGAGCGGCCTTGGTAACCCTGGTCTCTGGGTCTTCTCCTGGGTGACCTGGATGTGTGTGAGTTTGTGTTTTTTATCTGTATTTATTTTTTGTTTTATGTTGTTTTTGTGTTTTCCCTGTTCTTGCTCTGTCTTGAGTCGGCTACCCCCAAAATGGGGATTGGGGCTGAGCATATAGATATAGATAGAAACTCATTTGCCAAATTTGGGCCTAACATGACAATTTATCTAGATTGTGTTGCATATCGTCAACTTGTTCTTTTGAGAGTACGCTATTTGCAATTTTTGTATCGTCAGCAAATTTTGAGATTGTACAGGTGAGACCCTCATCTATGTCGTTGATGTAAATTAGAATGATAATTGGTCCTAGTACCGATCCCTGGGGTACCCCGCTACTTACATTGGTCCATTTAGATGCCTTACCGTTTATGACTACTCTTTGCTTTCTGTCGCTGAGCCAATTTTCTAGCCATTTCAACACACCGTCTTGTATTCCATGCGCTTTTAGTTTTAGCAGTAAACGTTTGTGGGGAACTTTGTCAAAGGCCTTTTGAAAATCAAGGTATATAATATCTACAGCTTTACTCTCATCATAGAGGTTGAGGATATCGTGGAAGAAGTCTAAGAGGTTTGTTAAACAGGAACGTTTTTTACGAAAGCCGTGTTGAGTATCTTTAAGTATGTTATTTTCCTCTAAGTGATTTACGAGTCTGTCTCGTATGACCGTTTCTAGCATTTTACATACAACTGAGGTTAAGCTAATTGGACGATAGTTACTGGGTAGGGATTTGCAGCCTTTTTTTAATATCGGTGTTACGTTGGCTAGCTTCCACTGATCAGGCATAGTTCCAGACTGCAAAGATTTATTGAATAGTAATGTCAGTGGTTTGGAGAGCTCATCCTTAGCTTCCTTTAGAACTCTAGGCGAGATTGTATCAGGTCCAGGCGTTTTATTTACCTTGAGTTTATCTAAACAATTCAATACTTCTCTCTCTGTAATGGTGATATTGCTTAGAACACCTGAATTATCAATCTGAATCGGCGATGGTGTAGGGATATCACTGAGGTCTTCTGTTGTAAAAACTGATGCAAAGAAGGTATTGAGGGCATTACTCATTTGTACTTCGTCTTTGGTGTATTCTCCATTTTCATCGACTAACGGTCCAACAGTTGAAGTAACTACTTTTTTCTTTCTGATATAAATATAGAATTCTTTCGGGTTTGTTTGACTTTGATTCGCAATATGTAACTCTAAGGTCTTTTTACTTTGCTTAATTAACTTTTTGGCTTTGCGTCGTAGCTCTACAAATTTCAGCCGTTCTTCGTCATTTTGTGAGGATTTTAATCTATCATTAGCAAATTTTTTACCAAGCAGGCTGTTTGAAATATCTTTATTCCACCATTTGGGCTTATTATTATGGCCTGGACGCCGTATTTTCGATGGTATGCAGTCTTGCACTGCTTTTAGGTAAGTGGCTTCGAATAACTTCCAAGATGTATTTATGTCGTTATTGTGAATTAAAAATCTCCAGTCAGTTTCTTTAAACATAGCTCTAAGTTTATAGAAGTTTGCTTTCTTGAAATTAGGGACTTTTCGATGCTACTATTTGGTTCGTTACTAGTAAACTTTAAAGTGAAAGTTATCGTACGATGGTCGCTGTTACTGAATTCATCACCAACATTCAAATTCTCTATTAATTCATCTTTTGTTGCAAGTACAATGTCAAGAACGTTATTACCACGGGTTGGCGTTCGAACAAATTGATAAAATCTTGCAAGTTCGTATACAAGTCATGTCCCGAGTGTGAAGTAAGAGTATCGCCCCACTTGGTCACAGGTAAATTAAAGTCGCCAAAAATTACGGTATCTTGTGAGTTACTTACATCTGCAATTTGTTCATAAATTTCTCGGTCAGTTTGCACTGATTGAGCTGGTGGTCTGTATATTAACACCTTACGAGCGGCCTATGCGGTTTATTTATGTGTACCGCACAGCGGGGTGTTTTTAGCCAAAATAGGGCTGTTTACGTGATCATTTTCATGCCTAAATAAGACCCAGAACGTAAAACAAGTACCTATCCCTGAAAGGGCATAAACAGAGCTTTCGAATGACACCATAACGATCCTTGTATGATGGATAGTTTTCTTGCAATAACCGTGCAACGCGAGTGCAAAAAGAAGGTAATTCGGTACTTTCAGTACATAATTGAGTATGTAGCGAGTGAGAGAGGGAGGAGGGAGCTGAGATTTGTGTCAGTAGGTTCACCGCGGTGGTCTGGAGCAGTCATACGCTCGCTAGTCTCCTGCCACCACTTGTCTCTCTCTCTCAGCCACATTACGTGCTGAAATTGCCACTCGAGTTATGTCGAGCGCCGCCACATAGTCCAGCTTTATTTAACTCGACTTATGTTGCTCGCCGCTAAATAAGGGTTAATGCAAAGGTTATTTTTGTACCTTTATTATTCTTTATTAGCACAAAAGATGCGTCGACGTTCACAATTTGAGGTTTTGACAAGAGCGTAGGGTTAAGACTTTCTTTGATATAAAGTAAAACGCCACCTCCATTTCGATTTATTCGGCTTTTCTCAAACATTACATAACCGGGAAGTGAATACTCTGCTAAAAAGTCTCTATCTTCTGTATTGAGCCAAGATTCTGTTATGCCAATCACATCATAATTTTCTGTAAACACTAGCTCCTCTAAATCTGAAAATTGATTGCGTATGCTACGAGCGTTTGCATAGAAAACCTTTAAATTTGTTATTTTAGAACTCACGGAACGGTCTTTAATAATATTTTTGGTTCTTGTCGGATCTACATTTATGTTCATGGCTGTCCTCGGTCCTCGCTGTCTTCGGTCCTTATCGCTGGTGGTCCTCGGTTGCCTCTGTTTTTTTCTTGGCGTTGGATGATTTATGTCACTGCTGCTTCTTCTCGGATGGCGTTTTTTGATCCATGGCTGCGGACTGCTTCGTGTAGGAGACGACCCATGCGTGCTGAACCCACAGGGTTTAGATGAGTGCCATCCTTGCGGAACAGAGTAGGCTGGTTGTAGATTGCATATGCTATATCGACATTCACAATTTGAGGTTTTGACCTTAAGACTGTCTTCGATAAAAAACAAAAAAACAAAAACAGAATACCTTCTCCAGTGTTATTGATTCAACTTATCTCAAACATGTATAACCGGGAAGTGTATATTCTGCTAAAAAAAAAAAATTGTTGTTCCATGATTAACCACAATTCTGTAATACCGATTATATCATAATTTTCTGATAACACAATTACCTCCAGATCCTAAAATGTATTGCGTATGCTACAAGTATTTGCATGGAACACCTTTAGAGAATTAGGGTTACATATAATTGACTGCATTTTCCGAGTTTCTGGTTCTTGTGATATACAGTATAGACTGCCCTGCCCAGCTGTACATGGTCGACCCCGTTTTTTGCCCTAAAATCCTTTACCGCATGATTCAGCAGACGACCAAAACGTGCTGCGCCTACCTAGTTCAGATGAACGCCATCTTTTGAAAACAAAAACTCATCATCGTAAAAGTCATCTCATGTGTTGATGAATCCAATGTTGCAGAGGTTAGCAGGTCGACAATTTACACTGGTAGCTGTATTGTAGAAATGGTTCTCTGCATCGATGTGGGGGACAGTACCTGACTTAACAATTTCTTTAGACTTTACCTTGAAAGACTTGATCAGCTCCTGGTACTTGCGTAGGAGATCCTCTGACCGGATCCGTTGGACATCATTTGATTCAACCTGGATGACGTACCTCATGCTCAGAGGTGCCTGCATGGGTACCTTGTTGATGGCGGCAACAATGTCATCCACATCACCACCTGGGATGCAGAAACGAATTTTGGTCCTGAGTGCCCTAGCACAGAACTTCATGAGTTGGCCGCAAACCATCAAATCAGCCCACAAGGCGAACTTCTTCTGCTTCATCTTCTTCATCCATGTCTGCAAACATCTGGAAACGGTTATGACACATGGATTCAGGGATGATTTTCCTAGGACTGGGGTGAAAATTGTTCCTCGCGACGTTAAAGTTATCCTGGGGTATAGGAGAGTCCTTAGTAAATTCTGGAACGGCTGCTGGTATGGACACTGCTTGCATTGGAATGGTGGCGGTTGACATTGTGGTGATGACTTCTTGAGCTTGTGGCACTCCTATGTTGAGTGTGGCGAATTCTTGAAAAATTTCAATCTTTGCGGTCAGGGCGTCGATCATACGGTGAACTGCATTTATATCATCCGTCATCTTCCGTTGGAGCTTACAGAATCTACAAATAAGGACATTAGGATTAATAATTATGGTAGGGCCAACCCTACCAGAACAACACTTGCAGGTTAGTTGCGGTGCCATGACGATTTTATCACAATTAGCTTGAAAATAAAAAAAACATTTACGTTGGTAATATGACACAATTGTAAATACTATAAAAACTGGTAAATATGTCCGAAAGAAAGAGACAATAAAGCACCTGGAAATAAAATAAAATAATACAAAATGACAACACAAGAATAACTAGAAAGTAAGAACATTTCAGTGGGAGAGGGTTAAATTAGCCTATTGAAAAATTGGAAAAACAATAATTGTTAGTATATACAGAGGTGACGCAATATAATTATATTATGTTTTAGGTATGCCATTTAAATAGCCAACTTGGATTAAACAAAAAGAACAGAACAAAAGTCCAACTAGGTGACATAAAATAAGTGCTATAGTTCAATATATAGAATACAAGAAGAAGGTTGGTTTATGATTACACAGGTGGCGCTGGCGTCGGTGTCGGTCCAGCTTCCAGACAAGTGTAATTTGACAAACGTTCATCAGTCAAAAATACAGCGCAAAGTTATACAAGGTTACTACTGGCCAGGTTAACAAGCACTTAGCTACAATAAGGGATACAATAACTACAATAAGAGCTAGATTTTAATATATTAAACTAAAGCAGATAGTTTGTTTACAATAGGTGCGTGCACAAACGTCAGTAACCAGTACTATGTAAACAAAGGGAGTCTTGACAAACGCATGTTTATCAGTCAGTAATATCATGCAAGACGGTTTACCACGTACTTAACTACAGTTCATGCAACAAAGTAAGAGGATGAGAGTTGGAGTATTCAAGTTATAGTCAAATATTCAGGTGGCGGGACGGAGGGAATTGTGGCGCTTCGACGGCGCTCGGCTGAAAGGAAAGAAGAGAAGAAGAGAGAGCTTTGAAGACGTTAGTTCCATTAGTTTGGTGATTTTAAGACCTTTTGTGCCAGTTATATAGGAGGAATCAGCCTTCGGCTAGGACATTTTTCTACTGAAAATGTACAAGTTTATCTCTAAGTAGGGTTTGGGAGCATAATTTATTCATAAGCTTGATGAAGGTCTTGAGAAGCTTAAAACCTCCCCTTATAACCACCTAAGTACGATGGAGGCTTTATACCTTTTTGTTGGTTAAAATTGGCCGATTATATGCAGTTTAGGAAGGACCTATGATATTCAGAGGGTTTATTGAGATTGCTTTTTACCCTTTTGAGTCCTAGCAGTAGATTATAAGCTAAAGAAAAACGTCTAATGCTAACCAGAATATGGTGAAAATTACGTAATGTACACATTTATGTAAACATTTATTTATAATATTTAGAATATATAATACACAGACGGCGCTGGCGTCGGTGTCGGTCTAGCTTCCAGACAAGAGAAATTATGGGTATATTTGTTTAGCTTAATCGGGTCTAGGGAACAAACTAAAAACCTCGCTTTAAGTTGAGCTTCCATTTTTGGTTGAACTAAACCTAAACTATGCTAGATGCCATGTATTAACCACGAGCTGCAAAATGTACATATACGACCTTTATTTCCATTGCATATACCCATTTATGATTTTATCGTCCATTTATTATTGATAAGAAGAGGGAGGGAGGAGGAAGAGGGGTGAAGGGGTATCGTCTATCCCCCCCCCCCCCACCACCACCGTTTCCTGGGATGCCATAGTCTCTAGCCCACTGACATATACTCGTTGACTGCACACATTTCTAATTTTGGAAGTATGACTCTGCAAACGTTTATGAATATATTTGTATATGCATCATCTACAAAACAGTATATATTATTTATTGCAAAGCAAGTTCCACCACAAAAATTAATCCAGGTAGTTTTTATTGGATACAGAAAAACATAGGTCCACGAATTCTTATGAGTGAGCTAGAGACTATGGCATCCAAATGCACAGATATAAGTTCTGTTCTTCGTCGTTATCTTATGTATGAAATTCCAATTAGTATGAATAAATTGCGAAAGAGATATCTTAATTATCAGTTGACTAGTCAGATGAGTTAACCACTGAATACGAAACAACGCCCGTAATATGTCCACTAGCCCGGCGGTGCCCAGAGGGTGAAGGGATAAAACACATTTTGCTTAAAAACTATTTTTGCACTCCCTCAGTATGCATGCCAAGTATGGGTTCACCATCTTGAAAACTGAGGGAGTTGGGAGTTGGGGGGGTTGAAAGGATCGGCCGTTCCTTTGTAAAACCTATTCAGGCACCCCCTTAGTATGTATGCCAAGTATGGGCTCTCCATGTTGAAATCTGAAAGAGTTGGGGAGCTCCGCCCCTCCCCCTTTTCCCTCTTAAGATTTATTCTGGCACCCCCTTAGTTTGCTTGCCAAGTATGGGCTCTTTATCTTGAAAACTCAGGGAGTTGTGGGGCCCTCCCCCATTAACACATATTCTGGCACCCTTAACTATGCATGACAAGTATGGGCCCTCCACCTTGAAAACTGAGGAAGTTGAGGGGGCTGCAATCCCTCCTCTCCCCTGCTTAAGACCTATTCTGGCACCCCTTTAGTGTGCATACCATGTATGGGCTCTCCATATTGAAAACTGGAGGAGTAGTTCGTGAACAGACAGACAGACAGACAGAAAACTTACAGAAAATGCCCTTTATATAGTAGATGTATATGTGGGCAAGTGGATATGTGTGTGTGTGTATGTGTGTGTAAGGGGGTGGGGGTGGGGGGGGACATCGCCAATTCTCCCCGTTTTCTGTTATGTAACTGGAATTTGGAAATTATGAAGGAGGGCTCTCGTTAATTCCAAGCCTGCTGTACAGTAATGGGAAAAAAACAAGTTAGGTACGCATTGAAGCAAGGGATATTTTGTGCCTGGCCCAGGTGGATGGTGTTTTCATTGTTGGACTATGTTTATGTATAGGGCTCGACATCTGGCCTTTTTTCTTTCTTTCTCACTCTCTTTATCTCACTCTCACTCTGAGATACACACACTCTCTCTCATTTTCACTCTCTAACACTTACGAGATTTTGTTGTATCTGTCAGCCTGTGGCTCATTCCATTTTTTTGTTGTACGTGAGTGAAGGAGACAAAGGCAGAACTGCTTGTAGCAAGTGCCTCCCCCAGAGTTGAAAGAGTCACAGGGCCAAAACCAAAGGACATTCGAGCCGAAATACCTGGACACACGGAGCTTGAAGCAATTTAAGTAATAGGAAGACGGAAAGACTGATTCTGGGAGAGAGTTCCAGAGCTCAGCTGTTGAATAAAAGAAAGGATTGGGAGTATCGTTTCACTTTTGAGTGGTAGAGTTGCACAGAGTATGGGTGGGATTATGTTGCAAGATGGGTACTACATACCCTAAGTAGAGGAGGTGTTATACACTGGGAGAGCTTTGAGGAACACTGATTATTGTAGTAGCGATAGAATAGCAAGAGAGATGCAACATTGCGGCAAAGAGAGAGAGGTTGCAGAGAGTTGGTGAGTGGACAGGCGTTAATGATACGAAAGGCTTTCCTTTCTACTTTGTCTAGGAGTAATGTGTGAGAGGATCCTCCCCACACATGTGAACAATACTCAATACAAGGATGCACTGTGCCCCTGTACACAGCAAGAAGCTTTGCAGGGGTAAAGAACCCCTTGAGGTGGTTGAGCACTCCCAGTTTCTGGGAAGCTGCCTTAGCAAGACTGGTAATATGGTCCTTCCAAGAGAGAGCAGAAGAGGAAGAGACACCAAGAATATTGAGAGAAGATGAAGGATTGATTTTTGTATTGTTGATGCATAAGGGATAGTCCTCAGGGAGTTCCCGACTGGTAGTAAGATGGAGAAATTGGGTTTTGGATGCATTAAAGGCACCAAGATTTTCTCTGCCCCAATTGGAAATGGTAGTTAGATCAGAAGATAAGTGTTGTATGGCTTCATTAAGTTTGTTTTTGAGGTATTGCTGGCTGGGGCAATCGGGAAAACAAAATGAGTAGTATATGGTAGAGTCGTCGGGCGTATTAATGGATGGGACTGAAGGTACTGTTGAAAAGATAATTTAAGAAAATTAGAAAGAAACTCTTTTAAGTATCTGGGCAGTGTGTTGAGTAAAGATGGGACTATGGATGAAGAGGTGCGGGAGAGGGTACAACAGGGGAAGAGGGTTGTAGGAACGCTAAAAGCAGTAACAAGAAATAGGGTGGTCAGTATGGAAGTGAAGAAGTCCTTGCATGACAGTGTGGTAATCCCGACACTGACTTATGGAAGCGAAGCATGGACGTTGGTTGAGAGACTCAGACCAAGAGTGAGAGCAGTGGAAATGAATTACTTAAGGAGTGCGTGCAGAGTTACATGGAGGGATAGACAGACTAATGAGGAAGTAAGAAGGAGGTGTGGTGTGGAGGTAGATGTGCTGGAAAGTGTGAAAAGGAACAACTTGAGATGGTTCGGCCATATGGAACGTATGGAAAGCGAGAGAATGACAAAGAGGGTGTACGAGAGCGAGGTGGAGGGACAGAGGGGGAGAGGTAGACCGAATATGAGGTGGAAGGATGGAGTGAGGAAGTACATGAACGAAGGCGGTGCTGGTTGGGGGGAGGGGCGTCGACTGACTGGGGACAGAGGTGCATGGGGGCGGTTCGTTCGTGGCCACCCCTTCGGGGATCACGGCGTCAGGCAATAGATAGATAGATAGATAGAAAGAAACTGGGAGATAGAACAGAGCCCTGAGGAACACCGGAGTTGATAGGCTGAGGAAGTGAACAATGGCCGTCCACAACTACAGCTATGGAATGGCTGGAAAGGAAGTAAGAGACAAAGGCACAGATGTAGGGATAGAAACCGAAAGAGGGTAGCTTAGAAATTAAAGATTTGTGCCAGACTCTATCGAGAGAAATGCATAAGAAATTTGGAAGCAAGAATAATTTAAACACTTTTGAGATAAGAGTGATTGGACGATAGTTGAAGGGTTGAGAGCAGTGTCCCTTCTCTGGGTTCGGTTGAATGAGAGCAAACTTCCAGCATGAAGGCAGACGTTAGAGGAGAGACAGAGACGAAAGAGTTTACCTAGGTAGGGAGTCAGCACGGAAGTACAGTTTTTGAGTACAACAGGAGGAACACCGTCCGGACCGTATGCCTTCTTAGTATTAAGCCCAGAGAGGGTAGGAAGTACACCTTTAGAAGAGATTAGGATATTAGGCATAAGTAGAAGAGAGGTGGTGGAGAGGAAGGAATAGTATTGGAATCATCCAAGGTGGAGTTTCTAACAAAGGTTTGAGCGAAGAATTCAGCTTTGTCAGAGGAAGAAGTGATGGTTGTGCCATCAGAGTGTAAAAGGGGAGGGAAAGACGAGACAGACAAATTGTTGGAGAGGTCTTTGGCTAGATGCCAGAAAGCTTGGGAAGAGCTAGAGTTGGATAATTCAGGTCATTTATTATTGATGAAAGAGTATTTGGCAAGTCCAAGAACAGATTTGGCTTGATTCCGGGCAGAAACGTAGGAAGAATGAGATTCTTGAGTTTTAACCCCCTCCGACTCATATGACGCGATCGCGTCATATGGCGGTTCCGCCCAAAACTATCAAATGACGCGATCGTGTCATATGAACTTATCTTAATATCTCAATAATAAGTTATATGACGCTCTAGCGTCATTTTGGTCTCAGTAAGTTAGGTAAGTTAGATTAGAATCTGTCGATTGATGGCAACCCCAAATTTATCCGATTCTTAATGGTCCCACAGTGTGATTTTGACTGTTGTGGGGAAAATACCGGGCGGTCCGCCTCCTCGTCAGTAAGTTAACTATTCCTGTCTGAGGGGGTTAATGTGTCGGTACCGTTTAAATGCTTCCTCCTTGTTGCAGACAGCAGTAGAATACACTTGTACACATAAACATACATATATCATAAAGATTGAACCTGTGGATCCCCCTCACTCCCACACACAAACTTTTAGATGCATACAAACACACACACACGCACACGGGTCGCTGTGGTCCTGTGGTCTAAGGAGCTGTACGGCGTGGTTCCTCCCTAACCAAGCTGCTATCAGCCTGTGTTAGCCTACACATATTCTCACCAATACAAAGTGCATCTGTGTATGTACTTGGTGGGAAGCCAGGTACCTCACAGTCGCCAAAGGTTGCACGAGACCTCGTAGTTAAGGTAGAATAAGTATTGTACAGTACTGTACCTAGGTTTAAAACAAAATCTGTAGATTTTCAGCCTCAGGGCTGCAATGAAAAATAAACCGATAATTATTATTATTTATTATAATTACAACCTCTATCTAACCCCTCAGACCCGGTTGGACTCTGAGGCACCCATAACAAACACCCCCCGCGGAACACGGTAGGGCTCTGAGGCTCCGGGTCCTTGCGTATATGCTTTCGAATGGCGCGCGTCAAATTTTGTTGTTGTTGGGTGGTAGACAGCGCCACCAGACGTGAACTACGCCACGGCATCAGTCTCTACCCCGACGCCATCATGGATAGTACGCCAAACAGTGATTCCGTTGTGTCCGATACCGTGCTCCCTACGACGCCCGCCCAAGCTCGTCGCGTCTTACGCAGACGACACCGCCTAAATGTGTTATCTCCAGGAGGTATTGAGGAGACATTGAGAGTTTATGAGCGTGCTGAAGAAGACCATAGTGTTGATGATGAAGACAGTGATAAATCGTCTAATTATAAGTCTAGTGATTATGGCGATGACAGTGACAATGGTACTCAATTTAGGGGATTTGCGAGTAAACATGAGTGATGAGAGTGATGAAGGTGATGTAACAGCTTTCGCGGAAGCTGTTTTAGCTGTAGAAAGTGAAGTGGGGAAAGTGAGTGAGTGGGAGAGTTCAAGGTCAATCTCCCTTCGCCAGCTAAATCGCCTTTCAAGCTACGCTTATATTAGAAGCAGGTACTTGAGAAGGCGGCCGCGGTAGCCAGGGAAGAAGCCAAAAGACTTGGTGAGGATGAGGCTTTGAGTGAGGGTGAGCGTGGTGACTCATCTCACCTGCCATTGTCTCCCTTATCTCCCCAAGCCACCCAAGGTGACCCGGGTGCCCTCCATTATTCCCCACCACCCCCACCACTGCCAAGGGTTGAGGACCCCACATTTTCGGCCTATTTGCCTCCTAGGTCCCCCGACAGGAGACATACTGCTGCCGAAAAGGGGAAAGGCAGGAAATATGTGAAAAAAGGACAGCAAAGTAGGCGGGATTTGTTCGAGGCTCCCGCGGCGCCCACCCTGCCGGCCCCAGCCATACGCCCCCTCAACTTTCCCCACGGTACTTCCCGCCTCTCCAGCCTTCAAGATGTGTTCCTGACGAAGTTTTTGAGCTCGCATCGCCAATACCTGGGCCTAGTGACAATGGAACATTGCTTCCTGCAACTCGTCGTAGGCAAAGGAGCCCAGAACCTCGGGGGGACATAGCCTCACCTTCCACTCCTTCCCCACCTCGCCCCCCCGCACGCCGCCCAAGCATCACTCGTTCCCCGCCAGATTATGTGGGGGACACTGACGATGAAGGGCATCTCACAGATGACTCTGGCCATGATTACATAGGTCCACCGTCAGGGCAATATGACCACTCTGACGACGACTACGTGGACATGGACGACCCTCAACCCATCCGCTCCGCCCGGGGGCGTCGTGCTGTGGCCCGCCCTAGCCGCCGCCCTGGTGGCCGCCTTGGCCGCTGCCCTGGCCGCCCTTGGGCGCGCGCCTCCCGAGTTGGCCATGGGAGTGCTGGGCCACCACCTGGAGCTCCTCGTGGGCGTCGCCAAGACCCATTCTACGTTTTTCAGTGGGAAGACCTGGCTGACGGGGAAGATTACAACCCTGATGTGCCAGCTTTTGTTGAGGTACAGGAGGGTTCAGGGATTACCCCAAATTTTCCCACAGGCCCCAATGCTCCACCACATGAGCTTTTTGAGGCCTTTTTTGATGAGGAGGTTACCGGATTTGTCATCAAGGAGACCAACAAGCAGCACCAATTCCAGGTCCACATGTTTGACAAGGTGACCAAGGGCCACATGAGGCAGTGGACCCCAGTGACTCATCACAAGTTCATGGTCTTCCTGGCACTCACCATGCTAATGCCTCATGTCAAGAAGCATAGGTTGCCTGACTATTGGATCCCCAATCATCTCATAATTATCCACCCCTGCCTTCGGGAAATATATGTCTCGCGACCGGTACCTTGACATCCTCGCAGCGCTCCATCTTGTCACCAACGCCGACGTCCACTGCCCAGACAAGCTGTGGAAGGTTAGGACGTTGTACGAGATGATGCGAAACCGCTTCTCCCCCTACTTCAAGCCCTTCCGCAAGGTCGTCATTGACGAGTCTCTTGTGCTGTTCCGGGAAAAGCTCAGCTTCCGGCAGTACATCCCCTCAAAGAGACATCACTTTGGCATAAAATTAGTTGTGCTGTGCGACTGCCGAACTGGCTATGTCCTGGACTTCCTGGTCTAGAGCGGGAAGGAAGGGGACGTGCTTGTGGACCCCCCTCATTGGCTTTGGCGGAGCAGTGGTGCAAGCCATGATGGACCGCTATTTCCATAAGAATCACGTCCTCTACACGGACAACTACTACACGTCCCCCACTCTCTCAAAGTACCTCCATGAGCGCAAGACGGGGACTGTAGGCACAGTACGAGGGAGAAGGAAGAGCATGCCACCTTTCCCTCCAAAGACCAAGAAAGGCGATGTGTTCCGGAAGAAGTCGGGGCCCATTCTGGCTATCCACTGGCACGACCAGCGGAAGGTCAACCTCCTGACCACCATCCACAAGGGGGAAATGGTGGAGACTGGCAAGGTGGATCGCCGCACCCAGGCCAGGGTGACCAAGCCCGATGCTGTCCTGGACTACAACATCAACATGAGGCTGGTGGACAAGTCCGACATGCAGATAGGCTTCATAGACTGTCTGCGTACCTCGTGCAGATGGGTCAAAAAGTTCTTTCTGCACATGGTGGGCATGTCCATTCTGAATGCCTACAATATATACAAGCTTCGGAATGAGAACACACCCAGGAAGTTCAATAGCCTGTGGAGGTTCCAAAAGCAGGTGTTGAAGGAGCTCCTGGAGAAGTATGCTATGCCACAGAGGGCAGTGGCACATGCTGGGCCCACCGCTACTGACCGCTTGCACTGTGCATATTACATGAATATGCACAGGCTCATTTCCCTGCCTCTGACAGCAGCAGGAAGAAAGCAGCAGAAGCGGTGCTATGTCTGCTACAACACCAGGCTGAGGGCGAGGTCAGAGAAAATGTCCACCATGGAGTGTGTGGAGTCCAAGGTGCCACTTTGTGCTGAAGTGTGCTTCTTTGATTACCACTCCAAGCAGGAGTTCTAATCATAGTGAAAGTACCATAGACGGTGACAATATGTATATATATATAGGCAATAAGTGGAAGTAAAACAATTTATTGTAATACAAAAGTCAAATGTATTATGATAAAATTGATACAAATACAATAACACCATAATAATATGTGAAAGTGACACATAAATGTATATAATAAGTGACATTCATATGATTAAAACCTATAGAAATATAGAAATCAGTGAAAAAAGACACAATAAATTGTATATAAAACGTTTACAAAGCAATATATAACTAAGTGAAAGTGACACAAGACCTAATTTTTGATGGCCAAAGTATAATAAACACCTGTGATAACATATAATCAGTGCCTAATATAACAATAACCTACCTCAATTACTAATAAAACGTACGGTATCAAGTGAAAATTAGCATTATCGGTGACAGTGACACTCTCTAAAGCATATTTACCAAAGTGAAAGTGACACAAGACCTAATATTTGATGGCCAAAGTATAATAAACACCTGTGATAACGAATAATCAGTGCCTAATATAAAAATAACCTACCTCAATTACTAATGAAACGTACGGTATCGAGTGAAAATGAGCATTATCAGTGACAGTGACACTCTCTAAAGCATATTTACCAAAGTGAAAGTGACACAAGACCTAATATTTGATGGCCAAAGTATAATAAACACCTGTGATAACGAATAATCAGTGCCTAATATAACAATAACCTACCTCAATTACTAATAAAACGTACGGTATCGAGTGAAAATGAGCCTTATCATTGACAGTGACACTCTCTAAAGCATATTTACCAAAGTGAAAGTGACACAAGACCTAATATTTGATGGCCAAAGTATAATAAACACCTGTGATAACGAGTAATCAGTGCCTAATATAACAATAACCTACCTCAATTACTAATAAAACGTACGGTATCGAGTGAAAATGAGCAATATTATATGACAGTGATACCCTAATACACATACTTTATATAATTGGCCTCAAAATAACTATAAAGATATCAAATAAACATCACATTGTCAATATCAACCACTAAAGTCGTCTATGGGAGGCAAACACTCTGGCGCGACGAGCGGCTAGGTGCGTGGTAGCCGGGGCCGGGGCGACGCATCCGAACGCGGGAAGAATTTGCTGCCGAAAATCACTCTACTTCCCGCGCTCGCCATTATGCCACCACTGGGGCTAGAGATCTCTACTTAACAGCATTCTACAGAGGAAGGTTTGTGGAACATTTTATTATTTTATTCATAACAATACATGCCCTATTTATTGAGTTACAGGTGAGTGAACATAGCCCAATAATCGGCAAAACACCCGGGACCACAGTACAGTCGCGAGCTAAGGGCGCCGGGTCTGGAGGGTTAACTGACATATCAAGATAACTTAGAAACATAAAAGGCGAATGGGAAGGGGATGGAAGGGAGGGCCGGAATCGTCAATGATTCCGAGCCCACTACTAAATATTAGGTTTTCCTTCTTCTCTCCGGGACTCAAACCAATCATTTATTAGTGGCCCCTTCATAATTGATGATATGCCAGATATCTCAAGTCTGGAAGGGGACATTCGTGAGAAATATCAAACCACTAACAAATCAACAATAGGATGAGACAAAACCCAACACAGAGCTCTAACATTTCTTTATTTATATATATACAATACATTATCAAAATATAAAAGACAATACAGGTAGCGTACTTAACACCTTAAGAGCGGCCTATGCGGTTTATTTATATGTACCGCCCAGCGGGGTGTTTTTAGCCAAAATAGGGCTGTTTACGTGATCATTTTCATGCCTAAATAAGACCCAGAACGTAAAACAAGTATCTATCCCTGAAAGGGCATAAACAGAGCTTTCGAATGACACCATAACGATCCTTTTATGATGGCTAGTTTTCTTGCAATAACCGTGCAACGCGAGTGCAAAAAGCATGTAATTAGGCACTTTCCCCATACAATTCCTTATATAGCGAGTGAGAGAGGTAGGAGGGAGGTGAGATTCGTGTCAGTAGGTTCGCCGCGGTGGTCTGGAGCAGTCATACGCTCGCTACTCTCCTGCCACCACTTGTCTCTCTCTCTCAGCAACATTACGTGCTGAAATTGCCACTCGAGTTATGTCGAGCGCCGCCACATAGTCCAGCTTTATTTAACTCGACTTATGTGGTGAGCCGCTAATTAAGGGTTAAAGAATCACCTGTCTGCAACCACTTTCTTAAATTATGGGTTGTAATTGTAGAAAAGGTGCATAACATATAATATAGTGATTGCATGTATAAAAGCAGATCTCTTAAATGTAAACAACATTGTAACTGTTTATTAAAATAAATCTTTGTCTATGAATATATATTCTTATACCATATACAAAAATATAACTTACTCGTAACTATAATATCAGTTCCTGAGTAACCTTATGATAATGAGTATCACAAAATATTTGGTGATGTATCTACAATACAAAACAAAATTTCCTCTTGACTGTACTTCCAGTCTTTTGAGATCAAGGATATCACAGAGCCCTTGCGCACTTACAGCCATGGCTAGCGGGGTTGAGGGTATTTCCCCCCCCCCCTATCCTTAAAACTAACAATTAATCATAAAGAGCACCAGACCATCAGACCCGTTGTCTCAATGTGACACAGGTCATGCTTGGTTTATCTAGAGTAATAGACAGGTAACGCGTTAGGAAGGTGTGATTGGATGCCCATAACTGCGTCTGCTGAGTATCTGTGACAGAAAAATTCTTCAAGAACTGAAGTGAGACGGCCCATTTACGAATGTCATGTGCGCGTCCCACGGTTCCTGGGTTGCTTTCCCGGATCACATGAAAGAGTAAAGCTTCTAAATTCCGCTTCATAAGGCGTGTACCTGTGCTATTTATCCAGAGAACCCCCGGTTGGTTAGGCCGGGACACTCCCATATAAGTAATTTCACCGGGCATAATTTATGGTAAGAATCTCCTCTCTTGAGCGCCGGAATTTCAAATTTAGTAAAAACGTACTCACTGTGCTCGTTTTTCGCTATAAAGTTAGGTGACGGCTCAATTTGTACATTGACATTGCGTCGGCCAAACCTGAGGCAATTCGGTTCGTTGCTCATCGCTGCCAGCTCCGATACCTGGATTCCTGTAGCCAAGGCCATAAGGAACACTGCCTTCTTTAAGATCGAATCTAAAGTAGGATTGTGACTATATTTCTGAGAATTTATTAAAGACAAGGCTTTGTCAAGTGACCAGGTAGGCATGAGCTGACGTGGTAGTGGTCAAAGCTTGAAACATGCACGCATGAAACCCTTCTCCTCCGCCTGTGATACGGAGAAGCCAGTTAATTAAAAAAAATGGACCTCTAATAGCGGTCATGTGATTCTTTAGTTTGACAACTGACAAGCCTTTTAGTTCAAATAGATAGTCCAAGTATTCGAAAATTAAAGACACCGATGCTTCAGTCTGGTCAGTTTCCACTATCCAAGTAGTAAATGCCCGCCAGTGAGATTGGTATTGACGTCTGGTGGAAAGAGTGTACTGATTATTTAATTTATTAGTTACACTAGCCCCATAGAGGTTCAACCATTTGGCCGTTTGAATGTCCATAATGCAAAAGTCAGTGAGGTCTTCAGTTTGCCAATCGCCTCTAACTGGAAGTACGAGATCGGGAGTGACACCGGGTTCTCGCACCACATCTTCAACTGGGTGTACCACAGTTGAGCCGGCCACAGGGGCACGATCATCGAGACTATGCCTTGATAACCCCGTAGATTGTGAACTACTTGACACAATAGTGAAGCGTCTGGTGGTGGAAACAGATGGATGTAATTCCACCTGTTCCAATCCGTCAGCAACGCGTCCGGTCTTCCAGCCGGAGTTACTTCCCGGCGAGTGAGTAATAGAAGGAGTTTGTGGTTCTCCTCTGACGCAAACAAGTTCACTTGTGGACGTTATGGCTCTGCAATCATCTTTTGAAAGATGTTTTGCTCTGTCTCCGGGACAGAGCATCTGCCCATACGTTGGCTACGCCCGGCAAATAAGATGCGTGAAGATAAATATTTTGCTTGTCCACTAATGCAAATATCTTTTCCGACAACTCTAGCAACATTCGAGACCTCGTTGACCCTTATTTCTGAATGCATGTTACTGCATTCAGATTATCCATTCGAAAGGCTAATGATTTCCCCTCCAGAGTGAGCCTGAAGGAAAAATAAGGGAACTAGTAACTCTTTTGCATTAATGTGAAACTCGTATCATGACCAAGGACCCCGACTCTGTTGTCCGAGGTTTGACTGATAACCCCACCCCAACGTCCTTGAAGCATCGGTATATACCCATATCGTAAGAGGAGGAGAAGTCCACGTCATAATTTAATTCAATGTTTCCGGCCTTTCCCAGACTGCTAGTAAGTTGTGGTTTAACTTCGGGATTTGCCATGACTTGTCCGCCGGCAACAGCGGAAAATGTCTGTTTCCCTCCAAGAGTAACCCCTTTACTTTCAACTGGCCCAACTTTACAGTAAGTTGAATCCAGTTGAGAGAGCCGACTAGATACTTCCACACCTTCCTCGTGGTAGTCAGGCTGTGAAGAAAACAAAAGTGTTTCTTGCGGAATCTGTTCCGATTGTCCACAGTCTGACTGAGGGTTAGGTGTGCTGTGTCCCACATCAGCCCTACCCACTGAATTACCCTTGTCGGGACAAGATTCGACTTTGCAAAGTTGATCTCGAACCCCAGGGATTTGACATGGTGTAGAATGGTGTTGACATGATTGAAGAATTGTATCTTTGACAAAGTTCCCCACAAACGTTTACTGCTAAAACTAAAAGCGCATGGAATACAAGACGGTGTGTTGAAGTGGATAGAAAATTGGCTCAGCGACAGAAAGCAAAGAGTAGTCATAAACGGTAAGGCATCTAAATGGACCAATGTAAGTAGCGGGGTACCCCAGGGATCGGTACTAGGACCAATTCTCTTTCTAATTTACATCAACGACATAGATGAGGGCCTCACCTGTACAATCTCAAAATTTGCTGACGATACAAAAATTGCAAATAGCGTACTCTCAAAAGAACAAGTTGACGATATGCAACACAATCTAGATAAATTGTCATGTTGGGCCCAAATTTGGCAAATGAGTTGCAATGCGGATAAATGAAAAGTACTACATATCGGATACCTAAATGAGAAAGCAAACTATTCGATGAATGGCACTCAGCTTAAGAATGTAAAGAGAGAAACCGATCTGGGAGTAACAATATCGAGTAACCTAAAACCGAGTCAACAATGTTCAGAAGTTGTTAAGAAGGCAAACAAAATAATTGGCTTTATAGGCAGGTCATTTGAGCATAAATCCAAAGAAGTTATCCTAACCCTTTACAATTCCTTAGTCCGCCCTCTTCTGGAATACTGCGTTCAATCCTGGTGCCCTTATTACCAAAAAGATATAAACAAGCTAGAACGAGTTCAACGTAGAGTTACCAAAATGATACCTAGCCTAAAGAACAAACCATACGAAGAGCGTCTTAGAGAATTAAATCTATTTCTTTTAACCCAGCGCAGATTAAGAGGTGACTTAATTCATGTGTTCAAAATCATCAAAGGCATCGACAATATGAAATGTAGTAAGTACTTCACTATCGACCAATCTAATTACACGCTGGGAAACGGTTGCAAAATTATTGGTAAATCTTTTTACTCACACGAATCTAAGAATTTCTTCTTCAATCGAGTTGTCAACTTGTGGAATGGGCTTCCCCGAAACGTTATAGACTGCAGCACCGTTGATTCATTTAAACTCCGCCTAGACAAATATCTCGCTTCAAACCCGCGACTAACTGCGTTTGTAAATGAATAACTTTATTTTATCCCCCCCTCAGTTACTAACCAATCTGTCCCCTACTAACTTCCTAATCCTGCAACGGACATTAGTTCCAGGGCAGTAATTCCCTTTCCAATGTTCCCTTACCCACTCTAAACCACTGTTTGGACACTTGATCCTCAGTGTTTTGGAGGACAAGCAACCTAGAAGGGTCACTAGATCTGTTGTTGCTTGATTTCCTTTGTACTCCTTTGTACTATCTCGGATTATGCCACCACCAGCCGGTCGTCTAGGTACCACATCACTGTGATCCCTTGTTGTAATAGTGGTAACAGAGCTTGTCGGACTAATTTGGTGAACATTCTGGGCACCAGGTTCAGACTGAAAGGTATCCGTTGAAAGACATAAGTCTGATGCTTGATCCTCATTGCAAGTAATTTTTGGAACCATTTGTTGACTGGGACATGCCAATAAGCCTCTGTCAGGTCTAACGAACACATCCAGCCTTGCGGTGGGAGTGTTAAGCTGATCTGATGCACAGTTAGCATCCTGAATGATGGGTTGTGAATGTAGTGATTCAGATGAGACAAGTCTACGACCGGCCTCATCTGAGCACTGTCCCTCTTTGGCACGAGAAAAAGTCTGGACGTGTAAACTGGGCAAGTTGGATTGACCGGGACAATATGATATGCTTGGTTATCATTTATTGGACTAGTGACTCCACCTCTAAAGAAACATTGTTGACTTCTAAAGGTTGACGTAAACGAGGTCGCCGGAGCAACCGCCAAGTGATGCCCTTACGTACCACTGTCCGTGCCCATGTCCGCCGGGGCCAAGCCCGGTGACACGTCCGGAATGATCCAGTCATGCAACTGGACTTGTCCGGCAGAACTACGCTCGAATCCAACTCGCCTTTCATGGGCCCCAGGAGTGAGAGAGTTGTGTGGTTGACTAGTTTTTTTACTGGGATATGGTGGATGTAGACGGCTGGCTGGTAGTAGGTGGCCGTGACTCCTGCCCCTACTTAACCTTAGACTGACCTTTATACCACTTACCCTGGCCTTTACCCTGTTGTTTTCTCTTGGTAGAACTACTGCTTCCCGGCGCGGAAGGGGTTTTGAAGGCCGGAAAAAACTTAGTGCCACTAGTGTGACTCTTTTGACTAAATTTTGGCTTGTGAAATTTATGAGACTCCTTCTGCACTGCAGAGGTAGTCTGTTTGGTAGAGTCAACGAGGCTAAATACAGTCCTCCAAGTATCATGGCACACACGATTTGGGGTAAAAACTGGGGAAAGGACTAGTCGGCGCCCAATCTCCTCTGGTAACTTTTTCACCAAATAAATTCTTAAGTCCTGATGAGCACGGACCGCCTCCAAGAAGACGACCCTGATGTCACCCAGAGATTAAATAGAGTTTTGGAGAATAAGTCGCCGAGAGAGAGATATAGCCTTTTTAGCTTGTGAATCTGTAACTGCTTCAGTCATCCTGACCAGTGACTCTGCGATCTGGCGACTGAGCAGAAACTGACACAGTAGCCTCAAAGCCTTTTGCCTTAATTTATAGTCTTTATCAAGCAGAGTTGGTGGGGGACTAGAAAAAGGTTTTTGAATTTCCCGCAATGACAATTTTGGTGATGTAAGAAATTCAAGTACAGATTTAGGAATGCCCCCGGCTATAGCGACGGTCAGTGAAAACAAACTGTGTTGTTCTTGAGGTATTTGATTGGAAGACTTACTCGTTATTGTACAAGCAAATTGTTGTGCCTCTGCCTCCCTTCAATCCAAGGTCCCGTACCAACCTCCCCAATTTGCAGGGCTGGATTTCCAGATTGGTCTTGAATCGGAACTGTATCTAATTCCGGCGTTAGGTTGGCAAATTCCTTGACATCATTAAAACCATCGACTTTGGACCAATCTGAATACAGTCGTGCAGACGAGGCAGGTGGCAAAGCTGGGGAAGATGCATACACAAAGTACTCTGGAGCATACAAATTTGGAATGGCCTTAATAGATACGTTTAAGAGTTCTCCGGACATGTTAAGAGCACAAAGTTTCTTGCTCTCATTAACCTGAATACCCCAATGTTCAGGTACCGGAAGCTCCCCCGAAATCGTCGGCTGCGTGACCTGTGGGTTTAAAGCAACGATATCAACCCAAGACCTATCCGGCCCGTATAGGAGAGGCATAAGGCCTTTTCTAAGAGGGACTTTCTCAAGAGGCGGAGGAATCACGTCCGTGACATGTGACAACGCGGGCATTTGAGGTTGTTACAGTTGACGTTAAAGGAGTTGGCCTAGATGAAATAGGGGAGGGAAAATGAGTTTGCTTGCTTGATACTTTTCTAAGAACCCAATGGTCAAGCAACCTGCGATGGTGAGGGAGACTCCGACACCACTTTACTCACATTAAACTTTGTCTACCATTAGATCAAAAATGATTGCAAATCCGTCCTAGTAACAAAATTATTTTGAATTGTTCATTGAAACCAATGAGTCAACATCCGAGTGTCCTGACGATGCTAGTTTCGGCCCTGATTCCAATTGTTCTGATTCATCATCAGGAATCTCCTGGCACTCTATACTCTCAACTGACCTCACCTCCAGCGACCGGGCTCAGCGGGATCGAACCGCTTCAGTCCGGACGGTGGGTTCCAACACGTCACGTTCGAAATCTTCCCTACGAAAGTTCGGTACTGATGATGGTACCTCGGCATGGTCTCCGTTACCTCAGTTACCGCACCCGATCTGCCAGATTGAACTTTTGGCTTGGTCGAGACGGAAACGGAAACAGCAGGTGCCGCGCACTCGACGTCGCTGTGCAGGACGAAGTGACAACCCTTTTACCACCCGAAGTCTGAACCTCCCGTGTCATCTTTTCTGGGATGATTCTCCTCTTCTTAGTCACCGGAGTAGTTGGCTGACCTGAAGAGTGAGATGATTGACGCAAGGGCGACCGCGATGTAGATCGGGTCCTGCCCTCCTTGTATGACGAATCTGGCGTCGACCTTTTCGCCTGCCGGCGGGGGGGTGGGGGGAGTTACTCTTAGTCGTGTCATCCGAGGAACCATCGTCTGTACTAGTTCCTTTGAAGTTACTATAGGTTTCATTTGACAGGCCTCATCCATATGATTAACCCGTAAAGAGATGCAAAGCTCATAAGAGGTTTTACTGGGCGACGGTGGCAAAGCTCTTAAGAGCGAGGCCTAAAAAAAAAACATTTAAACAGCCCCAGTATCACTAAACAAGTTTTTATTTTTATTTTTTTCCCTATACCTCATATCACTCCTCCACATCCCCTCGTTCCTCCCTTTCCCCTCCCCCTTCAATTATCACCTATTTTCCCTATTATTCCCTAATTCGTTGGTATATTTTTGTGCTAACATTAGCAAACTGTGTGGAGGATGTGCTTACGTTGCTAGAGGGTGTGTTACATAACCGAGTGTTTGTATGAGTAGGCTCAGTGTGGCTTGAGGCCTCGTGGAGGGAGGGGTTGCCTCAATTTTCTCCATAATTCATGAATGGGCTGGTCCATCTATATTCGCGATTTTGACCAGAAAAATTATATTTTAACTTGTTTTATTGTTGTTACAGGTTACTATCTTCATAGTGAAGGTAAAATAGGCTCATATGAATAAGTAATAACTATATTTATCGTAAAATGACGATTAAATGTCCTGAATGGAGCCCATATGGTCGCCCATGGGGACCGGGTTCAATACACCCCCCTCGCCGTTACCGGGTTAAGCAAACCATCCTGGAGCCTAGTACATACGCTATATTTCTTAGTTAGCCATTGTCCTCTAGAGCGATCAAGGCAAGACACACAGTTCACACAAACTTTGTGTCCAAAGATAGGAACGTTCATGCATAGTGGCATATTACAAAGAATGACGTATTTTATGTCGAAATACCCCCCCGCCGGGTTCGGCCCCCAGTCTGGATGTCGTAGTCGAGGTGGACGTGTGGGTTCTGGAAAATAAATTTCCAAAAATCAATGCTCATAAAGATAATCCAAGACATTTACACACATTAAATACCTAGAATACACAAGCAAAATAGAAGTAGTGATCACCACTTACTCTAAGTTTCCTGTGTACCCTTCTGGAAAACCCCACACCTTGGGTTTTTTCCTTTGAAGTTATTAAGACTACTTATCTATGATAACGTTTATCACCGGCCTATAAATATATACCATTCCGCCGAAATGGTTAATTCAATGACCCTTCCGACGTGATGACATATTAAAAGTCTTCCCCGCCAAGTGAGGAATAATTAGTTATATAGGCGAGTCATCCCGGCTCATGGCGGGATCTCTGTGGAAGCCTTCTTCTTCTGCCGTGAATTCGTTCTGGCACTTAGCCACGAACGAGTTACTTGGATCTGAGATACACTAGACCGCCGCTAGCGGGTATCCAGCAGTGTAGCACTCTGCTACTCCCGCCGGAGAAAACAGATCCTAACCTCTGCATTTTCCAACTCGTTGCGCCGGGTTGGAAAAACACACACGTACATATAAATCAATCCGGACGTCTGCTGACACCTTCACTTCAGCGACAATATTCGTCATGAAATAGAAGGTCTCATCTCATGGCTAAAATATTCTAAGACAATAATAATAATGGCATCCTAGCCATAAAAATAACCCCTAACAGAGGCTGGCCACGAGGCCTAGGGCAAAATCACGACGAATCAGCAGCAGTCTTATCTCCAGGGAGAACAGCCAGCCAGCACCACCATCACAACGACAGGCGTGTAGAGGAGAAAGACGACGCAAAAAACTACAGAAGGTTCTCCACTACGTGAAGCAACCCTTAAACTATAGAGTCTGCTGATGATGACATACACGCTTAACCCACCAGAAAGGTAGCAGAAAACCGGTGCCCTGTAGTAAAATAGCCTCACACAATACTAGCTAGGCTAAACATAGAGCAAAAAACAACAATAATGACAATGGCGGCCTCGTCCATAGAGGAAGCGAGGGGACGCCAGCACAAAGCACCCTTAATTAACACACTCCTGGGGGTCGTACCAATCAGAATGCCAGACCTAACTAATCTAAACCTATTCTATAACATCTCAGATAATACAAATGAGCAAAAGACTTACTAGGAGAGACCGTAGAAGGAAGAGAGGTCGACCCTCACGTCCGACGGCTACGAGCCCCAGAGTGAGAAGGCAGGATGATGCTGGGGGGTTCAGCGTCTGAGGGCAAACCCACGCTATCAACATCCACACGATGGGAAGCATAGCAGATTAGAGTTTCTAATTTTTTTCTTTTTATTATCTGTTATTAATTGTTTTCGTAGTGATCTCCCGTTCATAAGGATGATTCTGTAAGTGATTATGAGTGTACGCTTACGATGTTGGGCTCTTAACACTCTGGGGCGGTTGATTTGAACAGCTGACTCTAAGGTTCATAGAGTGCCATTACTGTATAAGGCATATCGTCAATGATGAAAGGGCCACTATTAAATAGTAATTTATTCAAACAAGGCAAATTATTGACTGAGTTTGTATTTAACAATAGTTGTTCCAATGCGTTGGGGTATTGATGATATTATGTTTATCTTTGAGTTATTAATTATACTTTTGAATAGTTTAGCAGTTTTCGAACATTTATTTAGATTTGCCCTTTAGATAAAACAGCACATAATCCTCTTTAAGCTCAAAATGAAAAAAAAGAAAAAAAGAAAAAACTGTGGGCATGTATAAAATATTATATTAACCAATAACATAAAAGAGCTAAAATCAAAAGTGAAAATAATATTGAGTAACAGAAGGTGGGTTATTATTAGGGGTTCGACCCCTACGGGGAACCCCTATTGTAATCATTAAATCAGGTTTTTCATCCAAATTCTTCTTACGCGCCGGTTTCGACGCAATAACTCCAGAACCGATTTTTGGATCGGGATCAAACTTTCACAAGAGGTGCGTTTTTGTATAGGGCAACTTTTGATATGCAAAACATCCGGCATGGCAGCCAAACAGGTCCGTGGCAGACGATTTCCCGAAAAACTTGACGCCTAAATACCGTCTCTCCCACTCATAGGAAACGACTGGGCTTTGGCATATGGACTCCCCTAATAATGCTCCGTAAATGTTATATAGAAGGTTTTGCTTTTGCACGTGGGTTTTTTCCGGCAATCTTGTAAAAACCTTGAATTCCACTTAAAATTCCACATCTTGAAAACTACGCCGATAATCAAAGCCATACTTGCGTAGTTGGGTGAGGCTCGCGATTCCGAACGTTTTGATACCAAAAGAATATAAATGGGTGGAATAGTTTGGCCGCAGCATTGAAAACTGTCATTCTTAAATGACTTTAAAACCGCATTCGCTACCCACACAAAGTTTACCGTCTACAGTCTATAAGCTTCCACGCATCCCTCAGTTTTGCTTAACCCTTGTCTAGCGGGGGGTTTTGGGCTTATTTGGGCATATTCAGGCCCTCCTGAATGATAAATCAAGTATCTGCATGAAAACAAATTTATTTAGCAAAAAACTAGGCGCTAAAAGCTTCAAAATGAGACCAAAAGGAGCTACGTAGCACTCGTGGTTCTCATACAGTGATACCAGTAACATGGGAGTTTAGCGTATAGCGGCATTTTTTTCCCAGCTATGCTCACTGCTGGCTACACTGCCGGCCTCTCGAGAACAGAGGGAACATGAGTTAATGGGCGGCGGTAAGCCCTGGGAGTCGGCTGTCTGGCCCGCTGCGCTCCCGGCCATTTGCACTCGATTTTAACCCTTTAAAATCCTTAATAATGCTCCTAACTTGCTGCAAATTGGAGCCGGACTTAAATCCGGCCCCGATCTTTAAGGGTTAATAACATAGTCTCTTTATTATTCAGATCTATTATTTTTTTTGTATTTAACTCTCTCAAAACAGTTTGAGTCCTTACGAATTCCAGCAATTATTTAGCCAACCCACCTATACTGTACATACCTACCCTACCAAATAATAATGATAATTCAAATTTATTTTTGGTGAATGACAGAGTATTGGCTAAGGTTTTTCACAATTCCTCGCTTTGCCAATTGCTTAGTTTAATAACAATGATATGGACCTTTAAAGTTTTGGCAATTGCCTGTGTGATTTACCCTGCCCTTCCTTCCTACCTCCCTCCTCCCTCATATCTAGCAAATGTATCAACAACCACTCTAGTGAACTTTCGGTATTTAGTTTATTCTGCTTAATACTATTTATCCACATAAAATAGAAACCTATCACAATTTGTGTCTAATACAACCATAGACAGTGCTATTACATATTATTTGAACATGATGTTGAATTTAGCAGTTGCTATTTACCTTAGCGGCTCGCTTGGTGTAGTGACTAGCGTCTCGGACTTCCACCCAGAAGGCCCGGGTTCGCGCCCACGCTCAGCGCATTAAAGATTTTTCACAAGCACTGAGTCGTTACCATCCCTCATGAGCAAAGGGATGGGGTAGTAGTACAGGACCCCAATGGAAATACGCCTAATCGGCCTTATTGAGCTATCCTTAGCTAGCTTAGCATGCGCTAGCTTTAAGAACTATTATTATTATTATTATTACCTTGAACAGTAATGACAGAACCGAAAGCTTCAGGGCCCAGCGAGTGTCTACCACCCGAGCGCCCTTCCAACCCCACAAGAACAAGAACCGAAAGCTTCTCTTGCCGTGTAGTACTCAAAGAAAGCAGGGTTACTTAAGCCGGCCCATACCGAACTGTTACCAAGTCAGAGATTCAGAGGTAACTTTCACAATGCATTATAACCCTAGACAGACACCAATATACCACTAACAGTTCGGTGTCCCCCAGGGATCGGTATTAGGTCCCCTGTTGTTTCTTATATACATAAATGACCTAGATTTAGGTATAACTAGTAGGATAAGTAAATTCGCAGACGATACTAAAATAGGGAGATCAATTGATTCAGATAGCGATATAGAGTGCCTCCAAAGGGATCTAGATACCTTACATGAATGGTCAGTAAATTGGCAGATGAAGTTTAACATTGACAAATGCAAGGTATTAAAGATAGGGAAGATGCAAACAAATTTTAAATATAAACTAGCTAATTTAGAATTAGAAAATTCAGACTGCGAGAAAGATCTAGGTGTGTTTGTTAGCAATGATTTGAAGCCTAGAAAACAGTGTATAAGCGTTCGTAATAAGGCAAACAGGATTCTCGGGTTCATCTCTAGGAGTGTGAGTAACAGAACTGCTGATGTTATCTTAACCCGTTGAGACCCAGCGTCGCACGTGTTGCGTCGGCAGTCTTTGATCACCAACTCCCAGCGACGCATCACGTGCGTCCGACATATAAAAAACACTTACGTGGCTCGTAAGGTAGGAAATGGCGGGAGAATAGGAGGGGGCGGTACCGTAGTGTGTGGGGGAGCCGGGCCAGTAGGTGTGAGCGGGCCGAGACAGCCGCGCGGCTGGTGGTGGTGGGCTTAGTGGGGATAGTTTACACCCCTAGTTTACCGCCACTTTGAACCTTCATTACTCCGGTCGTATGGGAGCTAGAGGCTTGAGATTTATGTGAGATACTCCTTAGGATGTATGCCGTACAATGCCATACTCAGTTTTTACCCTAGTGCTCCCGGGCGGGTGGTCATGCGGGGGACACGAACTATTGAAACCCCCCCCCCCCCCCCCCGCCCCCCAAATGACCGAAATGAGTTTTGTTTTATGTGTGTGTTCATTTCTCACCATTCTCTTCCATTTTGGCTCAACACATTTTTTTGAAGCTCCCCCCCCCCAACCCCCCACCGGCCCCCCCCCCCCAAAAAAAATGTCAGAGGTGATTTTTTTTTTTTTTTTTTTTCATTTCTCATCCTTGTCTTCCATTTTAGCAAACAAAAAAAATAAGTGAAAATGGCTTGGGACTGGGGTGAACAAAATATTATAACTAGCCGGGGCTCAACGGGTTAAAACTTTACTTGTCATTAGTGAGACCCCATATGGATTATGCTGTCCAATTTTGGTGTCCTTATTACAGAATGGACATAGATTCATTGGAGAGAGTACAGCGTAGAATGACAAAAATGATCCATAATATTAGAAATCTTTCGTATGAAGAAAGGTTGAAGAAATTAGGTTTACATTCGTTAGAGAGACGCAGAGTTAGAGGGGATATGATAGAGGTGTTCAAGTGGGTTAGTGGGATTAACAAAGGGGACATGGCAAATGTACTAAAGCTCAGTGATAGCGAAAGAACTCGTACCAATGGTTTCAAATTAGATAAATTTCGTTTCAGAAAAGATATAGGCAAGTATTGGTTTGGTAACAGAGTTGTAGACGGGTGGAATGGACTACCAAGTGCTATAGTGGGATCTAAAACTGTAGGGAGCTTTAAGATAAAATTGGATAAGCATATGGACGAGAAGGGTTGGGTGTGAAGGGGAATCAGCCGGGTTGGGCCAATCAGCGCTCTTCAGACCTCCATAATCCTGCGTTAATCTCTAACCGTTTTGGTAAGATGATCCTCAGGGTATTAGAGTGTGAAGCCTATAATTGGGCTTTGTAATGAATTGGGGTTGTGTGGGACAGGGATCTGCCTTGCTTAGGCCAATCGGCTTTCTGCAGACTCCCATTTTCTTATGTTCTTATGTTCTTATGTTCTAAATCATACAAATATCACTACAAAAAAGATAGGAAAATATTATATTAATGTCCTAGGTATTTGAAATTATGCAAATGAGTAAAATCCATTATGATATAATGATAATGGGATTGATTAATATCTGGCAACAGTGTTGCACTATAATTTTCTGAACGTATTTATCGCATTAATATACACATCTATCACTATTTAAATTTAATACAACCATACACAGTGCTATTACATATTATTTGAACATAATATAGGATGGTCTTTCCTTTAAACCATTTTCTATATCTATTTACGAAAAATATAGGCCTAGCCTAGGCAGCGCTACCGGTAGGTACGAATTTATCAGTTCGAATTTTGATTGAGAGTGGGATAAGGCCTAGGCCTAGCCTAGGGCTTATAGTGTGGTTCCTTGTGTAATCCCGTAGGATTTTCCTGCTAAAATTTATTTTATTGTTTTATTGGGAACCTTTGGGTGTGAGATATTGAAAGATAATGGGGTTCAAATTTTTCGACCCCCGGACCCCCCGGTGGGGGCCCCCCTCAATTCCGGGCACCCCTGGAATGAATCCAACACATATCTTCACCAATAATGGACCGATTTTAATGATCTTAGTGTCGTTTTGGGGGTTTTTGATGACACTAAGTTGATTTTTATTATTTTGGAAACGACCAGAAGTGACAAAAATTGACTTATGGTTTTAATGCTAAAATAACATTGAAAATTTGGAGAAATAAAGTTTATCGATAAACTTGGTTACGTCTTATATCATATGTTATTGAGGATGGAAATATCAGCAATGCTATAATTTTTGCAACTAAATTTTTCTGTCAAGAGTTATGTACATTTCCGGAAATAAAAAGAACTTAATTTTGTGGATTTTTCACATATCTTAAAGGACATTGTGGAGTAGTTATGTGCAATGTAGGAAAAGAAAACGCTTGTTTTACACATCTTGAAACAATTGTCGAATCAAGTATGTATTCCTACTTTTAAAATAATGCTATTCAATGACAACGAATTGAATTATACCAGCAATATATATTTTAAAAAGGATAATTTTTCATCAAATGACAAAGTAGAAGCACAGAAAACCATTGCAATAACTGAGAAGTTCATGACTAAGCAACTGTCAATTTCTTAGTGCCTTAATACTGAATGCTCTGCATCACACATAATCACACATGGAAACAACTGAAACAAAGTTACTGAAACTACATAACAGCTGGAATAAATTCGTCCATCAAATGCCTCTTCATTAATTTCACCGAATTCATACAACCAAGTGATTCCTTTTCATATTCGTCCATTCCATCTTACCGGTATATCTTTCTATCATCATACATAATACAGCCACATCATGACAAATTCACGCTGTAAACTATCATAGGAGAAGCAAAAACATCGCAATAACTGAGCAGTTCATGACTAAACAACTTCTCTTGTTCAGGACCTTAATACTGAATGTTCTGCATCATACATAATCACAAATTAAAAAAAAATTCTGAACCTACTTAACAAATATAATACATTTTTCATTGAAAGTACTCAACAAATAAAATAAATTATTTCAGCAACTGCATCTTCATTAATTTTACCGAATTCAAACAAACAAATGTTTCACACTCAATAACCCAAATATGACATCATCACGCCATCATACATAACATAGTTACATTCAGATAATCCTAACAAATTTGCACATCGTTAGAAATTCTTTTTCATGCATAATACATAATGAAGAATTTACTCCTTGTCATCATCATCATCATCACGATCATCATCATTTGAACCATAGCTGATCACATTTCCACAGTCACTGACGTAACATTTACATTGTGGAGTGCATGGGAGGCCATTCCTCAAACAACTGCATCTATTTTTGCAACCTGTTTTGCATGCACGTTTTGTCAGCTCGATTACAGCTTGAGGGGCTGGCAGTTTCAGACATCTCACTGGAAGATAGACTCCATCTCTGACACTCCAACCGTTGTCTTCAATGGGAGGTAGATCTGGCATGCAACATCAACAGCTTTATCAACTTCTTCATCACGCATTCCAGAAACTTTGTGGACATGACTTCCAAACAGGAGATGGGTAAAAAAAGAACTGGAGTAGCGGAGGATTCTCAAAGTCTTCAAAGCTGCCCTTGAATGACCACTTTCGAAGATTCATAATTTCCTCTCGCAAAATGTTTGCCGTGGTCTTCAACTGGCCAATTGTGCCATGTTTGTGAGTTAGAGTTTTGTCCACTGCCTTGCTGACTGCTGCTTGAAGGACGAGGTGGTCAGACTCATATCTGCGTAGGGACTTGATGAACTGCACGTCTGGGAGTCGTTCAGTGAGGAGATATTTTAGATGCTTGCGATAGTTTGTTGTCTCAGTAAGCTCAACATGATATCTCTTCAAAATAGACAAATACTCGTCATTAGCGTCAGCCATGTTCAAGCTAATACCTTCATCTGTTAGTGAGTTCTGAACAGAGAACAGCAACTGTTCATCGCAGAGAGAATGTACAAGCTCAGCACTGCCACAATCATCTGGACTGAAGCAACGTTGAGCATATCGCAAACATTTCCGATGATAGTATTTCTCGAGAGCTGAGGCATCCCCAGGAGCAAAGTCTTTTTGATTCTCTGTCCTCACAACTCAGTGTCCTCAACTTAAATGTTTCTTCTGAAATCACTGTGTTGAGTGATTTTAATGTCCATAATGTTGAATGGCTCACTCATTCAGCCAGGACTGATGATGCTGGTCTTGAATGTGAGCTATTTGCAGACTCATTTAATCTCACTCAACTAGTCAACCAACCCACCCGTGTACCAGATAATCCTAATCATAATTCCCACCTACTGGACTTATTTTTAACAACCAATTCAGAAAATTATGATGTTACAGTGAGGTCCCCGCTTGGATCTTCTGATCACAGTCTGATACAGGCCACCTGTCTATCACCTACCACACCTTCCCACTCTGAACCTGTTTTGGTGACTAAATGGCATTACGATAGGGCAGACTGGGAGGGTCTTCAAGGTTTCTTTATTGATATTCCCTGGACCTCTTTCTTTTCTAATGATGCACACTCCACCTTGAGCCACATACAAGATTTTGTAAACATTGGAATGGAAACTTTTATTCCTCATCAAAAGTACAGTAAAAGATCTAATTCACCTAAATGGTTTGACCATAATTGTGCTAGAGTAACTGAACAAAAAGCAATAGCCTACAATGCATACACAAGATCAAAAACACATGAAGCCTTTAATTACTTTAGAAACATCAGAAATCATGCCAAAACTGTATTAAACCTAACTAAATCAAACTTTCTCCACAAGCAGGCAATAAACTTCTAAATAATCCAAATGATAACAAAATATTTTGGTCTACTCTTAACTCATTTAAATCCAACTTCACTACTGCTTCATCCATTTCACCATTAAAATCTCCGACTGGCAATCTTGTAAGTGACCCACGAGGTAAAGCTAACCTTCTTGCGGATATTTTCTCCACCAACTCAACCTTAGATGAAATAAATCAAGATGTCCCTGTACTTAATTTTAATTCGCCTGAAATTCCCTCACTTAAGATCCACACCAGACATGTCAAAACTATTTTGCAGAATCTCTCAGTAGATAAGGCTCCTGGTCCAGATGAAATTCCTCCAATAGTACTTAAGAATTGCTCCTTGGTGCTCGCTCCTGTATTGGCCAAATTTTTCCGTCTGTATACTCATACCTCATGCTTCCCAGTACCCTGGAAAGAAGCAAACATCCATCCAGTTCCTAAAAAAGGTGCCTCTTCAGATCCATCAAACTACAGACCAATAGCTATAACTTCCACTCCTGGTAAAGTCTTTGAAATTATATTAAATAATCACATAATTAAGCATCTTGAGAATAATAAATTAATCAGTGATAGGCAATATGGTTTTAGACGATGTCGATCAACTGCAGACATGCTTTGCCTTCTTACGCATCAAATCAACCAAGCTACAGACCAACATGGTGAAACACATACAATAGCACTGGATATATCAAAGGCATTTGATAGAGTCTGGCATCAATCCTTATTGTCGAAGATGTCACACTACGGCCTTGCATCATTAGTTCCACTAATTTCTTCTTATCTTCATAACAGAAAAATATGTGTAATGGTAGATGGCCTTTATTCTCAATTTCACTCAATAAATGCTGGTGTTCCCCAGGGATCAGTTTTGGCCCCAATTCTGTTCCTCATTCATATCAATGATCTCATATCTACCACTCATAATCCAATACATTCCTACGCAGATGACTCAACACTCCACAGTTCCTTTACATTTACCAATTCTTTTACCCAACCCGATCTTATAAATTCAAAAATAAACACTGCAATTTCTCTGAACCAGGACCTTTCTAGAATTAATGGATGGGGACAAAAGAATCTAGTTTCCTTTAATGCACAGAAAACCAAGTACATTCAATTTTCTAACCGACAGAATCTCACTGACTCCCATATATTTTTTAATGATGTAAATTTTCCCACTTCCCCTAGTATTGACATTCTCGGTGTAACATTAACTACTAACTTGAGCTGGACACATTATGTTAGAAGCATTGCTAAGAATGCCTCTAAAAAACTGGGACTCCTGTACAGAGTTCGAGAATTCTTCACTGACGAGCAGTTGGCCGTGATATATAAAAGTCATGTGCGTTCTCAGATGGATTACTGTTCACCTCTGTGGGGTGGAAGTGGAGGGGTTGCATTGAGGCAGTTGGACAAAATTCAAAATAAAGCTATTAGATTAATCAATAACCCTGCAATCACACAGGACCTTCCTACATTATCCATACGAAGAAACGTTGCATCCCTTGCATTATTCTACAGATATTTTCACAGCAATTGTTCCGAGGAACTTGCTTCAATTGTGCCGCCTCGCCACATCTTTCCCCGTAGAACTAGGGCAGCTGAGAGCGCCCATGAATTTACACTTTCTCCTCCACAATGCAGAACTTCTGCTTATCAGAATTCATTTATCCCCAGAGCTACTACTCTTTGGAATTCACTTCCCTCGAATTGCTTTCCACAAACTTACAATCTACAAATGTTTAAATCCAGTTGTTACAAACATTTTATGAATGGAGGATGCCTTTAGGCACATGGACCTTTTTGTTTTATCTGTGTTTTTCCTTCCTCCGTTCATTGTCTCTAAAAAAATAAAAAAAAATAAAAAAGTCTGCTATGGCAGTTCTGACTTGATCATCTTGAGTTTTAATTTTATTTCCAGGAGGTTTTCACCCATCTTGTCTGACAAAACACAGTGAAGAGGTTCTATACTATCACTGGAACAGAAGCTGCAGGCTGAAAAGACACAAACTTCTGCCTTTGGGGTAATTTTTTTCCTTTTAGGCCAACACGATTCAGCTGAAATGGATGGACGTCCAGGTCCTGGGGTATGATGAGCACTAGACACAGAGTGAGCACGCTTAACTCTGAGTCGTTCGATTATGGTCTTCTTGACAATTGGTTTTCGACACTCACTGTGGTAACAAACTTGCTTGCGTTCAGACTCATTTAAATTGTCCAGGCGATCAATAATTGCTTGTATCTCATTTTGACCAAGAGACACACGCTCAATATAACAAGAAGTCAATTCTTCTATCATTGTGGGGTTGTTTATTAGTCTTTTGATAGGGGTGGCAACCTCGTTGCAGACAATATACACACCGTTGTTGTTTGACATGTCTGGTGGGTGTTTTACATCCATTCTCAGTCACCTCAAAAGACACATACGTTTTTTAAACAGTACATCTATAGTCTATTATGGCCCTTAACTAGTATCAGCATGATTGCCACGGTCGTACTGGCATGCCTGAAAATTAAAAAACAAATTGCACAATATTGTTAGACTTTTTGCTACCAAAAAGACATCTTTGATGTTATATATAACTGAAGTCGATGATTGCCGATTCTGGTTGTGTCAAAAGTATCAGGAATCTACTAAGCATCATCAATAACCATAGAAACAATTCAAAAATCAAACAATTTGGTTCATTATCAGCTGAGATTTGCGAAGGAGTCAGTTCAAGGGGGTACTGTAATTGAAGGGGCCCCCAGTGGAGGTTCGGGGGGTCGGAAAATTTGAACCCCATCATTTTCCAATAGTCTGATGCTAAATCAACCCAAAAAAACAATAAAATAAATTTTAGCAAGCAAATCCTACGGGAGCTATTTTTGTGACATAACGCACCACACTATTAACATGGGATACTGTTTGGGGGTTGGGAATAGGCTCGGTCTGCTTTAGGCCTAATTAGGTAAAAATAGTCAAATCGAGACAATTGCACAGCCAACATAGCCTAGGCCTATTAAGCAAATATTTTACCAATCTACAATAGGCCTAGGCCTAGTCTATTCGCTGTAAGTAGGCAAGAAATCATGAACTATAACCTCTGTAACTAAAAAACAACTAGAGTGATCAAGCTAATATGTCTACCATTTGGGAAGAGTCAGTCAAGGAATAGCCTAGATGTGGAAATTTGCAGCCAATTTGCTCTAGCCCTTTTTGAGATACAGAGGTTAGAGGTCATTGTTGAGGCCACACTCCCCCCCCCCCCCTCCCCCCATGACATATTGTCATCATCTTATATATTGCCAGCAGGGGGAAAATAACCGAAAAAAATCTCCGTCAAAATAGACCCAAACTTAACCACAGCGCTCGACACATGTAAACATCGCTGTGGCGGGGGAGGTGTCGGACGTTTGCAATAAAGTTCCCGTCTATTTTGAATGCCATTGGATACAATAATATGTTGAGGGGGGCTTTGCCCCCCCTCACCTCCCCATGACATATTGTCACCATCATATATATTGCCAGCAGGGGGCAAATAACCTAAAAAATCGCCGTCAAAATAGACACTTTTATGAATAGGTTAGCCTTTAGGCTAGGCCTATCGGCAAGAGTTGCGTTATCGGGCGTATCACCTGACCGGGTATAGGCTATCCTAGTGTTTACTAATTTATAGGCTACCCCTTTGAAAGGACATTAGCCGGGTAGGATGTAGTTACCGGATGTATCGCCAGCCTTGTTTACACTACGCGTACGCGTAGTGGCGTCGGACACTTGCCATCCTTTTCCTGTCTATTTAGACTGCCTTTGGATACAATAATATGTTGAGGTTGGGCTTTGCCCCCCTTCACCCCCCATGACATATTGTCATCATCATATATATTTCCAGCAGGGGGCAAATAACCGAAAAAATCACCGTCAAAATAGACGCAAAGTTAACCGCGGCGATCGCCCTATGTAAACATGACAACCGTACACCCGGAAACTATATCCATCGCCATTAGCCTAACCTAACAACCTTACCTAACCTATCCTAGTATTATGGGTGGGGGCTGCCGCCCCCTAGACCCAGTACGTTGGATACAAAACTAACCCTCACCTAACACCTAGTATATGTCCCTAGTACCTAGTATTTGGGATACAATACTAACACTTACATAACACCTAGTATATTTCCCTAGTACCCAGTACGTGGGATACAAAACTAACCTTCACCTAGCATATGTCCCTCACTCAGAACACCTTTCACCCTCACTACCGTTTGTGAGTCCTCATACATCTTCATTATCACACGCACCAGCCACTCCTCTACGTCAAATTTTCTCCTAGCCTACTGCACAACTTCTTACTTTCAGTAGATATCTTTCCTGCAGCTGCCTGACTATGAAGTTGTCGATTGTGTCACGTCCTGGCATGAAACCAAACTGCATATCGTTGATAGAATGCTTTCCCTTATCATACCTTCAAAGACTCTCTCACAGACCTTCATGACTTGGCCAAGCATTTTCAGGCCTCTTATAGCAGTTGCAAGGGGAGCCTAACTCTGAAATCACTAGATAGTGCCTCCAGAACCATAAAGAAGAGGAGAGGGCTTAATTAACACACTTCCGTTGGACTCCGACGCGAACTGAAAACTCATCACTCAGTACCCTCACGTAACACCTAGTATATGTCCCTAGTATCCAGTACCCAGTACTTTGGATACAAAACTAACGTGGGATACAAAGCTAATCTCCACCTAACACCTAGTATAAGTCCCCCGTAACCAGTACGTGGGATATAAAGCTAACCCTCACCAAATATCTAGTATATGTCCCTCACTCAGCTGTACACCTTTCACCCTCACTACCGTTCGCGAGTCCTCGTACATCTTTATTATCACATGCACCAGCCACTCCTCAACGGCAAGTTTTCTCCTAGCCTGCTGCACAACTTCTCTGGCCACCTTATCAAAGGCCTTCTCCCGGTCTGCAAACACAACATCAGATCCCTATCTTTTAACCCTTATTTAGCGGCGAGCAACATAAGTCGAGTTAAATAAAGCTGGACTATGTGGCGGCGCTCGACATAACTCGAGTGGCAATTTCAGCACGTAATGTGGCTGAGAGAGAGAGACAAGTGGTGGCAGGAGACTAGCGAGCGTATGACTGCTCCAGACCACCGCGGCGAACCTACTGACACAAATCTCAGCTCCCTCCTCCCTCTCTCACTCGCTACATACTCAATTATGTACTGAAAGTACCGAATTACCTGCTTTTTGCACTCGCGTTGCACGGTTATTGCAAGAAAACTATCCATCATACAAGGATCGTTATGGTGTCATTCGAAAGCTCTGTTTATGCCCTTTCAGGGATAGGTACTAGTTTTACGTTCTGGGTCTTATTTAGGCATGAAAATGATCACGTAAACAGCCCTATTTTGGCTAAAAACACCCCGCTGTGCGGTACACATAAATAAACCGCATAGGCCGCTCGTAAGGTGTTAAGTACATACAGTATCTTTCCCTTATCATACCTTCTAAGACTCTCTCACAGACCTTCATGACTTAGTCAAGCATTTTCAGGACCCTTATATCAGTTCCCAGGGGAGCCCAACTCTGAAATCACCAGATAGTGCCTCCAGAACCATAAAAAAAGAGGAGAGGGCTTCATTGACACAGAGCCCTGGTGGACTCCGACGCGAACTGAAAACTCATCACTCAGTACTGGTACACCTTTCACCCTCACTGCCATTTGTGAGTCCTCATACATCTTCATTATCACACAAATACCTTCATGACTTGGATTGTGCCGTGTCCTAGCATGAAACCAAACTGCATAAATTATCGTCAACATCATACCTTCAAAGACTTTCTCACAGACCTTCATAACTTGATCAAGTATTTTCAGGCCCCTATAATTTTCCCTATCCAATGAGTCCCCTTTGCTCTTATACAGTATATACGGTAATGTACTTATGTGCCATTCATCAGAGATTACTTCCTCTCTGATGATGAAGTTAATTAGCTCATTGAACACACCTACTCCTTTCTCACCTGAGGCCTTAATCATCTCAGCTAGAATGCCAGAGCATCCTGCAGCTTTTCTGTCCTTCATTAAGTTATTGCACTGCTTACAAAAGCTGGCACAATCACAGGGAGGGGGGAGTATTGGCATTTCGTTGCTGAGCTGCTCCATTCCATTCAAATACCATGTTGAATAATCTTTCGTAGTGTACGGTATCTTCCAAGAATCTATAATTTCTTTGTCAGCGGAAACAATTGTTCATGTATATATTTTCCCTGTGAAACCAATTTAACTTCATAATGACAATTATATATATAAAGAAAAAAATATATTTTATATAATTTATTGCATATCTTACATAATATTTAAAAAGATATTTATTAAAATAGTTTAACCAGACCACTGAGTTCCCCCAAAAACTCTTATAGGGCTGGCCTGAAGGATTAGATCAAGATGGACAACCAATCAAGATATGATAGGTAGGGAAGGGCAAGAGGTGAACAAATCTAGGAAGGTGAAGATACGCAGACATTTCTCACCATTTCACCAATTCAGCCGCGCCACATGAGTTCCACAGAAGAACTCATATATGGTAGGGCCGAAGGGTGAGTCAAGAACTGCTACACTGCAGCACCAATTAAGAAGTGATCAAGGGCGAAGAATGAGAAATCAGGTCTAAGGAAGAAATAAATCACACCAGATGCACAAATAATATACACCACTGAGGGGAATCGAGTCAGCTTGACCGCACCAGCGACCATTGACACAAATAAAGTCAGGAGCCAATAAACTAGCCAGGCCAGGGTGGCATATGATATAGGCCGTCCGGAGGACAACCGAAACATACAAAAGGGGCATTAAAATTTCAATGAAAATTCACTATGATAACTGTAATATGTGGGAATAACTTTCACCTTCATATTTCCTAATCTCTTAGCATAAACATGATCAATTAGTGTGCCATTTTCAGTTGTTGGTTGTGTTACATGTTGAGAGTATCCACGCTTTTCCATTAAATTTGCAATAGAAGAGTTAGTTTGGATGTTTTCACAATGCAACCAATTGGGTATTTGTCTAGTTCATTTAGCAAATTACTTGAATTTACTCTAAAATAATTAAGTCCATATGAAATAGGTCTGTATATAGGGACAGGTTTGTCCTATAGAAAAGTATAGCCAACACTGTTCTCTACCCACTAAAAGCTGAACCAGTGGAAGGTATTACCCGTGTTTGCATACCTTCCCTCAATTTCAGTCAGGCTATATTTGGATGATAATTTGAACTCAATTTGACCTATCTCAGAATAGTAGCATGGGAATTTCATTATTTTCCTTATTGTGAAGGCAATCATTATTCTATAAATACACTTACCTTAATAATACATGTACAAGGTTATTCTCTATATTTTAAGATTATACTCTTTATATAAAAGGCTTGCATGGCTGCATGATAAATGTTTTTCTTTGATTCACTCTTCTTGACTTTTTCTAAATTGCAGGCCATGCTTTTGTTCCTCCTAATCCCTTTTCTATTATTCCCATTCCTCAAGTGAGGTACTGTAGAGGTGATTCTCTTGGTCCCATCTGTAGAGGTATTGTAAATGGTGGCCAGACACGCCCGTGGCAGCCTTTCACACCCAACTCATCTTGTCCTATCTAATTTTATGTTGAACTCTATTGTTCTTGATCCCACTATAGGACTTGGTAGCCTATTCCACATATCTACAACTCTGCTACTAAACGAATAGAGGCAGATCCCTTACACACCCAGTTTCTCTCTGTCGCTCGTTTGCTTGCACATCGGTACAAATGAAGCAGATCTCTTACACATGCAACTAAGATGAACATGAGAATCTGCAGACAAGTGGCCCACAAAAGGCAGATCCCTTTCACATCCAACCCATTTCGTCCATATGTTTATCTGATTTTATCTTGAAATTCTTTATTGTTCTTGATCCCACTATAGCACTAGGTAGCCTATTTCACATATCTTCGACTCTGTTACGAGAGAGGCAGATCCCTTACACAGCCAATCTCTCTCTCTCTCTCTTATTTGCACACTGGTACAAATGAGGCAGATCCCTTACACATGCTACCAAGATGAAAATGGGAGTCTGCAGAGAGCCGATTGGCCCACACACGGCAGATCCCTTTCACACCCAACCCATCTCGTCTAACGTAAATACGATAGGCTATGACTCTTTCGTGATCTCGTATGTCTCTGTGACGTCATGATCGCTCCTACAGCATGACGTAGGACGAGTAGATCGTATATTATAAGATTGTAAATAAGTTAAGTTATAGAAGGCCTAATATGCTATTAAACAATATTGCCATGGTCTTATGTAGTATATATGAATTTATCGTATATATTAATATAATTTATCGTATAGAGCAACCTAGATGCGGTACGATAATTTGGGGTCCTGGCGTTTTGCCAAGGCAGCAAGGTGTGCCTTCGAGGAACACCAGAGGCTTCACGAACACCAACCAGTTAACATCTATTTCCGCCCTCAGGTGATCGTGCTTTTGAGCCTCTAATCACAATACACTGTCAGCAATACAAACAGCTACACCATCACGACGCTCTCATCGACGCCATGACTGACTGACAGATAAGCATAATAATTATGTCCATTCCCATGTAATCATTTATTCTTTCTTTAACTTGACTCGTGTCTCGGGACCGAAGTCTCGTTCCCCATTGTCCACCACCATATTGGGTAAAACGTTCTCCCATGCCTCATTGCCACGTGGAACTATTGGTGAGTTAATTCCTGGCTAATATTAACCCTTATAACCTTACCCTATATATGAATTTATTATGTGAGACCTTTGGATATAAATTAGCTTGTTTCAGACTGAATTCAATTTAGATATGGAGTAGTTTTCATTTAGATTGATTTATTTGATTCATTATAGCTTAGTAATATTTAACTTCCATTGATAGTTTACCACAGTGGTGCCCAGACCCGGGAATTAGCTACCAGTAAGGGATTTTTAAGGCAATGAGCAAGGGGACATATAACAGGATGCAGGAACAACTCTATGATAAACTGGCAAGGCTAGCCAAGCGATGGTTAGAGCCGGAATGCAGGGTCACATCGTTGCGCCTGCCTAAGTCCTGCATCCCACCTATCATCTTTCTCCAATAAATTTTCTTTTCCATTTCAGACTTCCTGTGACATATGACCTGACCAAAAAAAAAATCTTGTTCAATATGATCCTTTAGTAGGTATTGTGTACTAATTTTCTCCATAACATAGAAGTCCGCCGGTCGGCGTCTCTTAACTAGACTACTATTGTGCCGTTGTTTTTGTAACTTAACATTTAGATACACGGTAGCCTATAGGCTCACATGCAAAATGATTAAAGACAATAAAGAGACACCGTCTAGTGGGGTGCTGATCAAGGCCCCTAAAAATCAAAGGGCGGGACTTCGGGGAGTATTAAATAGGCTAATTGTGGACGTCAACACTTTCATCACTACTGCTGAACTAGAGGAATTGGAGGCTAGATTAGAAAACGTCCAGGCTACC
This sequence comes from Paralithodes platypus, assembly GCA_032716605.1. NCBI lineage: Eukaryota > Metazoa > Arthropoda > Malacostraca > Decapoda > Lithodidae > Paralithodes > Paralithodes platypus. Next base: position 34,049,502 of record CM064483.1, on the reverse strand, counting down.
CACGGTCGTATTATGGCTCTGAGTGAGGTGATTGTGGCAGACATGACAGAGGAGGAAGAGATAGTTACAGAGTGTGATAATCGCGCCCTATATGACGAACCTGTCTTTAGAGCGAAGTACATATTACAGCGTGCTGTCGCAAGTAAGAAGGGAGGCGATAATGAGGCCCATAGAAGGGCTGACCCAAAACATACTGTACACCTCCCAAAGCTCAATCTTCCTACATTTGGGGGCAAGTTGACTGAGTGGTTAGCTTTTTGGGACGTATTTCGGTCTACAGTTCATGAATCCTCTTTGGATAATGTCCGCAAGTTTCACTATCTGAAGGGACAAATGGAAGGAGAGGCCTTACATTTGATGGGTGGTAGTTATCTTGAGGCAGTACAATTATTAAAGTCCACATACGGGGATCAAGAGCAGTTGAAGATGGCCCATGTCGTTGCCTTGTTAAGGCTCGCAGAACCACAGTATAAGGTTGAGGAGTTAACAAATTTCAGGGCAAATATGGAGTGCCATACTCGATCGCTAGACACCCTAGGGCTTACCACACAGGAAATGATAGTCATTATCTTGCGTCAGAAGCTTCCTATGGCAATACTTGACAAGGTAAGATCATTTGATCTGGGGGAGTTCAAAACTCAGTTCAGTAAGGAAATCAATAATCTACAGTTGAACAAAGGGAGAATGTATGTGTCGGGAGGGAGTGAGAATGTGGAGAAGAGGGGAACAGTAAGCATGACAGTGGGGACTAAAGAAAATAAAGAGGGTACGTATAAGAAACCTGCTCATATTCTATGTAAGCTATGTAACAACAAACATAAATGGAGTTTCTGTGTAAAGTACCCAACAAATGAGACAAACTAGCACAGGCGAAAAGATTGAAGCTATGTGTAGGTTGTCTAAGTAAGGAACATGGTAAGCAGGGACAATGTACTGCTACATACTTAAGACCCTGTCGCCACTGCAAAGGACATCACTTTGATAAGTTGTGTCCTACAGCAGATAAAGTCAAAGACGTCAAAACAGAGGGTACTACAACTGTGGCACTAGGTAGCACGCAAGACACCACTATATTGCCCACAATACAGATTCCCATGGAAGGTAATGACAATAACAAAGTTTGTCGGGTACTTCTAGATCAAGGGTCTCAACGTTCCTTTATAAAGAGGTCCGTACTAGTGGGAATGAAGCACCGAATCGTAGGGGCTGAGACTCTTCGATTACAGGGCTTCACAGGGGTTACTGATAAGCAAGACTACGAGATAGCGGATATTTCATATTTCTACCGTAAAAATCAGTACTTTATGACTTGTATCGTAGTAGACACCCTACCAGAATATGTATCTGCAGGTGTGAAGAAGGTGGAACACGCATTACGTAGCAAGGGGGTTAACTTGTCAGATGCCATGGGAAATCAGAGTGAGGTGCATGTTCTACTTGGTGTGGATCATTATTATGAAGTAGTATACCCTGGATTTAAAAAGATGTGTGGTGTAATTTTAATCCCCACTAAATTTGGATGTTGCATGAGCGGAAAGGTGCATACTACACAGTCAAAGGTCCTGGTCGACACGGTCTTGATATATAGAGTCAATGTAACCGCGGAAGAGGAGTTGGGAAGGGAGGATTCCCAACCTAGTGACCCTAAGATGGCTGCCGAGTTCGACCTGGAACAACTGTGGAGATTGGATCACATAGGCATTAATCCTATGGAGACTGATTATGACTCGGAAGTTGCGCTGCAATGGTTTGATGAGTCTGTGAGCTACTGTGCCTCAGACAAGCAATATAAAGTTAGTTTACCCTGGAAGAACAGTGAGATAAGCCTGCCTACCAACTATGGTTTGGCATTAGGTCGCTTGCGCGCATTGCAGCGGAAATTGTCTAACGAACCGAGCACGCACCAGGCGTATGACGATGTATTTCGGAGTTATGAAGATAGGGGCTTTATTGAGAGAGTCGATGTCAAGGAACCGATTAAGAAGGGTAGGGTTCACTATCTGGCCCATCATGGGGTAAGGAAAGACAGCGTCACCACACCAATACGGGTGGTGTATGACTGCTCTGACCACCAAGGTCAACTACCCAGTCTAAATGACTGCCTGTTGACAGGTCCGTCCATGGTGTCAGACCTGTCCCAACATCTATTGCGGTTTAGGCTGGGGAAGTACGCCTATACCAGTGACATCGAGAAAGCATTCTTGATGGTCAAGCTAAAGGAGGAAGATAGAGATGTTACTCGCTTTCTTTGGTTCAGCGACATTAGCGACTCTGAAAGTCCGGTCATAATATACCGTTTTCGGGTTGTACTCTTTGGGGCCACGTGTTCACAGTTTTTGTTAAATGCCACAATCAGAAAACATCTAGCTGACACTCATGAGGACACAAGTAAACTATCTCGCGGATTATATATAGACAATTTGCAGGGTTCTAGCGATAGTCAGGATGATTTGTTATATACATACTGGCAAGCACGCAGATTGTTTGCAGATGCACATCTATTTCTCCGTGAGTGGGTTACTAATAGTGAAGAACTTCAGAGTTTGATACAGGTGGATGGTACGGCATCTCTTAACCAGGAAAAGTCCGGAAATTTGGGGATGATCTGGCAACCTAAACATGACATACTAACTTTTCAAACAAGGTCTTTTGCTCAGCAGACAGGAGCGCACACCAAAAGAAGTCTGTTGAGCAAAGTTGCACAGTTTTTTTATCCTTTGGGTCTAGCATTGCCCGTTACCATAAGAGCTAGGATTCTAATGCAGGAAGGTTGGAGACGTAAAATAGGATGGGATGACAGTTTGCCCGAGGACCTGAATGACCAAGGGACATTGTTGTTGAATGAGTATACCATCCTATGTACTAAACCTATACCTCGTTAAGTGGCGGCGTATGGTGACGTTACGTTACACACGTTTTGCGATGCTAGTGCCACGGCATACGGGGTAGCCATATATGTCGTTACTTAATTTGGGGCACATTTAGTTACAGCCCGGGCCAAGGTAGCCCCGGTTAAAAAGGTAACTATCCCTAAAATGGAATTGACTGCCATGCTGCTATTAGCACGTCTGGTGCAACATGTACGCGCAGCATACGAGAGCGAATTAAATATTGAAATCATTCATGTTTGGTGCGATAGTCAGGTCGCACTCAACTGGATACATAGCAAGAAGTCTCTGCCAGTTTATGTGCGGAATAGGGTAGATGAGATTAGAGCCCTTTTTCCAGACGTTGCTTATCATTATGTAAATACTAATGAAAACCCTAGTGATCTCATAACTAGGGGTATAACGGCTAGCCAGTTAGTGAAGTCCGAATTGTGGTGGCATGGTCCAAAGTGGCTGCTCCATGAAAGTGAATGGACGATTTGGCATGCTGTTGGTGAGGGACTTCTGCCACTGGAAACAGTGGCAGTTACAGCCCAACCAAATGAGCCACCGGGTCCAATCATAGAGTGGGCAAGATTCGGTGACTATAATAAACTAGTCAGAGTTGTAGGTTGGGTATTGCGATATGTAGCCAATCTCAAGCTGAAAGTAACGGGCCAACTCTGCAACAGGGGTCACAACATTGATGCTCGTGAATTTAAAGCAGCTGAAGTAACTTTGATCAAATGGGTTCAAGTAGAAACCTTTTCCAATGAATTAGAATCCTTGAAAAGCTCGAATAAGACATTAATGCCTAATATAGTGCGTCAACTAAGGTTGCACCTAGACAATGGCATCATCAGGTGTGAGGGTCGCCTGAAGTGGTCGGGTGTACCAGACGGCACAAACCGCCCTATACTTATGCCAACAAGACATCACGTTACTGATCTATTGATCATACGTGCACATAGGGAAGTAAAACACTACGGGGTATGTAATATTATATAAAATTTACGTCTCACATGGTGGATACCCAGAGTTCGACAAGTAGCTCGACGCATGGTAAGGAAGTGTGTAATATGCCAGAGACTAAAAGGTAAACCATATGCAACTGGACCAGCTCCACCTCTACCTGAATGCCGTGTAAAGCACGTAGAACCTTTCCAAGCGGTAGGATTAGATTACACAGGGGCATTGAAGACGAGAGAGCGTGAGAAGGTTTATATATTATTGTTTACCTGTGCAACATCTCGAGCGGTACACCTAGAACTATGTGATAATATGTCTAGCGAAGAATTTATGCTGGCGTTTCGACGGTTTTGTGCCCGTCGTTCATTCCCTCAACTCATTCTTAGCGACAATGCTCCCACTTATGTCCAAGCATCAATATATCTAAAGGATATGAGTAGTGATCCTACTATCATCACTTTTTTGGGAGAGAAGAAGTGCGAATGGAGGTTCATTCCAGTTAAGGCACCTTGGTTTGGTGGAATGTGGGAACGGTGTGTCAGCATAGTAAAGTCAGGACTCAGAGCGGTTGTAGGACATGCTCTATTAAAGAAGAGTGAGTTGACGACAGTCCTCACAGAGATAGAGGCAGTCGTGAATGATCTCCCGCTTACATATGTGTACACCGACCTGCAAGAACCACTACCATTAACGCCAGCTCACTTGCTATATGGAAAACCATTTACTGCATTTCCATCTAATTTCCAATCCATAGTAGAGTTAGAGGATCCCTCGTTGTACTCTGAGGTAGTGGTGTCTAAGAGATACCAGTATATATCAAGGATAATCGAGGATTTTAGGAAACGGTGGATTAGTGAATATCTGCTAGCATTGAGGGAAAGGAGTGTTCCTCCCTCTGGTAGACCAACGGCACCTACAGTTGGTGAAGTTGTTTTAATTAAAGAAGATAGTCCTCGTTTATACTGGAAATTGGGCCGCGTGTTGGAGGTATGCAAGGGGGCTGACTCTGTAGAGCGGGTGGCGCTATTGAAGACAGCCACTGGAACTACTGTTCGTCCTATCGCACGTTTGTACGATTTGGAGCTCGATTCCGCATTACAATCTGATGCTCCACCTGTTATTGCTGGGTCCGAGGATTCTCAAAGGAACGACTCACTCCTTACTGATGGTGATCATTCTCGGACCGGGACGCGTCCCAGACGCGCTGCTGCTGGCGCCGTCGATATGTGGCGTCAGAAGATAGCCTCTGGGCAACTTTAGGTTTAAGGTGGGCTTCAGGTCTTTTTTTGTGGGGGGAGTGTATCGTAAATAGGATAGGCTATGACTCTTTTGTGATCTCGAATGTCTCTGTGACGTCATGATCGCTCCTACAGCACGACGTAGGACGAGTAGATCGTATATTATAAGATTGTAAATAAGTTAAGTTATAAAAGGCCTAATATGCTATTAAGCAATATTGCCATGGTCTTATGTAGTATATATGAATTTATCGTATATATTAATATAATTTATCGTATAGAGCAACCTAGATGCGGTACGATAATTTGGACTCCTGGCGTTTTGCCAAGGCAGCAAGGTGTGCCTTCGAGGAACACCAGAGCCTTCACGAACACCAACCAGTTAACATCTATTTTCCGCCCTCAGTTGATCGTGCTTTTGAGCCTCTAATCACAATACACTGTCAGCAATACAAACAGCTACACCATCACGACGCTCTCATCGACGCCATGACTGACTGACAGATAAGCATAATAATCATGTCCATTCCCATGTAATCATTTATTCTTTCTTTAACTTGACTCGTGTCTCGGGACCGAAGTCTCGTTCCCCATTGTCCACCGACATATTGGGTAAAACGTTCTCCCTTGCCTCATTGCCACGTGGAACTATTGGTGAGTTAATTCCTGGCTAATATTAACCCTTATAACCTTACCCTATAATATATGAATTTATTATGTGAGACCTTTGGATATAAATTAGCTCGTTTCAGATTGAATTCAATTTAGATATGGAGTAGTTTTCATTTAGATTGATTTATTTGAATCATTATAGCTTAGTAATATTTAACTTCCATTGATAGTTTACCACATCGTCCTATCAAATTTTATGTTGAAGCTCTAATGTTATTGATCCCACTATAGCACTTGGTAGCCTATTCTACATATCTACAACTCTTTTACCAAGCGAATAGAGGCAGATCCTTTACACAGCCAATCTCTTTCTCTCTCGCTATTGTTTGTTTTGCACACCGGTACAAATGGGGCAGATCCCTCACACATGCAACCAAGATGAAAATGGGGGTCTGCAGAGAGCCATGTGGCCAACATACGGCAGATCCCTTTCACACCCAACTCATGTCATAAACGTTACCTGTTATTTACACTACTTAATATACACCCATGTTATCATATACCTGCAACCAAAACACAATTGTAAGAAATAGGAACATAGGAAAATGGGAGTCTGTAGAGAGCCAATTGGCCCACACAAGACAGATCCTTTTCACACCCAACCCATCTCATAAGAACTCTCTCTCATTTATCTCTGTCTTCCTTACATTTATGACATCCTAGTCTCTCTCTCTCTCTCTCTCTCTCTTTCTCTCTCTCTCTCTCTCTCTCTCTCTCTCACAAATGAGAATATAAGAAAACCGGAGTCTGCAGAGAGCCGATTGGCCCACACATGTCAGATCCCTTTCACACCCAACCCCTCCTGCACTCTCTCTCTCTCTCTCATATTTATCGCTATCTTCCTTACGTTTATGACATCCTATTCTCTCTTGCCATACTCTCTCACTCTCACAAATGAAAACTTAAACAAAATAAGAAAACGGGAGACTGCAGAGAGCCGATTGGCCTACACATGGCAGATCCCTTTCACACCCAACCCATCTCGTTCTATCTAATTTCAAGTTGAAGCTCTATTGTTCTTGATCCCATTATAGTACTCGGTGGCCTATTCCACATATCTACAACTCTGTTACTAATCGAATAGAGGCAGATCCCTTATACAGGCAATCTCTCCCTCTCTCGCTCTTGTTTATTTGCACAATCTGTTCCTTCTGTAGTTTCTCCATGTTAAGTTAAATGATCTTTTGATATCTGTGACACAACTTTTGAATCCAACACAATACCCTGCTTGCAAAACCCCTCGAACCCCGGACAACGTTGCTTGCAACTTTAATTATTATTATTATTATTATTATTATTATTATTATTTGTTTTGCTTTTGTAGCTAGTTAGATGTCTAGGGTGTAAACTACCCCCCTCCCCCTCCCCCACCCCCTCCATTCCCTTAACCCCTTCAGCACCTTGACATAATGTTCATCAAATTGGGGTATCATGAAGCGTTTTTCTTTAGCTTTTTAAATACAATCTCAATTGATTCTCTTAATATCATAGGCGTGTATTAAACTGCAAAAAATCGTATAACTTTAGCCAGAATCAAAGGTTAAAAGGCGTCAGGTGTTGAAAGGGTTAACAACAAAAACATAAATTAAAAGATTAAACAAAATACAAGGGCAACAATCAGAAGCCAAGTAATATTGAGGTAGCCTACAGGAGTGCAACAATGACAACATGTGTAGACAAAATATAAACAAAACTATTATTATATAAAATATATTAGAACGTATGCAAATATATTGGAACATAATATCGAAAACATAATTAACATATCAGAACACATTATAGTACTTGTGTATAATATAGAACATATTATAAAACATATTAGAACATTATAGCAAATATTATAGAACACATATTAAATGATATTCTAGAAAATATTTTAGAACATGAGTCGACAATACTATATAGCTACAAGAATGCAATACTGAAAACATGTGTGGAGAATGTATGAAAGTGTAGAGCCAAGTTAGCATTCTACTGTCCAACTCGAAAACCGTGGGCATGTAAATTAAATATACATTGATTAACCCTTATTTAGCGGCGAGCAACATAAGTCGAGTTAAATAAAGCTGGACTATGTGGCGGCGCTCGACATAGGTCGAGTGGCAATTTCAGCATGTAATGTGGCTGAGAGAGAGAGACAAGTGGTGGCAGGAGACTAGCGAGCGTATGACTGCTCCAGACCACCGCGGCGAACCTACTGACACAAATCTCAGCTCCCTCCTCCCTCTCTCACTCGCTACATACTCAATTATGTACTGAAAGTACCGAATTACCTGCTTTTTGCACTCGCGTTGCACGGTTATTGCAAGAAAACTATCCATCATACAAGGATCGTTATGGTGTCATTCGAAAGCTCTGTTTATGCCCTTTCAGGGATAGGTACTTGTTTTACGTTCTGGGTCTTATTTAGGCATGAAAATGATCACGTAAACAGCCCTATTTTGGCTAAAAACACCCCGCTGTGCGGTACACATAAATAAACCGCATAGGCCGCTCGTAAGGTGTTAATACACCAAACATAAAAACAAAAAATATAATATAATTATAAACAAGGGCGAAAATCAAAAGTAAATGTTTATCAGGTGTGACGCACCCCAGTGCTGGGCAACGCAACCTGATTGTACTCCTTGGTACTCCACTGTACCGCCCGTGATCTGGCTACCGTCAGCCGCTATGTATATTGAGTGTGACAACTTATAACTATGTTCTTTGTATCTCTGCAAAGGTCTCGTCATGTGCTAACCAGTGGTGGGTTTTGTTTTAAGCCATGTCGAGACCTTCCATTTAATATGTAGTATCAATAGAGAAGTTGATAGATAGGATAATGGGAATTCAGAGAGAGAGAGTGAGTTAGGCTTCAGAGCAAGAGGGTAGCAACGTGCCGCGCTGCCGGCCGGGTGGTTGCCAGACGTATGGACTGGTTGGCAGCCTTGCGCTTATAGCTAGGGTTGGTAGTCCATTGTTGCCTGCCTGGGCTGGGCCCATGTTGTCGTACAGCACATTGCCTGGAGGCTGGCTGTGTGTTCTATGATCAGGTTGCCTAGAACCTTTGAGATTCTAACATCCCTTGCTCTCTCTCCCCACTTCTCACGGTTGCACTCTTTCTCTCTGACGACATTACTCTCATTTCATTCTTCTCTCTATTTAAATGCATAACCTTCCCTTGAGGTCCTAAAGGAGTTTCAGCACTCACCTCTCGTATTACTCTTAGGACAAGCATATATTTACATGTATTAGATTTAAGGGGTTAATGTGAACAGCGATCTTCTTGATGAGGATAGTTGGTGAACGTTCTACATGTTCACGAGTGATATGCCCTGCTCATCATCCCATTTGTGACTAGACTGGTGCCATGTGTAAGAGCCCGACCATGCCCAGGAGTTGTCTGTGGAGGGACGAGGACTTAGCCTTGATTTGCATACCGAGCCAGGAGCGAGTGTAGCACCCGAGACTACAGCTCGCTCGTAGTGCCGGTATAGTAGAGTAACGTAATTTATCTGTCCTTGTGTTCTCTACAGTCTTCTCCTGGGTTCTCGCTTTCGGTGCTGGGACTCGTTGTTCCTGTGACTTGGCCTGCTAGCTAGAACACATGGGGATGATGAGTGGGATATATCTTTATTTTACTATGCATTGCAGCTCTCTTTAAGTATATATCTATAACACTTTACAATACACATTACTCACACACAAGACAACACTATTAATACTTTCATGTATCAATTAACTGCACTGTCGTTTTGCTGCTGTGTCCGGAGTTCTGTTGCGTAGGGCGCATACGGACTCGGAGGGGAGACGGAGTGAGAGAAGCGAAGTAGCCTATGCGGTAGTAGGCTACCGGCGCAGTACTGTTGCCTGCAACCTTTTAGTTATTCCAAGTATAGATTCATTATTATAATAAGTGACTACTATTTATGTTCCTCCCATGTGTATTATTAGGTATCTACTGGATCATGAACATCTTGTATGCTACATGCTAGTGCATGTTAGTAGGGGACAGTTATTGTAGTGCACGCGCTTTCAAGTAGGCGTGTACATTTGTCATTTAGCATTTCACTGTCATACCTTTAGCCTGCTTCTATTCTACATTATTAGAGGCTTAATATTAACGTAGTTTCTTGAGTATTGCATTTCTTTAGTAATAACGTAACCTATAAATGTCTGAGGGAGTTTAGCCTCATAGCCTACCCCTGTTGTACACTTTCGCCGAGTTAAGGTACCTCGTTACCGTAGACGATAACTCTGTAGGGCGTTGGTGCTTTTGTTGTCTGGAGCATATAGTATTTGGGACTGGAATCGAGCGTGTCGTTGTCACTTAAGCCATTTCTGTCCTACGATCAAGAATCCCGAATATATATTGCCGATCCAGCCGTAACAAAATGGCGACCTTGCACAAGATTCAGTAGTAACCTATCACATGTTTTTTGGAGAACTATTCTATGCTACCTAGTAGAGCTGGCTAGAATTTTCTTGCATATTGGAGGAATTTTTATTGTGTCATTATTGTATTGGTGGACTTGCAGATTGTTTCGTTAGGTGTCTAGAGTAGAGTCATTCAAGCATCTTTAACATTTTGTGAGTCGAGACTGCAATTAGTAATAAGCACTTTTTTTTGTTTATGAACAGCAATTGTATAACCAGCACTATGTCTAATGACTCATCATTTACGGGGGAGGATAACACGGTACAGCCTAGTGACCAGCAAGTACAGCAGATATTTAGGGAGGGGAGTGTTATAAGTGGAGAGAGGGATGCCCGGGCATTTTTGCAGAAACCTTTGACCGAACAGCGCCTGCAGGCTATTGATTGTTACGGTCTTCGCTGTTTAGCCACGGTTTTGGGGCGGGACTGTCCTGACAGTTGGCCCAAGAAGAATTTGGTGGCATGTTTGTTGGGTGATGGCGATGGGGCGGTGGGTGGAGTGGGGTCTTGGGGGGTTCCCTCCAAGCCTCCATTCCACTCTACCCCTGAGCTGGGCCCTCAGCCAGCGAGTCTTAGCACGATGCAGCAGGAGGGTTCTCAATGGCAAGCTGGCTTACCCGTAAACACGTCTCGGTGTGGATCCCCCATTTTGTGCTCTCCCCCCCCAGGCCTGTCTCCTGAGATGTTATTTCAGCTAGAACTAGCTAAGCTTAAGTTGCGAGAGAGTCAACAGGCTAGTATAGAACGGATTAAGCTGCAGGAGACTCAGATACAACAGGCTAGTATAGAACGGATTAAGCTGCAGGAGACTCAGATACAACAGGCTAGTATAGAACGCATAGAGGTTGCTAGAATCCAAGCCAATCAGGATGCAACCAGGTACCAGGCTGAAATGGATGTCGAGAAGTCTAGAGTAGAGACCACGGGGCGTCATCTCGGTGGTGGGCACCGGGTTACAGACTCGCTTTCGCATTTAATTAAGTTAGTACCCGCATATGATGAGACAGCTGTGACTGAGTTTTTTGCTCGTTTCGAAAAGAAGTGTCGTGAGTATGACTGGCCGGAGGTTAAATGGGCAGCATTAGTTTCATCACGTCTAGTGGGTAAGGGGTTGAAAACCTACGATGCACTGTCACTGGACGAGAGTGTCGTGTATGGACTGGTGAAGGAGGCTGTGCTCCGGGCCTACGAACTGCAACCCGAAACTTATAGATTGAAGTTCCGTGGCGTGAATAAGAAGAGCGACGTCAGTTTTATGGAGCACGCACGGGACTTAACAGATGCATGTAATAACTGGTTTCGGTCCGAGCACGCAGAGTCGGCTGAGGAAATTAAGCAACTTTTCTATCTGGAACAGTTTTACAAATGTACTGGAACCGATCTAACGCTGAACATTAAGGAAAAATGTCCCAAGACAGTAGAGGAGGCTGCCAAGATGGCAGACCTCAGATTATCATTGATTCGTGGTTGCGGTGCCACTCAGAGGGCTGAGTCAGGGCAGAAGGGGCGCTATACCCCACCCACCAGAGTTTTCGATAATAACAAATCCTATGACACACATAACCACACTAAAAGCATTGCACCTAATAACACCTACAAACACAAGCCTCTCCCGTTTACTAAAGGTCAGGCCCCTTCTTCGCCCGCACAAGGGAAGAAGCCCATTGGGGATGTGAAATGTTACAAATGTCAGAAGCTAGGCCATTATTCACGTGAGTGCCCTAGTAACACTCCCGCTAAGCCGGTGTCATTGGTTCACAGTATCGGTGTGTCTCTGAAGGCTGCAGCAACTGCCCGGGGTAGGTTGTCAGCAGCTGAGGCACACGCGGTAAAGAAGCGTACGGAAGGCTCGACACCTGTCCGGGACACTTTCTGTAGCCATCGGGGACACGGGTTTGTGAGCTGGGGGAGTTAACTACGGAGGGTTGACTTGCTGAGGGATACGGGGGCTTCGCAAACTTTGTTGAGGAACTTCACAGGGAAACCGATAAATGCGGCCAGAGTTGTTGTGGTGCAGGGTATAAATGCTACGAGGTCATACCCACTTGTGAGGTTGGAGTTGAGAGTGGGAGAGGTGTGCAGGGAGCTGGATGTAGGGATCGTTGAGTGTTTGCCAGTTGAGGGCGTCGACCTTCTTCTCGGCAACGACTTTGCGGTGCCCACTTCCGGGACTCCACCCTTAGTCGTTGCCGAGAGGGCGGCCGACGTGGATGGTGAGAATCGGGAATGGGTTGGGAGGTGCCAACAGCATGAGATGGCCTGTGTGGTAACCCGATCTCGCTCTGCGGCTCCTGCACAGCCTAGCACTCAACCTCGGGGACAGTGGAGGAAGGATCAGGAGAAGGTTGCTAAGGGCAGGAAAAGGGACATTGATTCTGCTGCACTTCTCGGTGATTCGGTACTTGGACCTATAATAAACACGGGAGTTGACTCTGGCCCAGATATGGTGTGTAACAAGGCAGAGTTGGGTAAGACTTCGCGTGAGGCAAGAGCTGTAGCGAGAGCCACTAAGGCAGTAGAGCCTACTAGCCGGGGTAATGTCTTATTACAAAACCATCTTGATGCATTGACGCCCGGGGACATTAGTGAGCAGCAGCTGCAAGATGCTAGCCTAGCTCGTTATAGCAATGGTGCCATAGAGTTGGAGGAAGATGGGGATGCGAAGCCGGGAGATTTCTTTAGGCTCAACAGGATATTGTACCGCAGATTTTTAGACCCCAAATCGAAGTGGGAGGACGGTGCGAGGGTAGTAGACCAGGTGGTTGTTCCGAAGAGTATGCTACGCTGTTACTGTGCAGAACATGACACTGATTGGGATTTGGGTCTGCCGTATGTTCTGTTCGCTGCACGTGAAGTCCCAGGAGAGAGCCTGGGGTTCAGTCCAAATCAGCTAGTCTTTGGCCATAATGTGAGAGGACCTTTAAGTATGGTGAAAGAGATCTGGGAGGGCGAAGAGAAGCCGGGGTCTATACTTAAATATGTCCTTGAGAGCCGGGAGAGACTTATAGGTTGCATGGCAGCGGCAGGTAATAACTTGGTTAATGCACAGGCGGTCATGAAGCCCCAGTATGACGCCAAGGTGAAGCTTCGGGAGTTTTCGGTGGGTCAGGAGGTAATGTTGCTTTTACCTTTGCCTGGACACCCCCTTTCTGCCAAGTTCATTGGGCCGTATGTGGTGGCTAAGAAACTGTCCGACCTTGATTATCTCGTTGCAACACCTGACCGTAGGAAAAAACATCAGTTATGTCATGTTAACCTCATGAAAGAGTATGTGAGACGCCCCTCAGAGCCTCTCACTGTCCCTGTGCTGGCCTGCAGCGGCCAGGGTGGAGAAGGAGGTGGGGACAGTCATGCTGCTGAGGAGGATAGCTGGGACTGTGTCATTTCCGCGGAACAGTGGGCGGGGAATACTGAACAAGAGGCTAGGCAAGCTGTAGGTCACCTGCCTGAGCACCAGGGTGCTGCTGTCCTAGGCCTGTTCAGGTCATACCCCTCTGTTTTCGCCGAACACCCAGGTCTCACTACTCAGGTAACGCACGACGTGGACGTCGGTGATAATGTGCCCTTCAAGTCAGTGCCCTACCGTGTGCCCCCGGTAAAGTTGCCAGCTTTACGGGAGGAGTTAAAGTACATGGTTGAGAGAGGGATGATCACTGAAGGTTATGTGAAGTGGACATCACCCGTCACGTTGCAGCCAAAACCTGACGGCAAGGTGCGGTTCTGCATAGATTTTCGTAGGCTAAATGGCTTGACCACTACCAACCCTTACCCTTTGCCTCGAGTTGACGACAGCGTGGACAAGATAGGGAATGCAAAGTACCTTACTAAAATTGATCTTGTAAAAGGCTACTGGCAAGTACCCCTGTCGGACCGAGCTAAGCAAGTTTGTGGTTTTGTGGTAGATGGCAAGACCTACCAATGTAACGTAATGCCTTATGGGCTTAAGAACGCAACTGCCACGTTTCAGAACCTGATGAACGATATTTGTGACGAAATCCCTAACTGCACGGTCTACCTTGATGACGTGATAGTATATGATGACGATTTTGAAAATCACCTAAGGCACTTAGAGACCCTGTTTAGGAAGTTGCACGATGCTGGGCTGGTGGTGAACCTGAGGAAGTGCGAGTTTGTAAAGGCTACTGTGCAGTATCTTGTCTTTGTGGTCGGGTTAGGCCGGGTGTGCCCCCCCCTGAGCAAGATACAGGCTATCAATATGTTTCCCAGGCCCACCACTAAGCGCCAAGTCATGCGGTTCCTAGGTATGATAGGCTATTATAGGCGCTTCATCCGGGGATACTCTACTGTCTTAGCACCGTTAACTGATCTACTGTCGAAGTCAGTGAAGTTCTGTTGGGCTGCGGAGTGTCAGAGGGCTTTCGACCTAGTCAAGCACCTGCTGTGTACACATCCGATTTTGAGGGCCCCAGACTTCTCCAGGAGTTTTCAGCTGGCGACTGATGCCAGCGGTGTGGGTGCCGGGGCAGTGTTACTGCAGACTGATTCCGAGGGCTTGGAACACCCAGTGAGCTTCTTTTCTCGCAAGTTTAATTCGGCACAAAGAAATTACTCGACTATAGAGAAGGAGCTTCTGGCTATCGTTTTGTCGCTCAAACATTTCGAAGTTTATGTTCCAACCTACGGCCCGGTAGTGACGATTTATACGGACCATCATCCCTTGAAATTCCTAAATCAGTTTCATAATCGGAATATGCGGTTGACCAGGTGGTCCCTAATACTCCAAGAGTATAATCTCAACATTCAGCATATTGCCGGGAGTGAGAACGTGATAGCAGATTGTCTATCAAGGGTTGATGATCCAAGATAGTCGTGCACGGTGTGTGGGTTGAGCAGGAGTAAAATTAGGCTATCATAACGCCGTCCAAAAAGATTATAAAACAATAAAATAAACGAGAAAACTCTTTCTTTTTTTTAGTTTTGTAAGTCTTTATTGTTGTAGCATGATGCATGCGATATTGTGTTTTATGTATAATTCACACTTCAGTTGTTGTGCACCTTTTGCAATTAGTGGCAGCTAAGGGTAGCAGGTCGGTTGGTTGCCTGTCAGATTTTGATAATGCTTCTAAGGTCGATTATCTAAAATCTTGGGGGGGCTGTGACGCACCCCAGTGCTGGGCAACGCAACCTGATTGTACTCCTTGGTACTCCACTGTACCGCCCGTGATCTGGCTACCGTCAGCCGCTACGTATATTGAGTGTGACAACTTATATCTATGTTCTTTGTATCTCTGCAAAGGTCTCGTCATGTGCTAACCAGTGGTGGGTTTTGTTTTAAGCCATGTCGAGACCTTCCATTTAATATGTAGTATCAATAGAGAAGTTGATAGATAGGATAATGGGAATTCAGAGAGAGAGTGAGTTAGGCTTCAGAGCAAGAGGGTAGCAACGCGCCGCGTTGCCGGCCGGGTGGTTGCCAGACGTATGGACTGGTTGGCAGCCTTGCGCTTATAGCTAGGCGCGATAGGGTTGGTAGTCCATTGTTGCCTGCCTGGGGTGGGCCCATGTTGTCGTACAGCACATTGCCTGGAGGCTGGCTGTGTGTTCTATGATCAGGTTGCCTAGAACCTTTGAGATTCTAACATCCCTTGCTCTCTCTCTCCCCACTTCTCACGGTTGCACTCTTTCTCTCTGACGACATTACTCTCATTTCATTCTTCTCTCTATTTAAATGCATAACCTTCCCTTGAGGTCCTAAAGGAGTTTCAGCACTCACCTCTCGTATTACTCTTAGGACAAGCATATATTTACATGTATTAGATTTAAGGGGTTAATGTGAACAGCGATCTTCTTGATGAGGATAGTTGGTGAACGTTCTACATGTTCACGAGTGATATGCCCTGCTCATCATCCCATTTGTGACTAGACTGGTGCCATGTGTAAGAGCCCGACCATGCCCAGGAGTTGTCTGTGGAGGGACGAGGACTTAGCCTTGATTTGCATACCGAGCCAGGAGCGAGTGTAGCACCCGAGACTACAGCTCGCTCGTACTGCCGGTATAGTAGAGTAACGTAATTTATCTGTCCTTGTGTTCTCTACAGTCTTCTCCTGGGTTCTCGCTTTCGGTGCTGGGACTCGTTGTTCCTGTGACTTGGCCTGCTAGCTAGAACACATGGGGATGATGAGTGGGATATATCTTTATTTTACTATGCATTGCAGCTCTCTTTAAGTATATATCTATAACACTTTACAATACACATTACTCACACACAAGACAACACTATTAATACTTTCATGTATCAATTAACTGCACTGTCGTTTTGCTGCTGTGTCCGGAGTTCTGTTGCGTAGGGCGCATACGGACTCGGAGGGGAGACGGAGTGAGAGAAGCGAAGTAGCCTATGCGGTAGTAGGCTACCGGCGCAGTACTGTTGCCTGCAACCTTTTAGTTATTCCAAGTATAGATTCATTATTATAATAAGTGACTACTATTTATGTTCCTCCCATGTGTATTATTAGGTATCTACTGGATCATGAACATCTTGTATGCTACATGCTAGTGCATGTTAGTAGGGGACAGTTAGTGTAGTGCACGCGCTTTCAAGTAGGCGTGTACATTTGTCATTTAGCATTTCACTGTCATACCTTTAGCCTGCTTCTATTCTACATTATTAGAGGCTTAATATTAACGTAGTTTCTTGAGTATTGCATTTCTTTAGTAATAACGTAACCTATAAATGTCTGAGGGAGTTTAGCCTCATAGCCTACCCCTGTTGTACACTTTCGCCGAGTTAAGGTACCTCGTTACCGTAGACGATAACTCTGTAGGGCGTTGGTGCTTTTGTTGTCTGGAGCATATAGTATTTGGGACTGGAATCGAGCGTGTCGTTGTCACTTAAGCCATTTCTGTCCTACGATCAAGAATCCCGAATATGTATTGCCGATCCAGCCGTAACACAGGTTACAATACATAAAGTATGAGAATAGTTGTAGTAAATGTTTATCAGGCTACAATACATAAAGTATGAGAATAGTTGTAGAAAATGTTTATCAGGCTACAATACATAAAGTATGAGAATAGTTGTAGTAAATGTTTATCAGGCTACAATACATAAAGTATGAGAATAGTTGTAGTAAATGTTTATCAGGCTACAATACATAAAGTATGAGAATAGCTGTAGTAAATGTTTATCAGGCTACAATACATAAAGTATGAGAATAGTTGTAGTAAATGTTTATCAGGCTACAATACATAAAGTATGAGAATAGTTGTAGAAAATGTTTATCAGGCTACAATACATAAAGTATGAGAATAGTTGTAGAAAATGTAGTCAACATAAACATAAATATAAAGTATAGGGTCCATGTTTCGTAGTCAACATAAACATAAATATAAAGTATAGGGTCCATGTTTAGTCAACATAAACATAAATATAAAGTATAGGGTCCATGTTTAGTCAACATAAACATAAATATAAAGTATAGGGTCCATGTTTAGTCAACATAAACATAAATATAAAGTATAGGGTCCATGTTTAGTCAACATAAACATAAATATAAAGTATAGGGTCCATGTTTAGTCAACATAAACATAAATATAAAGTATAGGGTCCATGTTTTGTCATATTTATTTGAGGCGATAGCTGTGTCCCTGGATATGATGACTCTGTCTTATATGAGGCACTGTGTTGGTGTTGTGTACGGTTATATAATTATATACACAGATCTACACAGACACTCATACACACTAGCGTACACATATATACACGTGGAAAATACACACAAAATTCAGTGATAGGAGAGGCTGGGAATGCAATATCCCCAAGATGAAAAATCGGGGTCCTATGGGCACGATGCAAGAGGGCTAGTTATCACATAGTCTCTTTAACAAACTCCCGCGGCGAGTAAGAGCCATGAGGGGCGTCTCGCTAGAAAGCTTCAAGAGAGCCCTCGATGTCGAGCTGCAAAAAGTGCTAGACTAGCCCATCTTCGCAGGGGAGCGCTCCGCCCCTTCGAATAGTCTGCTGCACTAATTTTCAAGCAACAATGATGGGCGGTGCGCTCCTCGGTGCCACTAGCAGAGTGGCGAACTCCACATAGATGAACATAGGTAGGTAAATAGGCGTACACACACATACACACACACATTCGTACACACACGGTCACAGAGGCCGAGCACATTGGGTCATTGTATTCTAGT
This sequence comes from Paralithodes platypus, assembly GCA_032716605.1. Lineage (NCBI taxonomy): Eukaryota > Metazoa > Arthropoda > Malacostraca > Decapoda > Lithodidae > Paralithodes > Paralithodes platypus. The sequence goes on along the minus strand of CM064483.1, from coordinate 34,031,179 downwards.
CTCTTGGCTATGGTGGCACCGTTTCGATTCCAGCTACCTGTCGGTGAGGTTTCTGTCAAAAACTTTCCTGGCAGTGGAGGTGTGGATGTGCCAACTCTAGGTTCCACCTGGTTCCCTGCTCACATCCTACCCCTTCTGGGGGCATGTAGGCGCCTCTGTGGCAGCCAGAGTCAAATATGTTGACTACTTAGGATAAGTTAGGTTAAGTAACTGTATATTTTCAGCCTAATTGGCTGCCGGCCAGAAATAAACTGTGTATTATTATTATCATTATTATTATTATTATTTGTGTACACCGGTGTTTACACAATAACTGAGGAACCACTTGTCGGATCGGTACCCTTTTTTCACACAAAGGCGTTTTTGTATTGGGCAAATTTTGATATGCTAAATATCCAAAATGATGGCCAGACACGTCCGTGGCAGCCGGTTTCCCGAAAAATTTCAGACGTATATACAGTGTCTCTCACACTCATACGAAATTATTGGGCTTAGGTATATGGACTCCATTACAAATGCTTCTCAAATGTTATAGAACAGGTTTTGCTTTACATATGTTTTTTGTTTTCGGCAATCTTGAAAACATATCAAAATCACCTAAAAATCTAGATCTTGAAAACTTCACGGATGATCAAAACCAGTTTTGCTCAGTTGGGTGAGGCTCGCAATTCCGAACGTGTTGGTACCAAAAGAATAGACATTGGTGGAATAGTTTGGCCACAGCAATTAAAACGTGTATATTCAGATATGAGTATAAAGACTTGACTGTATCCCACACAACATTTTCAGTCTTCAGGCTCAGCTTCACCAAATCCCCTAATTTTGCTTAATAATCCTTTGCCTCATTATGGAGATCCATGCATTTTTTTGCTTTAACTCTCTTAAAACAGTTTGAATCCCGACGAATTCCACCAATTATTTAGCCAACCTACCTATACATACCTATCCTACCAAATAATAAAAATAGTTCAAATTAATTTTTGGTGAATAGCAAAGTATTGGCTAAGGTATTTAGCATTTCCTTACTTTGCCAAATGCTTACTTTACTAACAATAATCTGGACCTTCAAAGTTTTGACAACTTCCTGTGTGACTTACCTTACAGTCTGAGCCATGATAGCCTTTCCATGTTTTTAGTTCAGTGACTGGCCAACTGTTACCAAGTCAGAGATAACTTCCACAATGCATTTAGCCCCGGACAGACAACAATATAGCACTAAATCATACAAATATCACCACAAAAATGATAGGAAAATATTTTATTAATGCCCTCGGTACTTGAAATTATGCAAATAAGTAAAATCCTTAATGGTATAATGATAGTAAGGGTTGTTTCGTATCTGGCAAAAGTGTCAACATGTCAACACTAGCGATTTTTCGGAATTACATTTCTTAATATTTATCCTCTTAAATTAGACATCAAATAACTATTTAAATTTAATACAAACCTAGAAAGTGCTATTACATATTCTTTGAACATGATATAGAACGGTCGTTCCTTTAAACCATCGTCCATATCTCTTCACGAAAAACTTAGGCTAGATACGAATTTAGCAGTTAGGTAGTTCGATTGTTTATAATTGATTGATTGATTGCCTTTATTAAGTAAACATTACATACATCATGATATGTATAGCACATTGGCGATTTTGCAAAATGCACCCCAATACAACATTATCACTCCCACAACGATAACGATATTCATAATTTAGTCAAATACAAAACCAGCTAGGCCTATACAGTATATGGTAATTATTCAGAACTGCGCCTTCTTTCAACCCCATTCCCCCCAGCAACCCCCTACAACCCACGTTTTAATACTTGAATAGACTAACTTGACTAACCTAACCTAACCTAGTAGGCTAAATGATGACACCCTACTAACCTTTACCTAACAGTTGCCAACATTTACCTAAAACAGCTGCAAACCTTGACTTAACTGTTGCTAACCATAATCTAACACCTACTAACCTTTATCAACTTTATCAACATGGTTAGTAGTACTAACCTTTACATAACAGCTACTAACCTTAACCTAACAGCTACTAACCTATATAATACAACAAACAGAGATATAGGCTATATACAAATCAGCTTGGCAGAGATATTACACTCGATAATCAAAACATTCTATCTGGAAATATATACATTTCAGCTTGTATTACCCTACGTATTTGGCAACAGGCAATATGCAACTGTGCAATGCTGACAATGTTGGTGTATCGCAGCCAACCGTAAGCCATGTGATTATGGAAGTATTAGAGGCTTTCTTGCAACCAAAGATATATGCAAGGTTCATCAACTATCGCCTATACTATGTTTACACTACTTGCACAGTATACATGCTCGTGATCACGTTCCCGTCTATTTTGACTGCCGTGGGATACAATAACAGGTTGAGGATATGATTTATTTTAACACATATATTGCCAGCAGGGTCAAATAATATAGAGCAAATTAATTAATGGCAACGTGCGGGGCGATGATCGGTACAGTTGGTGCAAAATTTTGTGATTTTGTTTTATGCCTAAAATGTATTTTACAGAAATTAAAACCTATGTGAATAGGTTAGATGTAGGCTAGGCCTATCTCAATTGCTTTGCTTGGCCTAAATTTGTTGGACAATATGTACAGTAATATGTATGTACAAATCGCACCACAGGTTTTTGTTATGGTGATGTGTTTTGTATTATTTGTTTTATTTTTATTTTTCTATTAGTGATTTAGGCCTATGCCGGAAATTAATATCTTACCTTCTCCTGGGTGACCTGGATGTGTGAGAGTTTGTGTTTTTTATCTGTGTTTATTTTTTGTTTTATGTTGTTTTTGTGTTTTCCCTGTTCTTGCTCTGTCTTGAGTCGGCTACCCCCAAAATGGGGATTGGGCCTTTGCATATAGATAGATAGATAGACCGTCATCCAAGAATTGGTAAGGATGTAGTATCCGGGCGTATCACTGCTATCGCCCGCTTTGTTAAAACTAATCGTTCTCTCATGATCATGTTCCCCTCTAGGCTATTTTGACTGCCGTGGGATACCAAATACCAGACTCAGGCAGCAGGCTTAACTTTTCATAATAAGGGCGTGTTCAAGAGCGAGATTTAGAACGCTACAGTATTCGTAGCACAATTTTGGGCTTATTGAACGGTATTGGTAGCTTTTTCGCGCTACATAAGCAAATGGGGTGGTTGTCATGGTTACGTTTATACTAGTGCCTGTAAGGATGATGTTAGCAGGCGTACCGTCCACTTTATTTACATAGTCGCATACTCGCAGTGACGTTTGCGTCTAATTTGACATATTTTACAAAATTATGCCACTGCCACATACTAGGAACCTTCCAAACAAGGGACCCAAACACCCTGCTCACCCTGTGGAGAGCCTAAATTATCCCCCACATAGATTACTGCTCCCAACTTTGGACCCCTCATGAACAATCTCACATAATGCTAGAGGGCCTCCAGAGAACTTTCACCTCCTGCATACGAAGACCTCAAGATCAACAAGGGGCAATAGAGAAACTAGATTACTGGCAGAGACTGGAAGACTACACATTATATGTGGGGACATCACACACCCTTGCTTTAACCCAACATGCAGATCAAAGAACTCGCTCTATTCATTCTCCACACATACTGACTACTTTACACCCTCATACACACTCTTCACCGCTTTCAGCAACTTGCCATCAACTCCGTATATTCTCAGTACTTTCTACATACCTTCTCTATCAACTCTGTCATTCAACTTGTTTCCTTCCCTTATCAGCGGTACACCAACATCCACTGTCCTTCACTGCATTTCTTTTATGACTCCATCCATATTCAGTACATATTGAACAACCATGGGGACATCACACACACTTGTTTTAACCCAACATTCAGATCAAAGAACTCGCTCTGTTAATTCTCAACATGTGCTGACACCTTTGCACCCTCATACATGCTTTTCACTGTTGTCAGCAACTTGCCATCTACTCCGTATATTCTAAGTACGTTCCACATACCTTCTATATCAATTCTGGCATAGACCTTCTACAAGTCCATAAAGACAGCATACAACTTTTGTCGCTTCTCCAGATATTTCTCCACAACACATTTCAGGGCAAAAATCTGAGCTACATATCCTCTTCTCTTCCTAAGATGAATGCAGTATGTTATCCGTTTCCCCAGCAATACTGACTGAAAATGCCCAAATAAATGGCATGTGCTCTTTAGATTTATCTGAAATATGTACATTTATACCAAATACCAACTACATTAGCACAACAATCGGTCAAGCACACTAACAGGACAAATAAAATGGAAGTAATAGCCCAAAAGATGAATTTATCTATTCATCTATTGCCAGACACCTTGAACCCCGAAGGGGTGGCCACGAACGAAACGCCCCAATGCACCTCTGTCCCAAGTCAGTCGACACCCCTCCTCCCATCCAGCACCGCTTTCACGCAAATACTTCTTAACTCCATTCTTCCATCTCTCTCTCGGTTTATGTCTCTCTTTGTCCTTCCAACTCACTCTCGTACACTCTCTTAGTCATTCTCTCACTTCTCATACGCTTCACATGGCCGAACCATCTCAAGGTGTTCCTTTTCACACTTTCCAGTACATCTACATCCACATCACACCTCTCTCGTACCAGTAATTCCTCATTCGTCTGTCTATCCCTCCATGTAACTCCGCACACACTATTCAAGTAACTCAGGGCAAAAATTTGAGCTACAAATCCTCTTCTCTTCCTAAGATGAATACAGTATGTTAATCGTTTCCCCAGCAATACTGACTGAAAATGCACAAATAAATATGGGCTTAGGTCTGAAATTTCTTTAACGAAAGACAATGTATCCTTGCAAGTGTATTCATTAGAAGTGATGGGGGTCAGTATAGGAACAAGAAATTTAACAATGTTATAAATTGAATGTTCCAATGGCTGATGATATTGTTCTAGGGGGGCAATTTTGTTTGTGGACTTTTGGGAGTCTGTACATGATCCCGGGTTTGGAGCCAGAAGACCTAAGCTTTGTGTAAGTTTCATTATGTAAAACTCCATCTGCTTGCAATTCTCTAAGTATTCAGTTAGTTTTATCTTCATACTTTAGCATTAGTGGAAATGTATCATCATGTACACAAGCAAATTTGGAGGGATAATTTAGAATGGTTTGCATTTTGTTGATGTAATCATCCATGTTAAGTATGACAATATATTTTCTTTCGTCAGGCTTAGTTACAATAAGAGAGGGGTCAGAACCAACATCTTTTAATGCGAGATATTCATCTTTATTCAGATTATTAAGTTAATTATTGTTTTTTGTATAGAATGATGCAAATATATGTGTGACAGCTACCAGGCGTCATATATATGTGTGACAGCTACCAGGTGTCATATATATGTGTGACAGCTACCAGGCGTCATATATATGTGTGACAGCTACCAGGCATCATATATATGTGTGACAGCTACCAGGCGTCATATATATGTGTGACAGCTACCAGGCGTCATATATAGGACAAAAACAGAGCGACATCTGAAGACACGCATACACAAACACATAGGTACATCTGCCCCATCCGATCAAATGAGTCTCATTCAACTTTATAGATAGAAGTCAGCACACCTTCGGCCTCCCATCAAGGAAACTCAATACTCCTACATCTATAGACCCACAATAGGTGACAATACATCCTCAGTCGATCTGTTCTGCTTTTGAGGTCTACTTAATATAATATATAGCCCTGTGAGTAATAGTTTTTAATTTGTATTCTTATTGTTGTTATTATTTCTGATTATTACCAGTTTATATAACTTTCACTATTTACTATTGTTAGGACTCATATGATATGAATCATGTTTTATCCATTCAGCTGACACCCCCAACTAAAAATAAAGAGAGCTAGTTTGTTTTTACTTCTGAAATTTTTACAATTTAGAATAATATTAAACTTAGAATATATTATTTTATAATTTTACTTTTAGCACTTTGACTTTTATATAAGAATAATAATTTCAAAATAATATAAAAATATGTGGACATTAAATATCACATTCTCTTTTCTATTTTAGGTCTGATGATGCAACATGCATAGTTCTGAAACTTTACCAAAATAAAGATGTTCGTTTACGCCCTGGTTTTAACTATTCGTCAGAAATCTGCACTTTCCACGCAACAAATCTATTGCCAGTATATATATATATATATATATATATATATATATATATATATATATATATATATATATACCGGTATATATACTGTTCATATACTCATTTGTGTGATATGCAATTGTATGCAAACAGTATCACACATTGTTATCGTGTTCGACTCACAACCGGTTCAATTTCTTTGAAGTTCGGAAGCTCAATTTTATTTAACAACTCAGGATAATTTAGGGCACCCTATTGCACACTTAGAACACGTACAGTCGGTCACCTTTCCGACTGCGCCACCTAATGGTAATTTCGCTGGGTCTTTCGCTCTGATATTACTAAGATCGCTCACTCCCCCCCACCCTGAATATGTTGCATATTATGTCCCATGGATGGCGTCGTTAGATTTACTGGGAAGGAGAGGGATGGGCTACACGGAGAAGGGGGTGGGTTGGTGGGTGGGGTAGGGGTTGTTATTGTGTAGGGATGGTTGGAAGTGTGTAGGGTGGGGGACGGGGGTTACGTGAATGATTTCACCAGGTTTATGGTTACCGTTTTATTTCTTGATATTAATTAAGACTAGCAGGGCTACCCGGCGTTGCCCGGGTACTACCACCACTACTACTACCATAATCACCATCATCAATCACTACTACCACAATCATCACAATACTACTACTACCATAATCACCGGCCTCGACCTCCCTGTGCCTCATTAAACGGCGATCTCGATTTCGGCCGCTAAATGACCTCCGATTTTGAATCTCACCTCATCCGTACTCCCATTTTGGGGGGCTGCGAACAACTTTCGTTCCATACACCTTTTCGATCGGAGGCCTCCTTCTGCCCCAAACGGCAATTTTTTTTTTTTTTTTTCAATTTCGGCCTCGAAATGACCTCCGATCGTGGCCTCGCCCCCTCTATGACCTGACCGAGGTCAATTGGCACCCGCATGCAAAGTTTCAGCTCCCCAGGTCCAAAACTGCGGCCGCCTAAACCCGGCAAGCGCGATAGGCCTCACGGAAGGCTTCCTATAGGGAACGCGATAGGCCTCACGGAAGCATGACCATAAAAAAAGCTTTCCAAAAAAAAAAAAGGGCCTATCAAAACAAAGGATTTTTTCTCTAGGTGAGATAATTCCCCTCTAGTACTCATCCATGTGTTTCTCACCCCTCCCCCTCCCCTCCTTCCCCACCTTATTCCCCCCTCCCCCCCCTCCTCAATTATCACCTATTTTTCCTCTTATTATCATCATTTATCGGTTATTTTTCTCTCCCGCGATAATGTAGCACAAGTGGGTTGCATAAAAGATCGTTATGCAACACCCAGACACCGGCACACACCGCCCCGCTCGTCTCAGTTGACTCCCAGACAGCGAGAGGGGAGGGCTGCCTGTTGCTCTCTCTCGCCTGAGATTATGACCGGGTGGCCAATATCTTCGTTTTTCACCACCCAAATGCTTTTCCCACTTATTTTAGCACTCTTGAAGGTTCATATATACATCATATATGTAAAATAAAAGCATACCGAAAACAAATAATGCTTTATATTGTAAATATAACGAATTCTGTCAGAATCCAGGGCTAGAAATGCACAAATAACTACCCTAGCACCTAGGTCTATATCGCGCTTGTCAGGTTAAGAACACACAGACAGACAGACACACAAACTGATTTAATAATATAGATGAACATAGTTTTTGCTAGTGAAATCTGCCTTTAACCCTTTGGCTGCGGCTTATTTTGGGCTATTTAGGACATATTCAGGCACTCCTGAATGATAAATCAAACATCTGCATTAAATGAAGTGTATTCTGCCGAAAACTAGGCGAGAATAGCTTCAAAATTACACCAGAACGGGCCCCGTACGTGGTCTGGTTCACCCGCAGTGGTGACAGTGAAACGCGGAAAACCCGCTATTATGTAACATTCGCTCGCATGGCTACACTGTTGAGAGAGACAGAGAGAGGCCTGCGCGAGACACACTCAACATCAGTGAGCCGCTCGGTGCTCTGAGGGTCAGAGGTGGGCCCCTTAAGCTCCCGCCCACTAACACTCGATTTTTACGGTTTTTACAGGCTTTTAAAGCCTGGAAATTGCTGTAACTTGCCAGGACGTTCTGGAACATCACCCGCAGCGAAAGGGTTAAGAAATATTTGTTTATGTGTAATTATTGTTTGCAAACCAATTTGTAGGGATTGCTAGATTCACTATCTATTTAGTAAGACAGCTCTTTCTCACTCATTCACTCACACTATCTATTCATCTATCTATCTATCTATATCTAGCCACATTATAGATTAGTCTTTTCCTTAGCTGATGTTCATTTGCTCTTCTTTGGGTTAATGTTGGTCTCTTAATTTTGGTTGAGGTCCCGGGCTGGCCCGTATTATCGATTTGCGGCATTTGTTTTGGGGCTCCTCATACCTCTCTGTCTTATGCCTTTTTTTCAAATATGGCATTATGTGTAGCATTGTGTTGTTACTTAAAATCAAATAATGTTTCTTTGTATTGCATTTCCATATCCATCTAGTCGTCATTAGTGAAATGCCCATAACAAAATAACATCTTTCATAACTGGTCGCTTACACCAAAGAATCCTACACTGTTAGAGAAAAATAATAAGGTCATTCAGCAATAAAAGCAGTGTAATATATATTGATATAATTATGATATTCGCCAGATGTGTATTTTGTGTTTGAGAAGGGGGTTTGGAGAAGAAAAGATATATATACAGTATATGACTAAAATACAGTATACAAATATCAGACTTTAGAACTGGCAACCCACTTAAATAGAAACAAATACATGATTTGCTCGGATATACTGTAAGTGCTACAAACCTCATAGTCGTTTTAACTTATAAGAATAAGAGGTCCTACTAAAATGGCATTGAAAAACGCTATATACTTTCAAAGTAGCCCCAGAGAAGTTCTAGTGGTTTGCATTTCCCAATGTTGATATGTATGATAAAGGTGTTTGTTATTAGCATATACATTTGGATATCAATGCAAATATAATTAAACCGTTCAGAGAGAGAGCGAGAGGGAAAGGGAGAGACGAACTAAATGGACGAATACATCGAAGAGACTTATAAACGAAAGCTTGACTCTAATATTTGTGGATAGAGTATTTATTAATCAAAAGAGTAATTACTCGGTAATGTTTACTCTATATATTCATCTAAACATATGACAAAAATGACCCGCAGAGCCACTTCACCTATGTAATGCTAATTCCCATTACAAGCAACCCAATTCCTCCATATGACAATCAAAGGTTTGATGCTCTCCACTTCCTTTTACCAAATAAATTGTTTCTCTGTGTATGAAAGAGACAAGAGGCAAAACTATTTATAAACAATTTGACCTCCTATTGTCCCCCTTACCCCGGTCAGAACAGAATGATTAGTACAGAACCGTATTCAAGGTGCACTGGAATGTAACTGCAGGACACGCAAAACTTGAAACAAAGTCATAGGGTGAGGGATAGACACATTTACGGAGTGAATTTCATACTTTACTTGTTCAGCTGAAAAATTACGGGGAAATTGAAGTTAACTGTTGGCTTTGAATGGTGGGCAGAAAAGTGGTGGACATGAGTTACAAAGTGGGTGGCCCTCTGTCTCTGCAGAGTGAGAGGTGTACGCTGGGACACCTGTGAAGAACACTGATTATAATAATTGCATAACAGTAACATACATGCAATTTTCACAATGTGGAGAGATTGTAGACAATATGGTGGAAAAGAGTAGAGATTACATGCCTTTGACTGCACCCTTTCAGAGACATTTTTCATATGCGAACAATACCTGATACGCTTACAACAGTGTCCCTGTACGGAGACAGAGGCTGTACGGGGATAAGGGGGAAACAGACGATTGAGCAAACCTAAACTCTGGGAAACTTTTTAATCAAGAATGCTAATATGATCTTTCAAAGACACACACACACACACACACTAACTTGTGTTTCGATAAACACTAATGTTTCACTGCATGCACGCGCATATCAGTATATGTTACAGCTCTAGTCATGTCTCTCTCTCTCTCTCTCTCTCTCTCTCTCTCTCTCTCTTTGTGTAGGAATATTGGTTTGGCAGGAGAGTCACAGGGACCGCACTATCTACCAATTATTATCTTTCGCAACTAACTCAGCGCGTTACAGGTTGCCAGGGTAGCTCATGAAAAAGATATATCCACTGATATTTTAACAACTAATCATGTCATGACTTATACCTATTGGCTTCTGGAAGAGAAAAACATGCGTAGGAACTATTTAAGATATAATGAAATTTAGAAACCACGCTAGGCTGAAGAGACCATAATTATATCACAATTCGGTATATAGAGGATGGCCGCAACCTCATCCATGTGGCAGCTGTATGTGTGTGTGTGTGTGTGTTGGGTTTAAATGTCGATATATCTATGTTAACGTTAAATATTACATGGTTAAGTCTATGCAAGGGTAATTATATATTATGTGCAGTAAAATGTACAAGTTAAATATTAATAATGTTACGACAGGGACTCACTCGTATAAAACAAGGCTCTTAATCATTGGACTAGAAAGGCACACAGCCACAACGGTAACACTAGATCCAACCCTCAAACTTATAATGCCGCTGCACAAAAACACCTATACCCTCCAGAGTTAAATCTGCGATAGCGGGGTATCCTCTAACTCGGTATAAATGCACTACTACTACAGGCTGATGATCTCTGATACAGCCTGATCACAACAACATACAATTACGTTAATAATGTATACAAGGAAAAAAATAGAGAGCTTAATTAAATCACTGGAATGATTTAATGCAAACAAGAAGAAGGTATAATTAAAGTTACTCTAAACAATCATAAACTGTCACTCCTATATTAAAGAAAGTGAATGAAAGTCGAACTAAAGCATCGAACAGGAATCTTCTAAAGAAAGTCTGATGCTGCTAAGATGATCGAATCGGATTTTGAACTGTTATATAAAGCAGGAACAAGATATGACAAGTGTAGGGACATACAGTGTTAACTGGCACGGGAATAACTATAACTGCGCAATAGTAGTATCTCCAACAACAAAAGAAGTACTTCCTCAGGCAACACAAAAGCCTGCTCAGGTTGTGCACCTCAACAACAACTAAGGTTTACAATCAACGTGAATAAAAATGCTGCATACAAAACATAAGAGTCTATAATCCTAATCGGGTGTCTGCTAGGAGAATAAAGTCTAGCTGGGATGTCGTAGGCTAGGAAACAATGGCTGAGCAAGCGGCTCGTAGCCTAGCGAGGTCCTTAAGACTGTACGGCCAAATTACGTTAAATGACGGGGTGCTCTCTTGAGAGATCCAGATCGCTAGTATCTGGTTCTCTCCTGGCGACCCTCTTCAAGTCAAAGCAAAACGAGTTAGCACAGTGTTGGGTGGCAGAGGCAAAAGCCCTCACTCGCAACACAGTGCTAAACTCACAAGGTACACAGTCAGAAAGACAACCTAGGCTTCCCACGCATCCGTTGCGATTGTACAAGTTCAACAAAACCTGGTACACATCGGAAATCACAACATCAATAGCCTCACCCCAGTCTAGCATTAAATAGCCCAGCAGACAACCAAGAAATAGGTAGGGAGACACCGCGAGTGTGTCGAACCTCTACAGACAAAATGTTAACCCCTCCAAAATGTCTAACTAAACATGAAATATCTGAGAGCTTCAGCATATAATACGATGGCCGATATATGAAATCGTGCAGAACCAAAGGGGAGTTATGATGTTAAATAGATTAGAAGAATAAGAGGTAAGAAGTTGAGAGAGAAAGAAAGTGTTCTATAGGTGGAAGTCGGGGACAGATGGCAAGGGAGATGTGTAGGTTATGCTGGTCAAGCAAGCTCTGAGCGAGGAAGGCACAAAGGCAGCAAGGAGTGCGGGGGAACTACCTTCTGCTGCGGCAGAAGGGCGGCAAAGCGGCCAGCCACTCAGAGGGCCCGGCCGTGGTATGACGTCACCGAGACAATGCGTAACACTACGCGCACAACCCTCTGCCTCCTACACTTACTCACTCACACTTTCTAGCTGTATCATTCAGTCTTTTACATTAAACTTATAACTGATGACACAAAATATAATGCATAGTCACAGACGAAAATAAAGACCACTTCTATACTGCCCGTGACATGACGATTCACAAGAAAGAAATTACAACATTGTAGATAGACTGTAGCCAAATTCATTGCCCTGGCGAGTGTTAGCGAGTGGCCAAGCGAGTGGCTGAGCCCACGTGGCGTTCTGCTAAGCTGCAGGCGTCACACCCCACCAAAGATATTAGACGATAAACCATGAGCTCCATATCTGACAAGCAGAACCCCGATAAGACTCGCCACCCCTAGCCACTTCACGACAAAGAAAGGCAAAGCTCAGTTCTCATCAAAAAAATTAAAACCCCTCCCAACACAAAAGCTTAATTCATACTGCTATGCTCCTAGAGCGAGCTTCTACTAGCCCAGCTTTCTGAGAGAAGTACAGGTTCGACTCAGAACTTCAGCTATAACATACTTTAAAAAAATTAACTATTAATGAAAGAGTTTTTATAGAATTTTTTCATTTTAATATGTTTATGGCGGCTGCACTACAAGGGCAAGCTAATTTTACACCACACAAACCCGCACACCTGTGGTAGCCTAACTCGGATCCTCCACCCTCGATAAACAATCAGCAATCACGTTATCACTACCGGCAATATGGCGAATGTCTAAATTGTACTCCTGTAACATCAACGACCACCGTGTCAGTCTCATATTCCGATTGTGAAACTGATTGAGAAATTTAAGAGGGTGTGATCAGTATACACTACCACGACTGGTCCATACACCTCAAAGTGCCTGAGCGCCAGCACTATTGCCAGTAATTCTTTCTCCACCACTGAGTAATTATTCTGGGCCGAATTAAACTTTTTTGGAGAAAAAACTTACTGGGTGTTCCAGGCCCTCTTCGTCTGTCTGCATCAAGACGGCACCAGCCCCAACCCCGCTGGCATCAGTTGCCAACTGAAACGGCCTGTCGAAGTCTGGGGCCCTGAGTATTGGATGAGTGCATAAAAGGTGTTTAACAAGGGAAAATGCCTTTTCACACTCCGGCGCCCACAGAAACTTCTTATCCTTCGCTAATAACTCAGTCAGAGGTGCTAACACAGTTGAATATCCTTGAATGAAGCGGCGATAGTACCCGATCATGCCCAAACACCTCATAATCTGCCGCTTGGTGGTCGGTCTAGGGAACTGATTGACAGCCTGTATCTTATTCTGAGGAGGGCAAATCTGGCCTCTCCCGACCACAAATCCTAGATACTGCAGAGTTGCCCTTACAAAGTCACGCTTTCCCAGATTCACCACCAATCCCGCTTCACTAAGCTTGTTAAACAAGGCTTCAATGTGTGCACAGTGACTTTCAAAGTCATCGTCATAAATGATCACGTCGTCTAAATACACAGTACAGTTAGGTATTTCTGCTACTAAGTCATTCATCAGATTCTGGAAAGTCGCTGGTGCATTCTTGAGTCCATAGGGCATGTTACAACGGTAGGTGTTACCATCCACTACAAACCCGCAAACCTCCTACGCTCGCTCCGACAGCGGCACTTGCCAGTATCCTTTCACTAGGTCTACCTTGGTCAAATACTGTGCCTTTCCGATCTTGTCGACACTGTCATCCACACGAGGAAGTGGGTAAGCATTTGTGGGGGTTAAACCGTTTAACTGCCGGAAATCAATACAAAAACGAACTTTCCCATCAGGCTTGGGCTGCAGAGTGACGGGAGATGTCCACCTAACTGCACCCTTTTCTATCAGGCCCCGATCCAACATATACGCTAACTCGTCCCTGAGTGCTGGGAGTTTGATAGGAGGGACTCGGTATCGCACTGAATTAAATGGTGGGTGATCTCCCACATCCACATCATGCACCGCATGAGTTGTGAGGCCTGGGTGCTCCGTAAACACAGCAGGGTATAAATCGAACAGGTGCTGCACGGCTACACGCTGTTGCTCAGGCAGGTGCTCTAGATCCTCGTGAGCCACCTGTCTCGAGTTCCCCGCCCACTGGTCTGCGGAGACATGACAATCCCAGTTATCCTCCACCTGAGCATGACTGTCCCTTCCTCCTTCTCCACCTTGACTGCTGCAAGTCATCACCGGGACAGTGAGAGGCTCAGGGGGGCGCCTCACATACTCCTTAACCAGATTTACGTGGCACAAATGATTTATCTTCCTTCTGTCTGGAGTAGCCACCAGGTAGTCAAGATCTGAGATCTTCTCCACCACCCTATAAGGACCAGTGTACTTAGCGGATAAGGGATGACCCACCCAAGGTAGCAAGATCAACACCTCCTGACCCACCTGAAACTCCCGGAGTTTCACCTTCTCATCGTACCTGTCCTTCATCAGGGCCTGGGATCCCACCAGGTTCCGACCAGCCAACTCCAAGCTCTTCAACATCCGTTCTCTGCTCTCGAGGACATATTTCACTAGAGAACACGGCTTAGTAGTACCCTCCCAGATCTCCTTAACCATGTTAAGAGGGCCTCTGATGCAATGACCAAATACATGCTCATTTGGACTAAACCTGAGGCTTTCACCAGGTACCTCTCTCGCAGCGAACAATACGTAGAGCAGACCAAGGTCCCAGTCCTTACCATTCTCCAGACAATAACAACGGAGCATACTCTGTAAGGTCGAATGCCACCTCTCTAACACCCCTTGGCTCTCAGGGTGATAAGCCGACGACACTACAGTATTAATCCCGTTTTGCTGCATTGTCTGTGTAAATAGGTTCGAGGTAAAGTTAGACCCCTGGTCAGATTGTATTTCCTGCGGATAACCATACCGGGAAAAGTACAAAAGCAAGTTCCTAACCACCGCCTTTGCCATGCCATTCCTCATGGGGTATGCATCAGGATAACGGGTCGCTACATCCATTATCGTCAAGAGAAATTTATTACCGGCACTAGTAGGAGGGAGGGGCCCAACCATGTCTATAACTACCTTACTGAAGGGAGGCTCCATGACAGGAATAAGTTGTAACGGAGCCTTTGGGATGCATTGGTTCAGTTTCCCAACTTTCTGGCAGGTACTGCACATTGCCACCTATGACACAACCTGTGCTTTTAAACCTGGCCACCAAAACAACTTAACCAAAGCCGCTACCGTCTTGCGTACTCCCAAGTGTCCTGCCAACGGCACATCGTGTGCCAACCTTAGTAGGCTATCCCTGCACGCCGTCGGCACAACCAGCTGGTCTACCTCTCCTGACCCACCCTCCCAACTTCTTTTCGGGTCTTGAAATCGCCGATACAATATTCCCTCAATATAAACAAATTATCCTGGCTTTGCCTTCCCGTCCTCTTCGAGCTCAACAGCACCATTACCACACTTCTGAACTTCCGGATCCTCCAACTGCAGTTTACAGATATCCATGGGAGCCAACCTGTCTAAATGCTTCCGAAGCAACCCATGTCCTCCCCCAATATCAAACTGAGCAACCCTTTTTTCTCTCTGTGTGTAACGTTGCTGCCTCGGAGTCTCTTCCGGCCCTACCTCCTCACTAGCTGTGACAGGTCCTGGGGCCTCTCCAGACTCCAACAATGTTGCCTATACTGAGTCTCCAAGAAGAGCTGCTGGTACTAATCTCTCCAAACTTTTACCAACATTAGCCGTCTTCTTCCAACCGTTCCTCCGTTGATCAGAAGACTGAGGAATAAGCTGTGACACTTTCGATGCAACAGATCTTGTAACAACGCACGCCATAGGTTGTACTTGACACTTCTCTACCCACTGCTGTTCCTCCCTACTCACGTCGGCCGGCTTCTCGGCAACGACTAAGGGTGAAACCTCAGAAGTAGGCACCGCAAAGTCGTTGCAGAGAAGGAGGTCGACGCCCCCAACAGGCAAGTTCTCCACAATTCCAACATCCAACTCTCGTGTCACACCTTCTACCTCCAGTTCCATCCTGACCAACGGGTATGACCTGGTAGCATTGATACCTTGCACCACAACCACCCGTGCCACGTTTATTGGTCTACCAGTAAAGTTCTTCATCAAAGTCTGAGAGGCACCCGTGTCTCGCTACAGCTGAACTCCATGCTTCTTACCAGCCCACTTCACGCAGCCACGCCCTCGATGGTCACAAAAGACATCGCGGACAGGGTTCGAGCCTCCCGGATTCTTCTCCACTGGCTGTGTCCCAACCTCTGACGTTATACCCCGGGCAAACTCAGACGACTTCGGGGACACCCCAATGTTGCGAGCCAAAGACACAACTGCATTAGGTAGCTTGCTTGGACAGGCTCTTGCAAAATGCCCCTCCTTATGACAATGGAAGCACTCTAGCTTTCCCTTGGGCTTCCCTTGAGGTGAGGAAGGACCCGGACCCTTTCTAAACGGGACGGTACTAGGTTTATGGTCAGTTTTGGTGTCGTTGCTCTTGTTCTTAGTGTAATTATGTGTATCAGTGTTTTGGGGAGGGGGAGGGTTACGCTCCTTATTGCCTGCATCACTTTTCTGTGCAGAACCACACCCACTAATCAAAGATAATCGAAGGCCAGCCATCTCAGCTGCCTCCTGAAGAGTTTTCGGGGTTTTTTCTTTAAGATTCAACATCAGATCGCCGCCCGTACACTTGAAAAATTGTTCTAGAAGCATCAGCTGTTTCAATTCCTCAAACGTCGATGCCTTCTCAGAACGCAGCCAGTTTCTAAATGCATTGGACAGATCCCGGGCATGCTCAAGAAAGGTGCACTCACGACCCTTCGTTACACCGCGGAACTTCAATCTGTACGTCTCTGGTTGTAACTCATACGCCCGCAGAACAGCCTCCTTCAATACCTCATAATTGACGCAAGACTCCAAGGGCAACGCATCATATGCCTTGAGCCCTTTGCCAACCAACCTAGAGGAAACCAGGGCTGCCCCCTTAACCTCGGGCCATTGGTGCTCCCGGCACTTCTTCTCGAAACGCATGAAAAATTTGGTGACACCCGACTCGTCAAATACAGGGACTAACTTAAGAAGGTGCGATAAAGACTGATCAAGACCTCGATTCCCAGAACCGAGACGCTGCCCTGTAGACTCCACCCTAGACTTCTCAAGATCTATGTCTGCACAGTACATGGTCTTTCTCTCCTCAGCCTGAATCCTAAGCTCAGCCTCCCGCTGCCGTTGCTCGAGCTCAGCCTCATGCCTTTGTTGTTCAGCCTGCTGGTTAAGTTTAGCCAACTCAAGCTGGAAGATCATATCTGCAGTTAAACCTTGAGGAGGAGGAGATGCAACAATTGGAGACCCCCCTGTGATCCACCCGGGGGCAAACCACGCTGCCAGTGATTATCGGCCTGCGGGAACGTCGGATCCGGTGTTCTAGAGAGCACGATGGGAGTAGAGTGGAGGGGGGGCTTGGCCGAAGGTGCCAAAGCACCCGCTCCATCCTGTGCACCACGCACCCCGCCCAGCACACATGCCACCAGGTCACTTCTTGTCATGCTGTTAGTGCCAACATGCCCCATGACCGTGGCCAAACACTGGAGACCATACCGATCAATCCCTGCCACCCGGATAACAGTAATAGGCATTTCCAGAAATGTCCTTGCATCCTCCTCACTAGTTATTACTCTCATGTCATCTAACAAACCCAGCCTCTGCACCTCAGAGCCTGCTTCCCGTACTGTGTCCTCACTGTACACTGATCCGTCGTCCGACATAGTGTCCACCGAAAATTCTCAACGTTTATATATAAAAAAGGAGTACCTAAACTCTCATGTAGCACTATTCACTCAAAAATGCTTGAAGACTCTTAAGTGTTATACTACTTGCCAAAAAAAAATCCGTGTCCACTATATTCCTTCAAACAAAAACAAATGACCACAACACTCCTGCAATATTTCTCTAAGTTCACAAAAATCCTGAGCAAGGTTGCCATTTGTTACGACCGGGACTCATATAAAACAAGGGCTCTTAATCATTGGACTAGAAAGGCACACAGCCACAACGGTAACACTAGATCCAACCCTCGAACTTATAATGCCGGTGCACAAAAACACCTATACCCTCCAGATTTAAATCTGCAATAGCGGGGTATCCTCTAACTACTGTATAAATGCACTACTACTCCAGGCTAATGATCTCTGATACAGCCTGATCACAACAACATACAATTACGTTAATAATGTATACAAGGAAAAAGATAGAGAGCTTAATTAAATCACTGGATGATTTAATGTAAACAAGAAGAAGGTATAATTAAAGTTACTCTAAACAATAATAAACTGTCACACCTATATTAAAGAAAGTGAATGAAAGTCCTAAAGCATCGAACAGGAATCTTCTGAAGAAAGTCTGATGCTGCTAAGATGATCGAGTCGGATTTTGAACTGTTATATAAAGCAGGAACAAGATATGACAAGTGTAGGGACATACAGTGTTAACTGGCACGGGAATAACGATAACTGCGCAATAGTATTATCTCCAACAACAAAAGAAGTACTTCCTCAGGCAACGCAAAAGCCTGCTCAGGTTGTGCACCTCAACAACAACCAAGGCTTACAATCAACGTGAATAAAAATGCTGCATACATAACATAAGAGTTTATAATCCTAATCGGGTGTCTGCTAGGCGAATAAAGTCTAGCTGGGATGTCGTAGGCTAGGAAACAATGGCTGAGCAAGCGGCTCGTAGCCTAGCGAGGTCCTTAAGACTGTACGGTCATATTACGTTAAATGACGGCGTGCTCTCTTGAGAGATCCAGACCGCTAGTATCTGGTTCTCTCCTGGCGACCCTCTTCAAGTCAAAGCAAAATGAGTTAGCACAGTGTTGGGTGGCAGAGGCAAAAGCCCTCACTCGCAACACAGTGCTAAACTCACAAGGTACACAGTCAGAAAGACAACCTAGGCTTCCCACGCATCCGTTGCGATTGTACAAGTTCAACAAAACCTGGTACACATCGGAAATCACAACATCAATAGCCTCACCCCAGTCTAGCATTAAATAGCCCAGCAGACAACCAAGAAATAGGTAGGGAGACACCGCAAGTGTGTCGAACCTCTACAGACAAAATGTTAACCCCTCCAAAATGTCTAACTAAACATGAAATATCTGAGAGCTTCAGCATATAATACGATGGCCGATATATGAAATCGTGCAGAACCAAAGGGGAGTTATGATGTTAAATAGATTAGAAGAATAAGAGGTAAGAAGTTGAGAGAGAGAGAAAGTGTTCTATAGGTGGAAGTCGGGGACAGATGGCAAGGGAGATGTGTAGGTTATGCTGGTCAAGCAAGCTCTGAGCGAGGAAGGCACAAAGGCAGCAAGGAGTGCGGGGGAACTACCTTCTGCTGCGGCAGAAGGGCGGCAAAGCGGCCAGCCACTCAGAGGGCCCGGCCGTGGCATGACGTTACCGAGACAACGCGTAACACTACGCGCACAACCCTCTGCCTCCTGCACTTACTCACTCACACTCTCTAGCTCTATCATTCAGTCTTATACATTAAACTTATAAATGATGATATAAAATATAATGCATTGTCACAGACGATAATAAAGACCACTTCTATACTGCCCGTGACATGACGATTCACAAGAAAGAAAGTACAACATTGTAGATAGACTGTAGCCAAATTCATTGCCCTGGCGAGTGTTAGCGAGTGGCCAAGCGAGTGGCTGAGCCCACGTGGCGATCTGCTAAGCTGCATGCATCACACCCCACCCAAGATATTAGACGCTCAATCATGAGCTCCATATCTGACAAGCAGAACCCCGATAAGACTCGCCACCCCTAACCACTTCGTGACAAAGAAAGGCAAAGCTCAGTTCTCATCAACAAAATTAAAACCCCTCCCAACACAATAGCTTAATTCATACTGCTATGCTCCTAGAGCGAGCTTCTACTAGCCCAGCCTTCTGAGAGAAGTACAGGTTCGACTCAGAACTTCAGCTATAACATACTTACAAATATTTAACTATTAAAGAAAGAGTTTTTATAGATTTTTGTCATTTTAATATGTTTATGGCGGCTGCACTACAGGGGCAAGCCAATTTTACTCCACAAAAACCCGCACACCTGTGGTAGCCTAACTCGGATCCTCCACCCTCGATAAACAATCAGCAATCACGGTATCACTACCGGCAATATGGCGAATTTCTAAATTGTACTCCTGTAACATCAACGACCACCGTGTCAGTCTCATATTCCGATTGTGAAACTGATTGAGAAATTTAAGAGGGTAGTGATCAGTATACACTACCACGACTGGTCCATAGGCCGGAACATACACCTCGAAGTGCCTGAGCGCCAGCACTATCGCCAGTAATTCTTTCTCCACCACTGAGTAATTCTTCTGGGCCGAATTAAACTTTTTGGAGAAAAAACTTACTGGGTGTTCCAGGCCCTCTTCGTCTGTCTGCATCAAAACGGCACCAGCCCCAACCCCGCTGGCATCAGTTGCCAACTGAAACGGCCTGTCGAAGTCTGGGGCCCTGAGTATTGGATGAGTGCATAAAAGGAGTTTAACAAGGGAAAATGCCTTTTCACACTCCGGCGCCCACAGAAACTTCTTATCCTTCGCTAATAAGTCAGTCAGAGGTGCTAACACAGTTGAATATCCTTGAATGAAGCGGCGATAGTACCCGATCATGCCCAAAAACCTCATAATCTGCCGCTTGGTGGTCGATCTATGGAACTGATTGATAGCCTGTATCTTATTCTGAGGAGGGCAAACCTGGCCTCTCCCGACCACAAATCCTAGATACTGCACAGTTGCCCTTACAAAGTCACACTTTCCCAGATTCACCACCAAGCCCGTTTCACTAAGCTTGTTAAACAAGGCTTCAATGTGTGGACAGTGACTTTCAAAGTCATCGTCATAAATTATCACGTCGTCTAAATACACAGTACAGTTAGGTATTTCTGCTACTAAGTCATTCATCAGATTCTGGAAAGTCGCTGGTGCATTCTTGTGTCCATAGGGCATGACGTTACAACGGTAGGTGTTACCATCCACCACAAACCGGCAAACCTCCTTCGCTCGCTCCGACAGCGGCACTTGCCAGTAACCTTTCACTAGGTCTACCTTGGTCAAATACTGTGCCTTTCCGATCTTGTCGACACTGTCATCCACACGAGGAAGGGGGTAAGCATTTGTGGGGGTTAAACCGTTTAACTGCCGGAAATCAATACAAAAACGAACTTTCCCATCAGGCTTGGGCTGCAGAGTGATGGGAGATGTCCACCTAACTGCACCCTTTTCTATCAGGCCCCGATCCAACATATACGCTAACTCGTCCCTGAGTGCTGGGAGTTTGATAGGAGGGACTCGGTATGGCACTGATTTAAAGGGTGGGTGATCTCCTACATCCACATCATGCACCGCATGAGTTGTGAGGCCTGGGTGCTCCGCAAACACAGCAGGGTATAAATCGAACAGGTGCTGCACGGCTACACGCTGTTGCTCAGGCAGGTGCTCTAGAGCCTCGTGAACCACCTGTCTCGAGTTCCCCGCCCACTGGTCTGCGGATACATTACAATCCCAGTTATCCTCCACCTGAGCATGACTGTCCCTTCCTCCTTCTCCACCTTGACTGCTGCAAGTCATCACCGGGACAGTGAGAGGCTCAGGGAGGCGCCTCACATACTCCTAATCAGATTTACATGGCACAACTGATTTATCTTCCTTCTGTCTGGAGTAGCCACCAGGTAGTCAAGATCTGAGATCTTCTCCACCACCCTATAAGGACCAGTGTACTTAGTGGATAAGGGATGACCCACCAAAGGTAGCAAGATCAACACCTCCTGACCAACCTGAAACTCCCGGAGTTTCACCTTCTCATCGTACCTGTCCTTCATCAGGGCCTGGGATCCCACCAGGTTCCGACCAGCCAACTCCAAGCTCCTCAACATCCGTTCTCTGCTCTCGAGGACATATTTCACTAGAGAACACGGCTTAGTAGTACCCTCCCAGATCTCCTTAACCATGTTGAGAGGGCCTCTGATGCGATGACCAAATACAAGCTCGTTTGGACTAAACCCGAGGCTTTCACCAGGTACCTCTCTCGTAGCGAACAATACGTAGGGCAGACCAAGGTCCCAGTCCTTGCCATTCTCCAGACAATAACAACGGAGCATACTCTATAAGGTCGAATGCCACCTTTCTAACACCCCTTGGTTCTCAGGGTGATAAGCCGACGACACTACAGTATTAATCCCGTGTTGCTGCATTGTGTGTGTAAATAGGTTCGAGGTAAAGTTAGACCCCTGGTCAGATTGTATTTCCTGCGGATAACCATACCGGGAAAAGTACAAAAGCAAGTTCCTAACCACCGCCTTTGCCATGCCATTCCTCATGGGGTATGCATCAGGATAACGGGTCGCTACATCCATTATCGTCAGGAGAAATTTATTACCGGCACTAGTAGGAGGGAGGGGACCAACCATGTCTATAACTACCTTACTGAAGGGAGGCCCCATGACAGGAATCGGTTGTAACGGAGCCTTTGGGATGCATTGGTTCAGTTTCCCAACTTTCTGGCAGGTACTGCACATTGCCACCCATAACACAACCAGTGCTTTTAAACCTGGCCACCAAAACAACTTAACCAAAGCCGCTACCGTCTTGCGTACTCCCAAGTGTCCTGCCAACGCCACATCGTATGCCAACCTTAGTAGGCTATCCCTGCACGCCCTTGGCACAACCAGCTGGTCTACCACTCCTGACCCACCCTCCCAACTTCTCTTCGGGTCTTGAAATCGCCGATACAATAATCCCTCAATATCAAAAAAATCTCCTGGCTTTGCATCCCCGTCCTCTTCGAGCTCAACAGCACCATTACCACACTTCTGAACTTCCGGATCCTCCAACTGCAGTTTACAGATATCCAAGGGAGCCAACCTGTCTAAATGCTTCCGAAGGAACCCATGTCCTCCCCCAATATCAAACTGAGCAACCCTTTTTCTCTCTCTGTGTGTAACGTTGCTGCCTCGGAGTCTCTTCCGGCCCTACCTCCTCACTAGCTGTGACAGGTCCTGGGGCCTCTCCAGACTCCAACAATGGTGCCAATACTGAGTCGCCAAGAAGAGCTGCTGGTACTAAACTCTCCAAACTTTTACCAACATTAGCCGTCTTCTTCCAACCGTTCCTCCGTTGATCAGAAGACTGAGGAATAAGCTGTGACACTTTCGATGCAAGAGATCTTGTAACAACGCACGCCATAGGTTGTACTTGACACTTCTCTACCCACTGCTGTTCCTCCATACTCACGTCGGCCGGCTTCTCGGCAACGACTAAGGGTGAAACCTCAGAAGTAGGCAACGCAAAGTCGTTGCAGAGAAGGAGGTCGACGCCCCCAACAGGCAAGTTCTCCACAATTCCAACATCCAACTCTCGTGTCACACCTTCTACCTCCAGTTCCATCCTGACCAACGGATATGACTTGGTAGCATTGATACCTTGCACCACAACCACCCGTGCCACGTTTATTGGTCTACTAGTAAAGTTCTTCATCAAAGTCTGAGAGGCACCCGTGTCTCGCAACAGCTTAACTCCATGCTTCTTACTAGCCCACTTCACGCAGCCACGCCCTCGATGGTCACAAAAGACATCGCGGACAGGGTTCGAGCATTCCGGATTCTTCTCCACTGGCTGTGTCCCAGCCTCTGACGTTATACCCCGGGCAAACTCAGACGACTTCGGGGACACCCCAATGTTGCAAGCCAAAGACACAACTGCATTAGGTAGCTTGCTTGGACAGGCTCTTGCAAAATGCCCCTCCTTATGACAATGGAAGCACTCTAGCTTTCCCTTGGGCTTCCCTTGAGGTGAGGAAGGACCCGGACCCTTTCTAAACGGGACGGCACTAGGTTTATGGTCAGTTTTGGTGTCGTTGCTCTTGTTCTTAGTGTAATTATGTGTATCAGTGTTTCGGGGAGGGGGAGGGTTATGCTCCATATTGCCTGCATCACTTCTCTGTGAAGAACCACACCCACAAATCAAAGATAACCGAAGGTCAGCCATCTCAGCTGCCTCCTGAAGAGTTTTCGTTTTTTTTTTTTAAGATTCAACGTCAGATCGCCGCCCGTACACTTGAAAAATTGTTCTAGAAGCATCAACTGTTTCAACTCCTCAAACGTCGATGCCTTCTCAGAACGCAGCCAGTTTCTAAATGCATCGGACAGATCCCGGGTATGCTCAAGAAAGGTGCACTCACGACCCTTCGTTACACCGCGGAACTTCAATCTGTACGTCTCTGGTTGTAACTCGTACGCCCGCAGAACAGCCTCCTTCAATACCTCATAATTGACGCAAGACTCCAAGGGCAACGCATCATATGCCTTGAGCCCTTTGCCAACCAACCTAGAGGAAACAAGGGCTGCCCACTTAACCTCGGGCCATTGGTGCTCCCGGCACTTCTTCTCAAAACGCATGCAAAATTTGGTGACACCCGACTCGTCAAATACAGGGACTAACTTAAGAAGGTGCGATAAAGACAGATCAAGACCTCGATTCCCAGAACCGAGACGCTGCCCTGTCGACTCCACCCTAGACTTCTCAAGATCTATGTCTGCACAGTACATGGTCTTTCTCTCCTCAGCCTGAATCCTAAGCTCAGCCTCCCGCTGCCGTTGTTCGAGCTCAGCCTCATGCCTTCGTTGCTCAGCCTGCTGGTTAAGTTTAGCTGGAAGATCATATCTGCAGTTAAACCTTGAGGAGGAGGAGATGCAACAATTGGAGACCCCCCTGTGATCCACCTGGGGGCAAACCATGCTGCCAGTGACTATTGGCGTGCGGGAACGTCGGATCCGGTGTTCTAGAGAGCACGATGGGAGTAGAGTGGAGGGGGGGCTTGGCCGAAGGTGCCAAAGCACCCGCTCCACCCTGTGCACCACGCACCCCGCCCAGCACACATGCCACCAGGTCACTTCTCGTCATGCTGCTAGTGCCAACATGCCCCATGACCGTGGCCAAACACTGGAGACCATACCGATCAATCCCCGCCACCCGGTTAACAGTAATAGGCATTTCCAGAAATTTCCTTGCATCCTCCTCACTAGTTAT
Organism: Paralithodes platypus; assembly: GCA_032716605.1. Classification (NCBI taxonomy): domain Eukaryota; kingdom Metazoa; phylum Arthropoda; class Malacostraca; order Decapoda; family Lithodidae; genus Paralithodes; species Paralithodes platypus. The sequence goes on along the minus strand of CM064483.1, from coordinate 34,005,961 downwards.
TACTCTCATGTCATCTAACAAACCCAGCCTCTGCACCTCAGAGCCTGCTTCCCATACTGTGTCCTCACTGTACACTGATCCGTTGTCCGACATAGTGTCCACCGAAAATTCTCAACGTTTATATAAAAAAAGGAGTACCTAAACTCTCATGTAGCACTATTCACTCAAAAATGCTTGAAGACTCTTAAGTGTTACACTACTTGCCAAAAAAAAATCTGTGTCCACTATATTCCTTCAAACAAAAACAAATGACCACAACACTCCTGCAATATTTCTCTAAGTTCACAAATATCCTGAGCAAGGTCGCCATTTGTTACGACCGGGACTCAAATACAACAAAGGCTCTTAATCATTGGACTAGAAAGGCACACAGCCACAACGGTAACACTAGATCCAACCCTCAAACTTATAATGCCGGTGCACAAAAACACCTATACCCTCCAGAGTTAAATCTGCGATAGCGGGGTATCCTCTAACTAGGTATAAATGCACTACTACTACAGGCTAATTATCTCTGATACAGCCTGATCACAATAACATACCATTACGTTAATAATGTATACAAGGAAAAAGATAGAGAGCTTAATTAAATCACTGGAATGATTTAATGCAAACAAGAAGAAGGTATAATTAAAGTTACTCTAAACAATAATAAACTGTCACACCTATATTAAAGAAAGTGAATGAAAGTCCTAAAGCATCGAACAGGAATCTTCTGAAGAAAGTCTGATGCTGCTAAGATGATCGAATCGGATTTTGAACTGTTATATAAAGCAGGAACAAGATATGGCAAGTGTAGGGACATACAGTGTTAACTGGCACGGGAATAACGATAACTGCGCAATAGTATTATCTCCAACAACAAAAGAAGTACTTCCTCAGGCAACACAAAAGCCTGCTCAGGTTGTGCACCTCAACAACAACCAAGGCTTACAATCAACGTGAATAAAAATGCTGCATACATAACATAAGAGTTTATAATCCTAATCGGGTGTCTGCTAGGCGAATAAAGTCTAGCTGGGATGTCGTAGGCTAGGAAACAATGGCTGAGCAAGCGTCTCGTAGCCTAGCGAGGTCCTTAAGACTGTACGGCCAAATTACGTTAAATGACGGCGTGCTTTCTTGAGAGATCCAGATCGCTAGTATCTGGTTCTCTCCTGGCGACCCTCTTCAAGTCAAAGCAAAACGAGTTAGCACAGTGTTGGGTGGCAGAGGCAAAAGCCCTCACTCGCAACACAGTGCTAAACTCACAAGGTACACAGTCAGAAAGACAACCTAGGCTTCCCACGCATCCGTTGCGATTGTACAAGTTCAACAAAACCTGGTACACATCGGAAATCACAACATCAATAGCCTCACCCCAGTCTAGCATTAAATAGCCCAGCAGACAACCAATAAATAGGTAGGGAGACACCGCAAGTGTGTCGAACCTCTACAGACAAAATGTTAACCCCTCCAAAATGTCTAACTAAACATGAAATATCTGAGAGCTTCAGCATATAATACGATGGCCGATATATGAAATCGTGCAGAACCAAAGGGGAGTTATGATGTTAAATAGATTAGAAGAATAAGAGGTAAGAAGTTGAGAGAGAGAGAAAGTGTTCTATAGGTGGAAGTCGGGGATAGATGGCAAGGGAGATGTGTAGGTTATGCTGGTCAAGCAAGCTTTGAGCGAGGAATGCACAAAGGCAGCAAGGAGTGCGGGGGAACTACCTTCTGCTGCGGAAGAAGGGCGGCAAACCGGCCAGCCACTCAGAGGGCCCGGCCGTGGCATGACGTCACCGAGACAATGCGTAACACTACGCACACATCCCTCTGCCTCCTGCACTTACTCACTCACACTCTCTAGCTGTATCATTCAGTTTTATACATTAAACTTATAACTGATGATATAAAATATAATGCATTGTCACAGACGAAAATAAAGACCACTTATATACTGCCCGTGACATGACGATTCACAAGAAAGAAAGTACAACATTGTAGATAGACTGTAGCCAAATTAATTGCCATGGCGAGTGTTAGCGAGTGGCCAAGCGAGTGGCTGAGCCCACGTGGCGTTCTGCTAAGCTGCAGGCGTCACAATAACTATATGCGTAATCATAAACCGAGTGCACTGTGAGTGATGGCAGATAATATCTGTAGGACGGTGTCTCCGAGGACCATTAGTTTGTAAAAACCTGTTGGGCATTGTTAAGGTCTCCATTATGTGGGCTGATAGATCACTATACTCTGTTTCAGCGACGCTGAGGTGAGAACGGCTCCCCTAGATGTCAATAAGTCTAGCTGATTGGCTCATGCGACCGTGTTCAATGTCTCGTCTTTTAGTAATTCTTAATTCTTAAAGGTTTAAATAATCACGGTCGCACAAGTCAATCAGCTGGAACTATTGACATCTACCTGCTCGCTGAAACAGTATAGTCATTAGTATATAACAGACAGCACCTGGTCATGCTAATGCTACCACCGAAAATGTAACAGGCAGTCAGGCAGTAAGTAGCCAACTCTTCATTCCCGTTAAATAGATGGGGAGGATTAGCAAGGGACATTAGAAAGGGAACAATGATGACAGGGAGAAAATGAATACACTAAACACCTGCCAAAGCAAATATTTTAACATTCGGAACAACATTCACCAGGTCTCAATATCATTGACTTCACCTCAGATGATGTACACTTCCACAACAAAGTCTTCACAACATCGGGGATGATGATCTTCCAGGTTTGTCAATTAAAAGGTAACAAATACCTTCATATGTTCTTCCTAACAAACTTCCTCCAATCATTCCTGTAACAACAATCGAATACAAAATCCGTGTTAATAGTTCATGCATCGACCATGAACCTCCTGACCGTGGTTCTCCTTTATTCTTTTGGCTACAATCATACATTTTATTGAGGCTAGTGCTTGATTATTTCATTCAGCACTGGAGCCACGGCGATCGAGTGGCAAGCACGCTCACGTGTGAATCTGCTAGACCTGGGTTCTATCCCAGCCAAGGCGGACATATTTAGTGGGTGTGAAACTCAGGTGTCTGAAGCAACTGCCAGCAGCCCCTTCTCTGTATCCTCCTACTTTCTCTATCCTAGTTCCAAAGCCAAAGGCAGATGTTGTGCATACGTCCACAACAAACTCACTTGCTCTCGTATTTCCGATTTTGGCTCCTCTGATTTCTCAACTTTATGGCTCAAACTTTCCTGTCATTCTCATATTAAATAATTATGTGATATCTGTCTTTCCCCTAACTCTACCAACTTTCCCAAATTGTTTGATTATCTAAGCTCTAAAGTGGAACACATTCTAGCCATTTCTCCTTTCTCTGAATCTCCATTTTTGATTTCAATGTTCATCACCACCAATGGCTCTCCTCTAATTCTACTGATCAACTTGGTGAACAAGCCTACGTCTTTTCTATCCTAAATGACCTAGAGCAGTTGGTTCAGCAACCTACCCGTATCCCGGATCGCCTTAGAGATCGGCCCAACATTCTTGACTTGTTTCTAACTTCTAACCCTTCTTCTTATACTGTCGATCTTTTCTCTCCTTTGGGCTCCTCCGACCATAAACTTACCTCTGTCATCTGTCCTATCTCTCCAGTACGGCCACCTGATCCTCTTAGCAGGCGGCGCTTGAGGCACTTTGGCGCTGACAACTGGGAGGGTCTCCGGCAGTACTTCTTTGATTTCCAATGGAATGAATTTTGCTTCTGTTGCCGAGGACCCTCGGAGAGTGCTGAACGCATTACCGAGGTAATCCTATCGGGCATGGAGGCATACATTCCATTTTCTTTCTCTCTGACTAGTGCAAAAATTCTTGGTTTACTCATGCTTTATCTACTGCTGTCCGCAACAAGGAGGAATCATTTAAACGGTACCGACGCCATAAAACTCAAGAATCTCATTCTTCCTATGTTTCTGCCCGGAATTAAGCCAAATCTGTTCTTCGACTTGCCAAACACTCTTTCATTAATAATAAATGCACTGAACTATCCAACTCTAGCTCTTCCCTAGCTTTCTAGCATCTAGCCTAAAACCTCTCCAACAATTTTTCTTCCTCGTCTTTCCCTCCCCTTCTCCACTCTGATGGCACAACCATCACTTCTTCCTCTGACAAAGCTGAACTATTCGCTGAAACCTTCGCTAAGAACTCCACCTTGGATGATTCTGGTGCTATTCATCCTTCTCCTACTTATGCCTAATATCCTAATCTCTTCTAAAGATGTACTTTCTACCCTCTCTGGGCTTTGTACATAGAAGGCGTATGGTTCGAATGGTGTTCCTCCTGTTTTAGTAAAAAACTGTTTTTCCGTGCTGACTCACTGCCTAGGCAAACTCTTTTGTCTCTGTCTCTTCTCAAACGTCTTCCCTTCTTGCTCAAGTTTGCTCTCATTCAACCTGTCCCAAAGAAGGGTGACCATTCTCAACTCTCCAACTATCGTCCAATTGCTCTCATCTCTTGTGTCTCTAAAGTGTTTTAAACTATTCTTACTTCCAAATTTCTTAAGCATTTATCTACTCATAATCTACTCTCAGATCGCCAGTATGGCTTCCTTAAGGGTCGCTCTATTGGAGATCTGCTTTCATATCTTACTAACTCCTGGTCATCCTCCTTTCGTGACTTCGGTGAAACCTTTTCTATTGCGCTAGACATATTGAAGGCCTTCAATGTAAGAGTTATAAGAGTTTCTACTGTATTTTGTCATTATTATGTAATTCACTTCCATTCTCTCGTATATTATTCGTGTATTTCTATGTAATATTCCCTAATATCAATATGTCCTTTTCCTTTATCCGTATAACGTTTATCCTTAGAACGTGGCGACCACCTAAATTACATAAATGTGTTAATAGTTTCACTCAGTCTTTCTTAAACCTATCTTATTTCAGTAAACCTAATCTGTTTACAATAGAAGTACTCGGCTAAATTATACGAGGTTCAGGGGAGATATGGCTTTTTTCTGTTCCCCCTTCTTTCTCAAGTTTAGCCCCATTAGTTTTCTGTTCGTGTCATTTAGGTGTCGATTTTTTCCTGGCGAGCGATAGCGATATATTTGTGTAAGTCTGTATGAATGAATGGGTCTTCGTTCTGTAAAGAGGGGTGTGAGTGGTCATTTTGAGTTTGCTAGATGTAATGATAGTTTGTAGTACAGCCTTTAATACAATTAAATGATTGTATGAATCGTTACCATAATCATTAAATCTATTGTATATGCCAATAAAAAATAGTTAAAAGTATATAACTTCAGAAGAATATTTAAATATTTAGAATTACATGTTATGTAGACAGTAGCCATCATACATTAGCCAACCTTATTTCACCCATGTGGAGCCTGGCGATTTATATTTGCTTCATATATATTTGTGCTAGAGATTAGGAATGTCCACGAATCATGTTAAAATGAGAAGTTATGCACGACACAAATATATTGTTAACAGGATTATAAGCATAATGCAAAATAATTAACCAAAATACAAGTTTCAGTCCATTTTCATAAATATTGATCGGGCACGGATTATGTAAAGTAATCGATAGGTGTAATCCATGGTAGAGCAAGGAAATTATTTGATAATTACCATACGATTGTGACACAATTTGTATAAGTCTACCCAACATGTCACGTTTAACAAATAAGTAAAAAGGAAAACAAGCAACAACATATATACTGATCCTTACAAGGCTGCTTGTAAATATGATTGCAAAAGAGCAGATACACACATAATGATATGGAGTAAAATAAGTCCACATATAACGTCATTTTCACCATATAAGGCATTGTTTTTTTTTCTTCTGTGTTAGACACATTATACTTGCGTGACCCGTCATCGAATGTTGTCATATTTGATAACTTGCATCTACTATTGGCCTATATATAACCTGTTTAAAATCCATATTATCATTTGGTGTCACATAAGTCGTGGGGATAAATATGCTATAATTAATGATATAGTATAGATTTTCGCCTACTCTTATGACTTTAGAAAGCTACCTTACATTTGTTATTTTTTAAAATGTACTATTTATTTAAACTAATACAGCATTGTCTTTTCTTTTATATGCTGTGCAATCTCAGACAACTAATAACATATTCTCATGCAATTGACAACAGTGATAGTCATTGGTCGACTATCACTCTCTAACCTCGGAAACACAAACTACGTCAACTAAGCATTACTCTTGGCATAATTGGAAATCACACACACACACACACACACACACTCAGAATATTGTGTGCCTCAATAAACATTATCGGAGTGAATATGCTTTTTATAGATAATTATTTTTGGTTGTAACATGGAACACTTAGCAAAGTCATTATTTAGCAACAGTACTAAATGTATGCTACGCAATTGAAATATATATATCATAAGCATATATTGCGTAACACCTCATGTAATAGTGGGTGGACATAACAATAGCCATTATGTGCGTGTGTGCATGCCTGCTTGTTTGCATATGTTTGTGGCGTGTTATAGTGTAGTAAGTATAGTTCAGAAATATATACATATAAGTTATGTTTTAAGAACAGAAATACAGTATATATTTATTTGAATATAGTATTTATTCAAGTTCCAAATCAAATTACCACAGTCATCCTTTGTATTTTAATTAGTATAACTATAACAATGGTTTCCAATGCAAGTCACGAGGATATATTGTCTCCAGGCATACCAACAGTTATATTCTGCACATTTTTCTAATCAAAACAACTTCACAGGAAGCACATCAAGCACCTGTTATTTTTTAGCATTGAAAGATAACGTAGGTGGGTCAAAACCATTATATTGTTAAGGACAGTAAAGATAGAGGGTATATATTGATATCGTGACACATGTTGGCATGCCTGAACAGCTGTAAGTGTGGCATTTTCACAGGTGTTAGGGTGGCGATGAATTGAGCCATACCATTTTCAACTTTCTGTCATGAGACAAAAGAGGTCAAAATAGCATACACGTCTACAGTGAGGTAACGGAAGTTTGATGATGCAACCATGGCACAACCATCATTTCTTCCTCTGACAAAGCTGAACTATTCGCTCAAACCTTGCTAAAAAACTCCACCTTGGATGATTCTGGTGCTATTCATCCCTTTCCTACTTATGCCTAATATCCTAATCTCTTCTAAAGATGTACTTTCTACCCTCTCTGGGCTTTGTACATAGAAGGCGTATGGTTCGAATGGTGTTCCTCCTGTTGTAGTAAAAAACTGTTCTTCCGTGGTGACTCCCTGCCTAGGCAAACTCTTTTGTCTCTGTCTCTTCTCTAACGTCTTCCCTTCTTGCTAAAGTTCGCTCTCATTCAACCTGTCCCAAAGAAGGGTGACCATTCTCAACTATCCAACTGTCGTCCAATTGCTCTCATCTCTTGTGTCTCTAAAGTGTTTTAAACTATTCTTACTTCCAAATTTCTTAAGCATTTATCTACTCATAATCTACTCAGATCGCCAGTATGGCTTCCTTAAGGGTCGCTCTATTGGAAATCTGCTTTCATATCTTACTAACTCCTGGTCATCCTCCTTTCGTGACTTCGGTGAAACCTTTTCTGTATATACCCTGTACCCTGTTAATTTACTTAGTAGTCCTAGGACATACTATACCCTGTTAATATACTTAGTAGCTCAAGGACATACTATACACATTTACTTAGTAGCCCAAAGGACATACTAAACCCTGTTAATTTACTTAGTAGCACAAGGACATACTATACCCTGTTCTTACTTAGCAGCACAAGGACATATTATACCCTGTTCATTTACTTAGTAGCACAAGGACATACTATACACATTTACTTAGTAGCACATGGACATACTATACACATTTACTTAGTAGCCCAAAGGACATACTAAACCCTGTTCATTTACTTAGTAGCACAAGGACATACTATACCCTGTTCATTTACTTAGCAGCACAAGGACATACTATACCCTGTTAATTTACTTAGTAGCACAAGGACATAGTATACCCTGTTAATACACTTAGTAGCTCAAGGACATACTATACACATTTACTTAGTAGCCCAAGGACATACTAAACCCTGTTAATTTACTTAGTAGCACAAGGACATACTATACCCTGTTCATTTACTTAGTAGTTCAAGGACATACTATACCCTGTTCATTTACTTAGTAGTTCAAGGACATACTATACCCTGTTCATTTACTTAGTAGTTCAAGGACATACTATACCCTGTTAATACACTTAGTAGCTCAAGGACATACTATACCCTGTTCACTATTGGTAGGCTAGAAATCCCGGCCCCTATCTGTATGTGGTAACCCAGTTTCGAATCCCAGTAGGATCACATGCTTTCATGAATTTCATTGGAAAGTGTATGGAGTATGGAGTGAGATTAAGCCGGGAACGGCGATAACAATCTTAACCCACAGAACCCCAGCTAATTATAAATAAATGTACATCGAGAGACCGGCCAATTTAGCCTTTTTTTCTTTTTTTTCTTCTTAAATGGCTTAAATAGGTGAGAAATTAAGAATAACACAAACAAAAACACTCACCTCAGTCATTTGGGGGTCGTATGGGGGGGGGGGGGGGGGGGCACCCTCAGACATCAGCTGATGCCGGGCGGCCTTCAAACTTCCCGCCCAGCTAGCCACAGCTGAGTGCGGCAGCATGGCAGAATTTACACCACCCGAGCATCATGTGTGCCTTCATAGTTCATATACTAGCAACATGTATCTCATAATGTCATTATAAGTGAAGTAATAGTGTGATAAGTGCTTAGATATAAGTTTTATAAGTGCACACGAGTGGCAAGACCCGTGCACGTCCCCGTTGCCATGGAGACTGGGGGCCATCATGGTCCCAGACAATAACAGAACGCACGCACGTACATACACCCAGCTGACCGACATGCGCCACCACCACTTTCCCTTTCATTGTCTGCCTCTCTCACTCGCCCTGTTTATTCTGTTTATACTTTATCGTATGTTTTATAGTTATAATATGGGTTTCACACAATGTTTTACGCGCTTTTGACTTAGAAATATGCTATATTTACACTTATTGGTGTCCGTCACTGTTTTACGTATATTTGAGTGTCACTATCACTTACATATTGTGTTCGGCACTTTGTATATAATTATTATTTACACTTGGTTTTTATACACACACTTCACATTTCATAGCGTCTTTTATCGCAGTCTTTGAGTACACTCTTTTAGAAATAATCAAGGGTGTGATACTCCCTGAAGCAGTCCGGCAAACACAGTGGCACACCACATTCTAGGCACATAAACCTTGTGTCTGTTCTCTCAGGGGACCTTTGTGTCGTGTTCCGGCACACATGACACCGTCTTCGGGGTTTTTCATTGTGTTCTGTGGGCGGCACGTATTCAGGGAAGTGGCGTTCTGTCAGCTTGGCAACCCCTTCTGCTGCTGGCTGTCGAAGTGCGGGGGGTTGCTGGGCGTGGGGGGCAGTCATGTTTTCCCTCAACATCTCCCTGGACAACTCGATGCAGAAGTTCTCCATCGTTTCCTGCTTGCCGGTGACTGTTGCGTGGAGGATGTGGCTGTTGTAGAGGGTGATATCGAGGAGGTGGAAGAATAACTTCTTATACCACCTCATCGTCTTCCTCGCACACTCAACTGACGAGATGACAGCATCTGATTTGTCCACCAGCTGCATGTTGATGTTATAATCACAGATGGCCATAGGTTTCTTGATCATTTCGCCAGTTGCTCTGTCACGACGTCTGCTGTCTTGGAAGATGGGATGGTGGACTGTTGTGAGGACGTTCACATCCCGGTTATCCATCCAGGACAACATGAGGACATTGTTAGCCTGCTTGTATATGATGGAGCCCTTTTCCCGTCTGAGTGGTAGTTGGGGCATGAAGGTCCGATTCCCCCTGACGGTGCCACAGACTCCTGTAGTGCGGCTATGGAGGAACTTGGCAAGGGAGGGGCTGGTGTACCAGTTGTCCAGGTACAGTATGTGGTCCCTGTCCAAGTAGCCCTCCAACATGGTGATGACGATGGCCCCAGAAATGCCGTATGTCCTCGTATCCACCAATTCTGTTTTCCTGCCCATATACAGAATTATGTCCTGGATGTAACCGGTTTGACAGTCACACATCACGAAGGTCTTCAGGCCATATCTATGTCATTTGCTGGGCATGTACTGCCGGATGCTAATATTCCCCCTCCACAGCAGCAAACTCTCATCAATAATGAGCTTCTGATGGGGATTGAAGGCGGCAGCAAACTTCACCTTCAGGTACTCGAAATGGGTCTTAGGCTCTCCATGGGGTCCTTCATTGCTCTTGAATGAGTTTGATTTCTGGTGTGGGCTGCCAGGCTGTCAATGAAATATAGGTTCCCCATTATGGCCGTGAACCTATTTCGGCTCATTATTTGGCAAAAAATAGGGGTTCGGACGAGGGGATCCCAGGACCAGTACTTTTTTATGGAGGATTTCTTTGTGACCCCCATCAGGATGACAATGCCCAAGATGTGTAAAACTCTGGGACATTTAGGGTGGACCATGACAGCCTTGTAGAGTATTTTAGCTGCTTCTTCCCAGCCATGAAATAATAATTGTACCAGTTGGTCTGGTCAACAATTAGAGCCACGAGATTTGCAGTAAAAAACTGCAGGAAGATGTCAAGTCTCGTTGTCTGGCGCCCTTGGTTTGGGAGCGTAGGGCCGCCAATCCCAGCGCCCACAAAGTTGTAGTCGGTGGGCACAAAGTTTCTCCATCAACCCAATCCCACACGTCGGGTTGAGCGGCACCGTCGTCGCCAGAGTCGTTAGGAGTGGAGCCACCATCAGGGCGGCGGGAGAGCCTTGCCCTGCCTCTTACCCCTGCCCTCAACCTCGGCCTTGGTTGAGCCGACCCAGACCTTGCTCTCGTAACGCCAGGGGTGGGCGTCATATTAGGGTCACTTTAAAACCCCTTCGGCCACGCCCATGCCCATGCCCACGGGCACGCCAACGTGTGCTGGTAGGGTGTTGCGCACGATCAGGGCGTTGTGGCGACGCAGGCGGTGATGGTGTCTGAGTGTCGTGTCTGTGGGAGGTCCCAGGCTGAGGAGAAGGTACAGGTGAGTATGGTAGTGGTCCGGGAGGTGATGGTGGGGGCGAAGAATGCGCTGAGTCATCCCGGGTTGATAAGGGAAACAGGCGGCGTGCGAGGTGGCATGGGTGGCGTGGTGGAGATGATTCTAAGGCAAGCATATCCTCATCTGTTTCTTCTGAAGAAGAAGTCAATGGCTGTGCTGCTAAGATGGCTATACCCCTGCGCAACCCAAAGAAAGTGTTAGGGTTGGCGCATATAGTGGAGAGGCAATGCGGGGTGGTGGTGAAGGCAAACGCGGGGGAGGACCACGGCGAGGCACGTGTGGTGTCGGACCTTTACCCTTCTCATCCTCAGCTCTTCTCTTCTCAGCCCTACGATGAGAAAGTGGAATGTTGAGGAAGGCTATGGTGTCGGGGTCATCTGCCTCATCCTTATTATCCTCTTCCCAACTTGCTGGGGAGTTCACTATGTCACGGGGAGCGATACCTACTCTCCTCCCTTTCTTGTAACATTGCGAAGCGACGAGAGATGGGGACAATGGGTTCCTCCTCATGCATGTCCTGTATCTCGGCCAAAGTGGGACGATATTCTTCCTCTGAATCGTTATCTGACGATCCAGTGTCACTATCAGGCACATCACTCTCATCAATTATGGCCATGGCATCATCAAGGATATATTCCCTTGCGTGGGTAACGACGTGGTAAATCCGACATGGTGTTGAACTCGCGAGATGTATGGGTAAACTGACTCTCCTTTGTCACGCGCATCCCTTGTCCCAACAAACCCAGATTTGAGTGTTGCCATACATTGCCTACTTCCTAAGGAATATCCCATACAAATATCAAGCCTATAGCTACCATAGGACAAGAGTAAATAAGGTCGAAAGTCGTGGGGAGATAAGCGGGTACAGTGTTTTTCCCCTCCTCCCCTGCATCACCACCCACCCGACAGGACTTGGGGGGTAGCTGAGTATGATCAAGTAATGCCTACATCCTAAAGCGTATCTCACACAAATTTCAAGCCTCTAGCTCCCATACAACAGCAGTAAATAAGGTCGCGGTAAACTAAGCGGGTAAACTTGCGCCACTAATCCGCCCTCCACCACCCCCGCGGCCTGCCTGGGCGGTTACCGGGTACCGCCACTGTTCGGCAACACCGTAAAGAATATCCCATACCATTCTCAAACCATTTCCTACCATACAAGCCAAATAATAGAGGTTGAAGTGGCGGACGCAACGTTTGCGGCGCTGGGGTTTAGCGTTACATACAGTTTGGACGCAAACGCTGCGTCGCTGGGATTCTGTGGGTTAAGAGGTTTTGGTGGTCAAGGGCGAGGAATCTCTTATGAGGTAAGGCCTAAACAAAACATATAAAAGGCCCCAGTAGCACTTAAAACAAGTGAAATGGTGATTAAGTGAGATAATTCACCTCCATACCTTCTATCACTCCTCCACATCTGTCAAAATCCCCTCCTTCCCCCTTTCCCCCCCCCCCCGCTTTAATTATCACCTATTTTCCCTGATATTCCCTTATTAATTGGTATATTTTTGTGTCAACATCTCCAAACCGGTTCTATGGTGTGGTCATGTGACTAGCGAGTGTGTTGCGTAAGGAAGAGTGTGGGTGAGTGAGTCAGTCAGGCGTCAGGCCTCGCGAGGGGAGGGTCTGCCTCGCTCTGCTCCACCATTCATGAATGGACCGGCCGGCAATAATTCCCGATATTGCCCATCCAAACACTATTCCCACTTGTTTTATTGTTGCTATATGTTACTATCTTCATATTAAACATAAAATAGGCGCATATGAATAAGTAATAACGATATTTATCGTAAAATGACGATTTTAGGTGGGAATGGGGCCTAATATTGTCGCCTGTCGGTAGGGTATCCATTACTCACAGCTCGCCTTTAAGAGGTTAATAAATTAGAATATTCCTATAGGTTCAGGATCATTTCATATCGAGGCCGATCCTTAAAGATCTGTTCCCAATAAAATGTCCTTTCCTTGCACTTAAGCATTAGGCTATTCAGTGTGCAGTTGGGTTTGAGTACATGATTAACCCTCTCGCATTCTTACGACGCGATCGAGTCATAACTCCACCCCTCCAAGAGTGGTCGTATGACTCAATCGCGTCATAATGCCACCTGTAAGTTAGAAATATTCGCCAAAAATAAGTTTATGACTCGATTTTGACGCAATTTGGACTGGTAAGTTAGGCATAAGTAAGTTACAAAAGGAAGTATCTAGCAACCCCATAGCGTCCCTCTCTGAGGAGCCCGGGCCTTTGTAAAGTCAGTAGTTTCCCGGCCCCCAGACGGTGAGGCAGGGTCCCGGCCCTTTAAATTCTTGACTCCCTCCCTCTGGCCCACCATGCCTAGCTATGGGCAGGCAATTATGGATTATTTCATCTACCCAGTGAAAGTGATTAGAGAATAATTTGAATTATATATGTATATAAAATGTTGCTTGTGACTTTTGGTGACTGAGGGGAGTGAATATTGGTTAACCCCTTGAGTATTGATGCAGTTTTGTCTAGGTATCATTGATGACTTTTACAATATGTTTTGCTTGAAAGACAAATATATTTATCAATAAATACTACAAAATAAATACATTATAATCACGAAGATGTCTCAGGAATGCTTACAGGAAGCTTACAGGAAGTATGGTAAGTACTCTATGGAATTTTAGTTATATTACAGTATATATTATATATATATTATATACTGTATATATTTTATATATATTATATATATATATGTGTGACGCCAACTTAACCCTCGTCTAGCGGGGGATTTTGGGCTATTTTTGGCATATTCAGGCCCTCCTGAATGATAAATCAAGTATCTGCATGAAAAGAAATGTATTCAGCAAAAAAACAGGTGCTAAAAGCTTCAAAATGAGACCAGAACGAGTTACGTAGCACTCGTCGTTCTCAGGCAGTGGTACCACCAACATGGGAGTTTAGCATATAGCGGCATATTTTTTCCAGCTACGCTCACTACTGGCTACACTGCCGGCCTCTCGAGAACACAGGGAGGGTGAGTCAGTGGGCGGCGGTAGGCCCTGGGAGTCGGACGCGTGGCCCGCTGCGCTCCCGGCCATTTGCACTCGATTTTAACCCTTTAAAAGCCTTAATAATGCTCCTAACTTTCTGCAAATTGGCGCCCGGCTATAGCCGGGCACTGCTCTTTAAGGGTTAAGGGTGATAATACACCGTGATTTCCATCAGCCTGAGTGATTGGTGCTCCTTGCTGTAACACATAGTTAATAAGGTACTAGGCCTCCTGCAAGATCATATCATGCATTACCTAAGAACATGGATTACCTCAGGCTGCCCCCCCCCCCACACACACATACACACACACACACACCCCACCCAACTCCACAACTTCCCTTTCATACTAGTATGGAGACTTTAAATACCCTTTTCATACCAATACTTTTTGACAATGCACAATCCCCAGGTTAGAGAGAGAAATAGACAGTCAGTCAGTCAGTCAGTAGCCAGCCCCTTCGGAGGATCAACAAAAGACTCGAGAAAGGAAAAAGAGGTGACAGGAGAAAAACACATAACAGTTCGCCCACAAAAAGCAAGCACACAAGCATTCAGATGCACTAATCACTCGTCAGCTCCCGAAATCACTGACTTCACCTCAGATGTTAGAGAGAAATAATATATATATATATATATATATATATATATATATATACTGTACAGTATACAGTATATATATATATATATATATAAAATATATATAATGTTACGAGGGGAGCCTGGGGAAAGCAGATGCTCTAATAACCTAGCCCACAGCACTGGCAAAAAGGAAACGCAATAGCAAAACACCACCAATGCTGTAGACCTGCACCCTACACTGCCCACCGCACTAAACTAACCCTGCAACAGACACGCTCTTCATATCTGACTCAAACACCAAGACACGCAGGTTCCCTAGGAAAAGTGGTTATCTTCCTCTTTGCTCTATTAAAGCAGTACTACAAGGAGACGCAAAAATATTTACTGGCTCTGAATCTGGTCGATAGTGCTGTTAGTATGTCAAGAGAACTTCTAAGGTTATTCTAAACTGCACAAATATTGCCTAAACATAATACCGCTAGACTCCCAGAACAATTTATATCATACCCAATCGCTTAGGAATTGAGGACAATACAGAACAAAACATGGGAAAAAAGTCCACTGCAGTAACCTAACACATAAGACACAAGGGTTGATATATCAGTGGGTTGGAAACTGGCTGCCACCCCCTAAAAGGGTTAAATACGGCCCGAGCTAGAGGAGGCAGTGCGGTGGGACAAAGAAAAAGCAGTAGCCTGCTTGGTACTGTAAAACTGCCCACTCACCCCGCAACCTCCATTCTCAAAGGCCTAACAAAAAATAGATAGGACAGGCTAATTCCGAAACCACTGCAGATATCAACCCTATAATAGATAAATACATGCAATTATAAATAACAATGCAGTAGAATAAAGGAAACGAAATGGTAGGAAAAAGGTGTGAAGCTTATTAACTAGAATGCCAGAGAAAAAGATGCAGTATTTCTATCTATCAAAATGCACTTAAATCTTATATTTAATCTATTTATAGTAGGATAAAACTGTAATGCTTAAAATGACTCCAGCCTTGCTATGCTTCGATCTAATAAGGAACAAAATATATATATGCGGTCTTTAAGGGGAAACAATGAAGCAAGCCTGACGAACACGGAGAAGCACGTGTTGTCACTACAAGGTCTCTGGCTGGAATGACGCTGGCCAGCGCGGGAGTCCCGGGCCCTCGCGGGAAGGGAGGAGGGAAGCCCAGACACCGCCAGACTACACAATGCAACTAAGCTCCTATGCTCTCACTAATAACACAGGAGCAATGAAATAAATATAAGACATCATTGTGTAAACTTATGATCAACAAAATAATCCCCCAAGGGCTGAATAAAAGAAGTAATTATACTCGTGGAAACAATAACAGTATTCCTGTAGGCACAACCCTCACGAGACAAGGGCTGACCACGAGACAAGGCCCCTAGCCTCTCCACAGGCCACATGAGGTATTATAACACATACAACTGAACTGGGGTATAAGTTCGGCAGGATGTGACAATATATATATATTGAATATATATATATATATATATAATATTATATACAGTATATACAGTATATATATATATATTGTTATGTTTTTGGATGAGGTGAAACGAACAAACAATAGATTAAATATGAAATTCAAGACTGATGTCAGAACACACTCAATCTATCCAAGTTCAAGGAAAATTAGATAAAACATTCTTAGTTTAATTAAAGTAAGTATTGTAATGTAACAATAAAATCAGTCTCTTCAGGACGAGCAATAAGAATATATAATACACTAAGATTTGGCTTAGTAACAACAAAAATGATTATCAGTAAAGATGCAAGCAGTCCTGCCGTTTTTCCGCAGTTATTTGGTCCGCTGTTTACAATTTGTTTTAAGAAAACGGATATATTGATGGAGTAACTTGGTAAGAATTAGGTGTGCACCTTTTTGTCTGTATGTCTGTCAGTCTGTACGTATATGTCTAGGCATGTATGCAATTTATGTATGCATATGTACAGTAGCCCTATGAAGTTCGTAGTCTCAGAAAATATAATTATTAAAGTATGCAATTGACCACTTGCGAGTTTCGTTCTATAAGAAAGTTGGAGTTGTAGACATCGATATTTACCATAATTATACCAGCTAAAATACAGTTATAGTACATTTATAGATACATAAAATCCAATTCAACATACTCTTTAGCCATCCGAAACCGACATTATTATTGCATTTATGTTTACTATCGATGTCTACAACTCCAACTTCCTTATAGAACGAAACTCTCAAGTGGTCAATTACATTTCTTTTCAGATTGCTGTAGGAAACATTATCACTTATATATTTCTTGATTCATCCTCTGTTTACATTATATATACCGTTCTGTAAATGTAGTTTATACATTAACTGTTGAGCTTCTAATAAATTTAATTAAGATTGTTGGAACTCTGTAAACTGTAGCCAATATTTGGGTATATAACTGTGTAGGCTGTATACATCAACAAACAAAATTAGTGTCGCCGCTCCAAAATGTCTAATTTAATTTTGTCTATTAGAATAAGACAAATGTAGGCCTACTCCTCGCACACCTGAACAAAGCTTGGATATATAAGCTTTGTTCAGATGTGTTAGGGAATAATGTTATCTTATAAAACAAAAGAGAACCCTAAGGTAGAGATTTTGGAGCGGCAAACACTAAATTTGTCCCTGAGTGTACATCTATAGTATGTTTTTTTGTTTGTTTTTGTATGTGAAAGAGGGAGACAAAAGGCATAACTGCCTGCAGCGAGTGCCTCCCCCAGATTTCAAAGAGTGACAGGGCCGAAATCAAGGGACGTTCGAGCTAATAATTATGAAGGAGGAAGTGTGGTGTGCCTGTTAAGTGTAGTGAAGTAGATAGGAGGAGGAGGTGTTTGTGAGAGCATGCTGGACTACTCTCAGTGTAAGTGAGGCACAAAGGGAATCAGTAAGAGAGGCCAAGCAAATGAAACAGGAGTTCCAGCGATTCCTTATCAAATGCCCACAGCCTAATTGACACATAATTTTAACCATTCTGTGAATAAATTACGCAAGTATTACATTTTGAATCAACCAGTTTATGTATAATCAATATTTTATGCAATTATCAGTTTGTAAATTTTGGATAAGTACGGTAAGTTATTTTTTTCGTACATCATAACATTTTAAATACATAATGACAATCCTAAGATGGTTAAGAACATATATCCGGGACAATACATGTACAGTATATATATTGTATGTGTTTATAAATACAGTATATGCTCCCTGTTTGACCACTGAACCTAGACTATAGGTAGGCCTAATGATTTCTTGCTCTTAATTACGATTCAAGTTATGTTCACTTATTTTACTAAAGTTGTCTCATCATGTTGTAATTGACGGAATGTGTGTGTTTTTGCAATTAATATAGTGTATTTGTCTTGAATTATGGCATCAGATATTCAGATTGCAACTGTAGTATGTGTTACTAGCTTTCATTGACATTTAATGTACTCTGTGATATGTTTTATAAGTTGCATGCCCGACACCGATAACGCTCCCTAAAGTGTTGGGGATTGTACTGAGAGGTAATTATAGACCATCCTTTTAAATATATTGGAACAGTTTTATGCAATACGTTATTATTATTTGAGATAGGGAAGAAAAGCGCCAAGGAAACAAACCACAGAGATGAGGCCCTGCACGCATCAACAACCACTGCCACCGTAACACCAAGACAAGAGGGCACAAGCGACTCCTCATCACGCTTCGCTCGGGTTACCTGCATCACTCAGGCACTACCCCCGACCCCAGGAAAGAACATACCTGTGAGGACGTCACCTACTGCTGATATACCTAACAAAGATAATCCCTTACGACGTCGTAATAAACAAACCGTGCATACAGATTAACACACCACACATCCTTCTTGCTCAAAGGAGCACCACCGCCGTGACGCGGATTCCCAGAAGGGCTACCACAGCCGATCCAGACCCTCCTCCAGGCACAGCCGCCCCTCTAGCCCTGAAATGCCCCACCGAGGAGAACGACGAAAGTGGTAAGACCATCTCAGCCTACCTCATCATCAGTAGAGTTGAACAGATACTATTGCCACACCAGTAGGGATAGTATCAGAAGACTTGGTACTATTAACCGAGATATTGCCTTGAGGGAGTAAGACACTGGTGGAACTATAGTATACTCGACGCATTTCTCAAAGGTACCTTGGATTTGCTAGTATTCTTGTTGGACCACACTGGTGACCACCCAACATCTCTACATTGCCTTGGTACAGGATTTACTGTAATTAGAGTATGCAATACCGACAAGCGCTCTAGTTCTAGTAAACCTACAAAAATAGTAAGGGTGGTTGGAAGAGCGCAAGACACTGGTGAAACGGCTTCTTTCTCAGTCAAGACTCGTAGTGGAGGGTGCAACGACACTGGTGAAACAACTCCCTACTTAAGTCCTGCAAATCGAGAGCGTACGACACTGGTGAAACGGCTCGTACTCATATAACCACAACATCTAACATCAATGTTCTTTCAGAGATTCCTGTAGGAAGTCAAGGTCAAGGACTCGTAGTGGAGGGCGTAAGACTCTGGTGAAGTGACTCCCTACTCAAGTCCTACGATACCAGAGTGTACTACACTGGTGAAATGGCTCGTATTCGTAAAAGACCTCAACCCCGTAGATCTTCAGAAGACCCCAAGGAAGTCTTCGCCAACTCTGCAACCGTCACACGGTAGGACCACCACCACGGACCTGGTCGTCATCAGGAATACAAAGCAGCCGCATCTTCAAAGACTGTCAGAACCTGCCAAAGATCTTCCCCTTGAGATGCCTAGTGGATCTTCGATCGTGCTGTTATATAATTACCTATCCATGTCTGATGTAACATTGCACTTATAATCATATGTTATTGTGAAATAAGAATAATCTATGTTTGTACTCTGCGTTATATTATCCTCTATTGTCTTCATGCTTGTGTTTGTGTTGGTCTCCCTTTCTCCAGTCAAGTAAGAATCTATCTAATTAGTCAATACAACCCCCGTAAAAACCTGGTATAACATTATTATTATTAATATTATTATTATTATTATTATTATTATTAAGGTAGTAGTAGTAGTAGTAAACATACGTTTTACGTTTTTCACGTTGATATTAGTTAAA
The DNA here is from genome assembly GCA_032716605.1 of Paralithodes platypus. Classification (NCBI taxonomy): domain Eukaryota; kingdom Metazoa; phylum Arthropoda; class Malacostraca; order Decapoda; family Lithodidae; genus Paralithodes; species Paralithodes platypus. The sequence goes on along the minus strand of CM064483.1, from coordinate 33,986,165 downwards.
GCCAAATAAATTGCCATTTTCAGCCAATATGATTAATACCTAAAATACGAGAGAAAATGCGAGACTCAGGATATAGTAGCGACCAGAGCAAGAAAAAAAGAAAACAAAAAGACCAACAAGAACGGCAAGATGCTAGTAGGAAAGACGGAAGGACAGAAAGACAGAAAATGGTAGATCCACAAGAACGAGAAGCAAAACTAGAGCCCCGAGAAATCAGAACCAATGCCATCACGGAACTCGACCAAAGCACTTTAAAATTGACACCTTAACCCCATACCCCTATTACTCGCAGATACCTCGCCTTGGACTACGTTGCTGAATGTATGAAGTGCCAGGTGAAACCAGCAGAGGGCAGACAGGGTGAAGTCAGAGTAGCTGCCGATTCCTAGGTGCAACGTGTTCTACCCGTACACTGGTCAGTGCAGTCAAATATCATCTAGCCCTATCCAATCTCCTGGTCTAATTCCAATTGCCTGTACACTGGTCAGTGCAAGAATATACATAGACTTGGAGCTTCCTAAATAGTCCAACTTGCCTAAAGATAGTAAAGGAGGAATTGTATAATAACGACGAGTTGTTAGTACACTTGTCCGTACAACTCTAGTTATTGTGCAGATCCTGGGTAATGACTTACTGCCAGTATACTGGTCCGAGTAGTCTGTCGAGCCCGGTTATTGAGCTTTAGCTTGCTACCAGTCTACAGGTCCATGTAGTCCACAACCCAGTCCCTGGGTTGTGATCCAAACCCTACCGAGAAATTTTTAGGTGGACAGTACACTGGTCCGAGCCGCCTAATAGATTCTCTGGCCATACCCAACTTGGGTATCGGGTTGTCCAGGCCACAACGACTACTCCCTTACTCGAGAGATAAATTGCATGGCGAGAGAGTAGGCTACACTGGTCCGTGCTGCCTAGTAAGTTCTCTAACCCTCCAGGCTTGGTATCACCAGTACACTGGTCCGTTCAGGGATCTGCCTTGCTTAGGCCAATCGGCTTTCTGCAGACTCCCATTTTCTTATGTTCTTATGTAGCCTGAGACTTGAGTATAGGAGTTGCTAGATTACCAGTACACTGATCCGTGTTCCCTAGTAATTTCTCTGATCCCTCTCCCTTACCTCTCAACACCTGGATGGCTAGGAACCAACTCACAGCCATGTCAAGACCTGTTAGAGGACCACCCACCACCAATCCTAACGTTGAAGCCACTACAAGGACGAGCATGAGGAAGATCCGTAGATGTTAGACCACGGCACCAGAACGAAGAACTTAGCTTGCTGAAGGCTGTATAAGTGTATAACAGACCTCCCTTATCACTTGTTAGGCCTCTATAGACGATGATACAAACCACACATATTTATCGTTATAACGTAGAATATTTTGTACATGAACTCTTTGTGAGATCACATATGGTAATATTTCACTTTATAGCCGCACTTACCCATACAGTGATACACATAAAATCAACCCCAGTGACACTATCTTTCCACGCCCGTGACCAAATGACTTGTGATTATTTCATTGTGTTTATACTTTCATTTCATGCTAAATTCATTCGAGAAATGCTCCCGTGACTTGTCTAAATCTATGTGCGAAGACTCCTAAGTGCGCTTTTTAGGATACCAATATATCCGTGATAAACTCTGATATATGAGAGACACTCAATGAATTATTTATATATATTTTGTAGATGGATTGGGAGGAGGAAAAACACAGGAAAGAGATATGATTTTTTATTCTCTAATCTTTCCGGCTATGTATTACCCATCTTTAGAGAGACTGTCTCTCTGAAGATGGGTAATACATAGCCCAAAACATTAGCGAATAAATAATCATAGCTCTTGCCTGTGTTTTTCCTCCACCCAATCCATCTACCTGTCAATATGAATCATTCACATATATTTTTTGTGTAATTTCTATTGCTAATTCAAAGGAGCAGTAAACCTCTAGTCTTAATACTTGCAATTCATCTTAGCTCCGGTGTATATCATATTCTATTCCATATCCATGATTTTGTGTATGGTATTTTATGCCATTATATGTGTGAACCATTAGCCAAGTAAGCCATCATATGTTGTTATCTATATTGAATATAATAACTATATACAGTATGTACTCCTGTGTTGTCTTTACACCTCTGCATGTATATGTGTGAATTCCTTCTCTGCCACACCAGTTAAGTTAGGATCCACCTTTTATCCAGTAAACCCAGCAAAAAGCCTGATATAACAAAACACAAATGATGAAATATAGGCTACCTGTGTTTATTAATATTTACGTATATACAGTACAAGTTCTATTATTTAGGAGTAATGAATACAAGGTAATGCTTGCAAATATATACTGGATACTCAAGCAAAACAATAGTCTATAATTATGTATTTATATACTGTATATATAAATTATATGTACTCATATTAACTATAAATCTAGTACATTCTATATTGCACATGTTCCGTCTCTCTCTGAGATTGTATTTATGACAAAAAATTGTATTGTTGAATTAGGAGAGTTCCTTGTTATGCAGTAGTTAATTCACCTTATGAAACTGTTAAGATACTACACTCAAATTTCAATTATACTATTTTGTCTTCCATAAATACAATCTCAGAGATAAACGGATCTTGTGCAGGGAACAGTAGCCTACAATGTAAGGAGACCGCGAATGTTTCGGTGTCTGTATTATAAATACTTGTATGTCAATATAGTTACAGGTATATTTTATATTTGTTTTGAGTGGCATTGAAACTATATAGGCTACTGTACATTATGTAATGTTGTATTGAACACATAAATGGTACTTAGAACCGTATTAAACATTATATATTAATTTCACTCTGCGCGGAAATTAATATTCCGAATTATTTGGATAATGCGGAAATTCGGAATACAATTTCCGCACTTCGTCTTCCCACACTTTAAATTCCGCGTTTGGTGACGTATTTCCGCATTCTGGCAGCCCTGGATGCAAGTAGAAAACAAAATATGTATATATCTTTACTGAAGCAATGCAAGGTTTAAATAGCTGTATCGCATAAGAATTTATATTTTCTCAAGATCACTGGAAATGGTTAATATATGTTTAATAACTTAAGGAAATCCACACAATACTAATTAAAGCAATACAAGTAATTAATACAACTATTTAAAAGTGAAATAAGCACTAAAATAACACTTGATTAAATATTCCTTCTGAAAATTTCAATAATAAGGGGTAACTAAATTAATCTGATCAAATTCACACGCTTGGAAACTAATCACAAATTAATTTAATGCTTTACACTTATAATAATAATGAAAAGCAATCATAAGGAAATACAGAAATTATATGAATTTGCAGAAAACAATTAATTGATCACTAGACAAACTTATAATAATACACAATATCACTAAGAATAATAACTAGGCTATGATATGGGACACACTTATATAATCAACTCCCCCAATCACAGACTGGTACAGGAATGCAGATGCTTAAATCGCTTGATGGTAACCAGGAGAGACATGTCACTTCACTAGGTATTAGAGTCACTATGTACAGAAAGAGAATAGGCATGGTGAGTCAGTAGGTCTGAGAGTGAAAACTGCGAGGACTTATGGGGTATATACAGTATATATGTCACCAGAGAAACTAGAATTGTCTCAAGGGACTTGGGTGTCCTCGGCAGAGGCTCCAGCCCTGGTTGCGTTCAAGGAAGAGGCTGGGGTCCTCGGGTGGGGTTTATATACCCAGTATATCTGAGTGTATAAATCGGAGGAAGGTTCGGGGGCTCCGGTCTTGCATACTTCCTGACTTTTCGTGGGCTTAATGATCCAGTAGGGTCGATAGCCTCAAGAGTCCTATTAAAAAAAAAAAAAAAAAAATGTAATGCTGGGAGAGACATACTTAATCCTGACAGGTCTAGAACTCTCGAGAGTCAACCAAATAAGGGGGAAACTAAAATATTATACTAATCTGGCTTATATAATCAATATTAATTCTGGATTACATAACAATATATATATATATATATATATATATATATATATATATATATATATATATATATATACTGTATACTATATATATATATATATATATATATATATATATATATATATATACAGTATATAATACAGTATATATGTTTTTATTTATTTTTTTATTTTTTTTGTGTCTAACTACTCCCCTCTCCGGCATAGGCTGAGAGCCTTTACATTCCATGGCCCAACACTGTGAAGCCCGTGAGGTCTCGTTCCAGTCTAGGAAGTGAGACATGTGAAGCATCCATTCATGGCTCGAAGCAGCTACATCTCTGAAGCCGCTGATTGCTTCGTTCAAGTGCTTCACTGTCTCACCCTCCAGACTCAGACCCTCAATCTCAGAACGCCACCTATTGAGCAGTATATATATATATTGTTACGAGGGGAGCCTGGGGAAAGCAGATGCTCTAATAGCCTAGCCCACAGCACTGTCCAAAGAAAGAACCGCCGTAGCAAAAAGACAACAATATGCAGAGCCATGCACCCAATACTGCCCACTGTACTACACTACCCTGCAACAGAGACGCTCTTAATATCTGACTCAACACTACGACACGCAGGTTCTCTAGGAAAAGGGATTATCTTCCTCTTTGCTCTATTATAGCAGTAATACAAGGAGACACAAAAATATCTACTGTCTCCGAGTCTGGTTGATAGTGCTGTTAGTATTTCAAGAGAACTTCTAAAATTATTCTAAACTGCGCAAAGTCCCAAAACATAATACTGCTAGACTCCCAGAACAATCCATATCATGCCCAATCGCTTAGGAATTGAGAATAAAACTGAACAAAAACATGGGGAAAAGTCTCATGCAGTAGCTTCTATGCCAAGCCTATTATGCCTACCTAATGTCCTTATAATACACCGAGTGGCTCTCTTCAGCACAGCACGGGGGTGGTGTTGTAAGGGATTAACACCTTACGAGCGGCCTAGGCGGTAATTTATATGTACCGCCCAGCGGTGTGTTTTTACCCTAAATAGGGTTGTTTACGTGATCATTTTCATGACTAAATAAGACCCAGAGCATTAAACAAGTATCTATCCCTGAAAGGGCATAAACAGAGCTTTCCAATGACACCCCAACCATCCTTCTACGACCGCTAGTTTTCTTGCAACGATCGCGCAACACGAGTGCAAAAACCATGTAATTAGGTAGTTTCCCTACATAATTCCCTGTGTAGCGAGTGCGTGACGGTGGGGGAGGGTGGGATTCATGTCAGTAGGTCCGCCGCGGTGGTCTGGAGCAGTCATACGCTTGCTACTCTCCTGCCACCACTTATCTCTCTCTCTCAGCAACATTACGTGGTGAAAATGGCACACGACATAAGTTGTGAACCGCCACTTAGTCCAAATTTCTTTCACACGACATAAGTTGCGCGCCGCCAATAAAGGGTTAATATAATACTTTATTTCTTACAACATCATCAGTGGTTAGCTCAATACACCCGAATGCAATGGGGACACATCACCTAGTAACGGGCTCCACCCCTAGTCCCAAACTGCACCAGATGTATTGCTGCTAAAACTAACAAGGCACAAGGGTTGATATCCCAGGAGGTTGGAGATTGGCTGCCATCCCCTAAAGGGTTAAATAAGGCCCGAGTTGGAGGATGCTGTGTGGCGGAAGGTAAAAAGGCAGTAACCTATTATGGCTCTGCAGGCCTACTCAACACCCAACAACCTCGGTCCTCAAGGGCTCAACAAAAGCTGGATAAACAGGTCAATCCTCAAACCCCTAGAGATATCAACCAGGAATAATATGCACATACTGTATAATAATGATTCACAATGCAGCAGAATAAAAGAAAATAAAGGAAGGAAGGGTGTAAAGAAAAATACAAGAGTGCAAAATTTCAGTGCTCAGGTAGAAACGGAGAAAAGTCCTATATGCAAGGTAAAAACAGTTATACAAATAAATTTAGGTTGACTCCAGGCTTGCTATGCTTCGATACAACAAGGACCAAAGAAAATATATGCGGTATTAAGGGATATAGCTAGCAAGCCCACTACAGACTGGACAGTACATGTGGTCGATACAATGCTTGTCTCGGGAGGGTCGCTAGCATGGCTGAGGGAGTGCAGCCAGGGGTCGGCGTGGGAAGGAAGGGCTCCAGGCGCCGCTAGACTACACAATTAGACCAAGCACTTGGGCTCTCATTAACACTTTTGTTGCGGAACTTGTCATATAATAACTGCTTGAACACCACTGTACCGTACGGGGCTTTAGGACTAGAAGTAACCTTCATTCCCTGCACATTTTCATGTATAAACAAGAGCTAGAAAGTATTTCAATGATATATCCTTGAAAGCAGAGGAATAGACCTTTCCAATGACACCTGAATCATATGAGTCTGTACGACCACTGATTACCGTGCAACGATATTACACACATGATGCTAATTCGGTAAAGAATAGCAAGTTTGAGCGGTTCCCGCTATTCGAAAGTCTGTAAGGGAGTTGGAGATGTCTCGCACTGCCACTAGTGATGGCCCAGACACGGGCGGCGGTGGATGGGACGTTGCCGCGCTGCTTAGACTCACTCGCCTTCATCCCAGCCCTTGTAAAAGCAGAAATTTGGCAAATTGTCATACGACAAGTGCCGCAGTGATGACCGTATTTTTTTTATATAACAGCCCGCACTGAAGGAGTTAACAACACAAAGTAATCAAATAAATATAAGATATCATTGTGCAAACTTATGATAAACTAACATAATCGCCAAAAGGCTAAATAAACTAAATCATTATTTAATTACTCTCGTGGCAACAAAACAATGTTGCCCGGTACGGTGGGTTCAACCTCAACCCTCGCGGCAACAGAAGAAAGACGTATTGCAAGGTAGCTAGCCTCTCGACAGGCTATCTAGGCTTCGTGAATTATACAAGTTAAACAAACTCTTACAGCTGAAATATCGGGTAGAAGTGACAATATATATATATATATATATATATATCAATGATTTTAATATTTGTCTGTTTTTTGTGATCTCCAAGTTTGCTGATGATATTTAGCTTAGCATGAATGTTGACTCTTTAAAGACTATGATGCATTTTTGCAGTTTATTCTGGCTATCATTAGATGAATTGATGCAGTTTAGGAAGGATCTGTGGGAATCAAAAGGGTTAAAGCAACCTACAAAAAATGTTCTATGTGTATGAACGAGACAAAAGGCAGGTTGCCTGTAACTGTGTACCCCAAAGCCAAAGGAGAGATAGAGAGCCAAACTTAAGGGACATTGGGGTCAAAGAGCCTCGACACACGAAACTTAAAGCAATCTAAGTTATAGGATGAAGGAAGGAGGGATAGAGTTCCAGAATTCAATTGTTGAGTAGAAGAAAGATGAAAAAATATGCTAATTCTTGGGTTGTAGCTGTGGACAGAATAGGAGTGGGACTGTGTTGCAATGCGGGTGCCTCACACTCTCCGCAAAGGAAGGGATGTGCACTGAGAGACCTCTGATGAACAGTGATTGTTGTAATAGCGATAAAAGAGTGAAAGAGATGCAACATTGCAGCGTGTAGAAAGATATTGTAGGGAACTAGTAGGAGGAAGTGAGTTGATGAGGCGTAATGCTTTTGAGTACTCTTTCGAGAAGTGCGGTTTGGGTGAAATCTCCCCACACATGCAAACAATATTTGACACATGAGCATACTATGCCCCTATACAGAGCAGGGGTAAGAGCCCAAAGAGACGGTTGAGCACACCTAACTTCTGGGAAACTGTTTTAGCAAGAGTAGTAATATTATATTGCCAAGTAAGCCCTCTTGACTTCAATCCTTCCTAATCTTAATTGAATTGTCTAATAATAGTTGGATCTTGAATGGCGAGCCAATTTAAGAATAAAAATAAAGAGAGAGTCCTTACACTTTACAACGCTCTGACAAGGCTTCCCCTGAAGTATGCTATCCAATTCTGGTCTCCAGCACTCAGGAGAGAAATAGAGCGACTTGAAACAGTACAATCTCGGGCTACAAAATATATTCCATCGATTAAAAGACTGAGGTATGAGGGCTGGTTGAGAGTTCTTGATGTCTTTTAATTGGAACCACGCAGGCTACGAGGTCAACTCCTTGAAGTGTTAAAATACTTAATGTGTTTGACAATGTGGATTATAACATGTTTAGCCTAAATATGAATACAACAGGAAACCATGGCTGGCATTTTTTATTTTTTATTTATTTTATAGTTCAACACTAATAGTTGTGGACGCTTTTTTCACATAAAAGATTTGTTCTACCTGGAACATAGTTATCTCAGAAGTTGCTAACAGTTCTTCAGTAGATCATTTCGAGAACAGATTTGATATTATTTTGCACACTCTTTAATGAGTAGTGCACTAAACAGTTTCTCTCCTTCCACTTTCAGCATCTCCGCAGAATGGACCGCAAGGTCTCTGATATACTAAATATTCCTTGCAACTCCATGTAACCCACATACATACACTCTCTACGTATTTTATAATCCTTAACTGTCTTTTCCATCTCTCTTTAAAGCAATCACTCTTTTCAATTTTCTCTCTGCTCTCTCCCTCTCAGTTTTTGTAATCTTTAACTGTCATCTTTCATTTCTATCTTCAACCAAATTAGTTTTGCTCTCAACTCTCTCTCTCTCTCTCTAAGCATTTTCTCATTATAACTGTCTTTCAAATCGTCCGTCTTGATTAATTTTGCTGCTATTCTACAGCCCACACATAATTACCAGTTGTCTTTGTTTAGCCTTCCAAAAGACGGGAGGCTTGGCAAAATATGGTTGCATTGCATACTGTAAGTAACAGGGCTACTGGAAAAAAATCTGCTCAAATATCAAAGCTCTGAGAGACAAATTAAGAAAAAAAAACCCACAAAGCAATAGTAACACACACAAATGCACAAATGCTAGCAATCACACTCGTGCCAGAAACACCAACAGCCAAACCGACACTAGTCCCACCACATCAAATAAATTCAGGGGAAAACTAGACACCCAGAGAAGAACCAATAACCAAAGTCACTCCTCTGAGCTAACAAATGTATCCTGCCAAACACCTAAACGCAAGGCTGTCAAAATTAGCAGTGTAAATTGAAGTGCACTCATGTTGCCTGCCAAGTGTGGCAATACGGATATAAAGTTGTTCCTTGACACAGGTTCTCCTGTAAACCTAGTAACCCTTGCAAAGTTTAAAAGTTTCAAAGACTTAAAACTCGAAGAATCATATCCAGATATCGAGATTAAGTCTGTAAGTGGAGAAAAACTAGAAACCCTATCCAAATGTAACCTTCCCATAGAATTCACAGAAGCGTACACGGCTCATCTGCCTTTCTATGTAATCTACTGAGCTCCCTGCCAACACCGACATGCTTCTGGGTTTAGAAGCTATGTCAAAAGCAAAAATTATTATCCTCCAAACAATGGATCAAGTTTTTTATTGGGGGTTTACAAATAGAGACTTTGGAGTGCGTACGTAGTACACAGGAAAACAACCTTATACACCAACTTTAGCACCAAAAACGCACACACAAAAAAACAAAACTAGGATAGTTTAAAGTAAAACCGAACTCACTATAATGTCCAATCATCACACACAGTGAGTACAGTAAATAACAACCTATGACCCCCCCCCCTCTAACCCCCCCCCCCCCCCCAGTTAGCATCCAAGACCTGATTATACAGTATATCATGCTGTCAAGTCTGATGTGATATTAAACTGTGACACTAGCATTGAACCAAAATCTCTTAGAAAAGTATCAGTCTATGTGAATCTCTGATTTCCCATAACCAGAAAAACGTAAAGCAGTTACGTCAATTGTTGGGACTAAATGGGTACTATAGGAGTTTTGTTCCAGGTTTTTCTGAGAAAGCCAAACCCTTGTTCAATTTACTTAGATAAAATATCGGGTTCGATTGGAAAAAAGAACATCATAAATCATTCTTGCAGTTGAAAGCTGTAATAACTAATCGTCCCTGCCTTACTTACCCAGACTATTCCTGCGTGTTTGTCATCCACACTGATGCTTCTTGTCAAGGTTTTGTAGTGTGCCTTATGCAGAAGTACTGTAGAGATAAACTCAACCCCTAGGTTATGCTAGCAGGATTCTAAAACCTGCAGAATCTTATTACGCTGTCACTGATCTCGAAGGAGCACCCTTGATATGGGCACTCCAATTATTCAACGACAAAATCTTTAGTTATAACATTAAGGTGGGGACTGATCACAAAGCCCTCCTTACTTTGTTTGACCATAACAATCTATCTGGAAGAAGGGTACAGTGCAAGTTCATATTGCATAGTTTCAACCCCAAGATCATTGATGTTGAAGGCCACCGACATTTTGTTGTGATCACGTAACCCTGCTACTGTGGCTAACATAAACACACTCAAGTTGTCCAATGAGGATATGATCTTAGCCCAGAGGATTGATCCTACACTAAGCAAAATAATTCTTGCTCTAGAACAGAATGATGATGAACTAAAGAAAACAGTTAAAGTAAGTTTTAAGGAATACACTATCATAGGAAACACCTGATGAAAGGTAAAAATCAGATGGAAAGGCAAGTACTTCAACTTGTTACACCTAACACTAAAGTAAAAGAAACTCTACCTTATATTCATGGTTCAGACTTTGTTGGTCACCCTGGGATTGAAAGAGGTATGTTCATGGCTGAAAAAACAATTCTCCTGGAAAACCACGAAGAAGGGTATTGCAGATCACATGAATGCGTGTGTGACTTGTGCTAGCACAAAACCTAAGCTGACTCCCAAAGCTAACCTATACAATTACCCAGTTGCCAGTAAGCCCTTCAAAGTGATTGCCATTGTCCAAGCAATTGCCTAAGTCCAATAACGGCAGGAGGTATTTCTTTGTAGCTAGTGATCACTTCTCCATTTTTTTTTTGTCCTATCACCCATTGCAGACAAAAAAGCTAACACAATCGTTAAAACAATCATTAAAAACGTTACATGTAAGTACTCGAAACTGGAAACTATCGTCTCTGATAATGGTAGTGTGATGCTCACCGCTTCCCCCAGAACCGCATGGCTTACTCGCTAGGACTCGCCAGGGCAGAGAATATAGCTACAGTCTACCTATCATTGTGTACTTTCCTTCTCGAGAAAGCTTGTGTTGCATACAGTTCAGAACTGTTCTTTATTTTCGTCTGTCACAATCCTTTCTATTTTATTTAGTCAATTGAAAGTATTGTGTTAAGTAGTTGAATGATGGGAGGGAGAGGGAGAGAGAGAGAGACAAGGTGGTGTGACTTGGTAGTGAGTGTGGCTTGTGGCTGGCTCCCTTACATAGGCCTCGCGGGATTCGTTGCCTCCTGCCTAACACTGCCTACTACGCGGCTGCTTACTGGGCGACTGTCGCGCGCCCTCGTGCCATTCTTGCGAACTGGGACTCCAGCCAGGAGGTCCATGGGAATATCCTTGTCAGATCCTTCCCAGACAGCATACTCTAAGCATCTCCCTTGAACTGTCCCACACTCTTGTCTTAGAATCTTTCTCTCCTACTGCCTCTATCATTTCCACTACTTCCTCACCTTTTATTAATATCAATCCCCCTCTGGTTCTCTGCATCCACACCTTGAATTGGTGGCCAGACTGTATTATATGCTGGATCTCACATTTCTTATGTACTAGATTAAGGTTGAAGATAGTCATTGTCTTTTTGGGAGATTGTATTGCTCAGACTGTCTCCATCAATCACTAATGTTTCTACAGGGTTAAATAATGCTAGACTAGGGATCAGGTACCTTGCTGTTGGTGTTTTCAATATGTGTAGGCTACTTTTGAGCAACAAGACACTACGGATTCTGTGGGTTACCTGGGTGGCTCTTTTGTCTTTGTACCTTGGTGTTTAGACTGTGTAGTGCGTGAGGGCTGCTTGCCTAATCCACCCAACACTGTTCTAACTCTATTTGCTTTTACTTTTGAGGGTCGCCAGGAGGATACTCGATACTTGTGATCGAGAATCCTCAAGAGAGCACCCCTTCATATTAACGTAATCAGGCAGCACAGACCCAAGGTCCACACTAGGCTAGGAGCTGCCTTGCTCCACTAGAATTCTGTACCTTTGCGCATCCCAGCTAGACTTTATTAACCCGGGTAGACATTAGCTGGATTAGATCATAATTATACTCTTTTATGCATACCCATTATTTTTACACAAGCATTTTGAGGTCTAGATTGCTGTAGAGAGACACAACCAGCATAGACCGGTTTTGTTAATAGGAGTACTACTTTTTCGTGGCGAGCATTATTACAGTTGCACCGCTTATAATATTCTTGTGTCCAATAACATTATATGTCCAGCCTTTTTGTGTATTTAGCCTACACGTGCATTGTCCTGCCTCCTGCTATTTTGTGGTTCCATTTCCGATACGTTCTTCTTAGTAGCATCCGATATTATTCAGAAGATTCCTTGTTCGGTGCTTGAGGACTTTACAACACTTTCTTTCATAAAGGAGTGACAGATATTATTGATTAAAGTATCGTTAAGTAAGCCTTCTTCTTGTTTGCATTAGATCACTCTTGTGATTTAATTAAGTTACTATCTTTTCCTTGTGTACCATAACTAAGCAACCATATGTTATAGGTAATAGGCTGTTTCAGAGAACATCAGCCTATAGTAGAAGCACATAGATACTGAGAGTTAAGATACCCCGCTATCGCAGATATAACTCTGGAGGGTAGATGTGTTCTTTGTTCGGCGGGATTATATATTAGGGGTTGGATCTAGCGTTTCCGTTGTTGCATTTATGCCAGTCTAGTCCAATGTATAAGAGCCACTGATTTATACGAGACCCGATCGTAACAAATGGCGACCTAGCTCAGGATTTGGTGAACTGACATATAATTGCAGGTTATTGTGCAGATTTTTCTCACAGTTTAGGCAGTGAACATTTGTTGATTTTGTGGAATATTTGTTGAGGACATGCAAGAATTATTTTTTTAGCAAAGTAATATAGCACTTAAGCTGTCTCCGAGAATGTTTTATTGTGAATATTGTGGTATAAGAGTTTGGGGTACTTCTTTTTTGTGTATCAAAGTGAAAAATCTTCAGTGAGCATCACGTCTTATAGCGGATCAGTGCAGGATGAAGACACAGTACGTGATGTAGAAGCTGAGGAGCAGCAGCATGGGCAGGTTGTTAACTTGGTGAACAGTGAGGAGGATTCAAGGAATTTTTTACAATGGCCTGTTACTTCCGACCGGTTGGTGGGTATGAATCGGTACGGTCTCCAGTGCTTAGCCGCAGCTATCGGTCATGTATGTACTAGTGGCATGACCAAGGATGACCTGATGACGTGTGTGCTGGGTGGGGTGACTGGCGTACGAGGTAGGGTGAGTGCTCAGAGCCCTTTGGCCGAGCTTCCCCTTCACTCGACTCCCAATCCTCCTATTGGAGTACCGACCCTGAGCACGCTTCCGCAGGTGGGTAGTGACTGGCAGGGTGGTTTGCCCCTGGGGGGATCACCGGGTATTTCTAACATCATTGCATCTCCTCCTCCTCCTCAAGGTTTGACCCCGGAGATGCTCTTTCAGCTCGAGATGGCAAAGATGCAACATCAGAGTCAACAGCAGATAGAGCTAGCTAAGATAGAAGAGAGAAAAGAGCTGGCTAGGATGCAGCAACAGACAAGGGAAGCTGAGCTTAGGACTGAACTAGAATTTACAAGATACTGTGCCGACATGGATTTAGAGAAGTCTCGTGTTGAGACGACGGGACAGCGACTCGGTACTGGAAACCGTGCGCATGATCAGTCTCTGTCGCACCTTCTCAAACTGGTCCCTGTATTTGACGAGTCTGGTGTCACAGAGTGTTTCAATAGATTTGAGAAGAAGTGCCGGGAGCATCAGTGGCCTGAAGTTAAGTGGGTGGCCCTTGTGTCCTCTAGACTAGTAGGTAAGGGGCTCAAGGCTTACGATGCACTGCCTTTGAAGTCCTGCGTTGTTTATGAGGAGCTCAAAGAGGCTGTCCTGCGGGCATATGAGCTACAACCCGAGACATATAGGTTAAAGTTCCGGGGTGTGACTAAGGGGCGAGATAGTACCTTCTTGGAGCACGCCCGGGACCTGTCCGACGCTATGGGAAACTGGCTCAGATCAGAGAAGACAACTACGTTTGATGAGATGAAACAGTTGATGCTTCTAGAGCAGTTTTATAAGTGTACGGGCGGCGACTTGACTTTAAACGTTAAAGAGAAGAACCCAAGAACTCTTGTAGAAGCAGCAGATATGGCTGATCTTCGGTTGTCACTAATTCGGGGGTGCGGCTCTGCACAGAGAAACGATGTAGGCGTTAAGGAGCGTAACCCTCCCCCTCCCCGGAATATGGACACACATAAATTTAAAAGCAATGACACCAAGACTGATCACAAACCTAGCACCACCCCGTTTAAGAAGGGTCAGGGGACTTTTACACCTCAGTATAAGTCCAAGGGAAAATTTGAGTGTCATCACTGTCACAAAGAGGGGCACATGGCAAAAGCTTGTCCGAGCAGACCTCCCACGGCGGCTGTGTCATTGGCTCGCAGCATTGGGGTGTTCCAGAAGTCTTCTGTGTTTGCTGGAGACATAAGATCAGAGGATGGAGCACCGCCAGTGAATAAGGATCCGGAAGGCTCGAACCCTGTCCGCGATGCCTTTTGCGACTATAGAGGGCATGGCTGCGTGAAGTTTGGGGGAAAGAAGCACGGGGTACAGCTTTTGCGTGACACAGGTGCCTCTCAGACACTCTTGAAGAATTTCACTGGTAGACCCATAAACGCGGCGCGGGTAGATGTGGTGCAGGGAGTTAATGCGACTAGGTCATACCCGCTTGTTAGAATGGAGCTTGAAGTTGACGGTGTGACTCGCGAACTGGATGTGGGAATCGTGGAGAAATTGCCTGTTGGGGGCGTCGACCTCCTTCTCGGCAATGACTTTGCGGTGCCTGCTTCTAAGGTTTCACCCTTAGTCGTTGCCGAGGAGCCGGCCGACGTGAGTAGGGAGGAACAGGAGTGGGTTGAGAAGTGTCAGGTGCAACCAATGGCGTGTGTTGTAACCAGATCTCTCGCATCCAGGGAGTCAGCCTAACCAACAGTCTTCAAATAAGCGGAGGAACGGTCACGAGAAGGTGCTGAAAGCTGATACGGTGGACAGTCTAGTACCAGCAGCGCTTCTCGGGGACTCAGTATTAGCACCGTTATTAGAGTCTGGAGAAGCACCACCACCTGTCACTGAGAGTGTAGAGGCAGGGCTTAAAAGACTCAGAGGCAGCCGAGGTATACACGGAGAGAGCAACGGGATGCAAAGTTCGATGTTGGGGGAGGGCATGAGTTGTTTCGCAAACACTTAGACAGGCTAGCTCCCTCAGATATTCGCAAATTGCAGCTAGAAGACCCGGAGATTCTAAAGTGTAGTAACGGTGCTGTCGAACTCGAAGAGGACAGGGATGCAAAGTCTGGAGATTTTTTTTTCATTGATGGCATCTTGTATCGGCGATTCCAAGACCCGCAGAGAAGTTGGGAGGGTGGGTCAAGAGTGGTAGACCAGCTGGTCGTACTGAGGGTATGCAGGGATAGCCTACTAAGGTTGGCTCATGATGTACCGCTGGCGGGACACTTGGGTGTCCGTAAGACGGTGGCGGCTTTGGGGAAACTGTTTTGGTGGCCTGGTTTGAGAGCACAAGTGGTGTCATGGGTAGCAATGTGCAGTGTGTGCCAAAAGGTCGGGAAACCTAACCAGTGCATGCCAAAGGCTCCGTTACACCCAATTCCCATCAGCGGGCCTCCCTTTAGTAAAGTAGTAGTCGACATGGTTGGCCCCCTCCCCCCCACAAGTGCCGGAAATAAATATCTCTTGACAGTCATGGACGTAGCAACTCGGTACCCAGACGCATACCCGATGAGAAATGGTTTGGCGAAGACGGTGGTCCGTAACTTGCTATTATACTTCTCCCGGTACGGATACCCGCAGGAGATCCAGTCAGACCAAGGATCGAATTTCACCTCCAACTTGTTCGTTCAGACAATGAAGCAGCACGGGATAGTCACTGTAGTGTCATCTGCTTATCACCCAGAGAGTCAGGGGGTGTTAGAGAGGTGGCATTCCACTCTAAAAAGCATGCTTCGCTGCTATTGTCTTGAGAAGGGCAAGGACTGGGATCTTGGCCTGCCGTATGTGTAATTCGCTGCACGAGAGGTACCTGGGGAGAGTTGGGGGTTTAGCCCTAATGAGCTTGTGTTTGGACACCGCGTCAGAGGGCCTCTCCACATGGTAAAGGAGATATGGGAAGGCACTGCTAAACCATGTTCTATGCTTAAGTATGTCCTTGAGAGTAGAGAACGAATGTTGCGTAGTCTGGAGTTGGCTGGCCGCAATCTGGTAGGCTCTCAGGCCCTCATGAAGGACAGGTACGACCACAAGGTGAAACTCAGGGAGTTTCACGTGGGTCAGGAGGTGTTGATACTACTCCCTCTTGTAGGTCACCCCTTATCCGCGAAGTACGCTGGTCCTTATAAGGTAGCAGAGAAGCTCTCGGACTTAGATTACCTGGTGGCTACTCCAGACAGGTGTAAGAGGAATCAGTTATGTCATGTCAACCTGATGAAGGAGTATGTGAGGTGCCCACCTGAGCCTCTCACTGTCCCCGTGATGACTTTCAGCAGTCAAGGTGGAGAAGGAGAACGGGACAGTCATGCGCAGGTGGATGACAACTGGGATTATCATGTTTCTGCAGATCAGTGGGCGGGAAACACGAGACAGGCGGCTCATGAGGCTTTGCAACACCTACCTGAGCAACAGCCTGTGGCTGTCGAGCGCCTATTCTGTTTATACCCTACTGTATTTGCGGAACACCCAGGCCTCACTACTCATGAGGTGCACGACGTTGACGTCGGAGACCACCCACCCTTCAAATCAGTGCCCTATAGGGTGCCCCATATTAAACTTCCGGCCCTCCGGGCGGAGTTGGAGTATATGTTGCAACAACGGACTGATCGAGAAGGGGACGGTAAATTGGACATCTCCCGTAACGCTGCAACCTAAGCCGGATGGCAAGGTGCGCTTCTGTGTTGATTACCGCAGGCTAAACGGCTTGACTCCCACCAACCCATATCCTCTTCCCCGGTCGATGACTGTGTAGACAAGATTGGTAGGGCCAAGTTCTTGACCAAGGTGGACCTGGTAAAAGGTTACTGGCAGGTGCCTTTGTCTGAACGGGCAAAAGAGGTGTGTGGTTTTGTGGTGGATGGTGCTACATATCGTTGTAATGTCATGCCGTACGGTCTAAAGAACGCACCAGCGACCTTCCAAAGCTTGATGAACGAGTTGGTGGCTGACATTCCGAACTGTACCGTGTACCTGGACGACGTCATTATCTACGATGACGATTTCAAGAGCCACTGTGAACATGTAGAATCCCTATTTAAGAAATTAAGCGAGGCAAACTTGGTGGTCAACCTGGGAAAGTGTGATTTTGTGCGGGCTACCGTGCAGAGTCTGGGGATCATGGTGGGTTTGGGCCAGGTGTGCCCCCCACAGAACAAGATATTGGCTATTAATCACTTCCCCAGGCCGTCCACCAAGAAGCAGATCATGAGGTTTTTGGGCCTGATTGGTTACTACCGCCGCTTTATAAAGGGCTATTCTACTGTGCTGGCTCCTCTGACGGACCTATTGGCCAAAGATAGAAAGTTTAAGTGGGTGCCTGAGTGTGAGAGGGCTTTTTTGCTAGTAAAACACCTGTTGTGTACTCACCCAATCCTCAGGGCCCCGGACTTTAGCCGACCATTCCAGCTGGCAACTGATGCCAGTGGTGTGGGGGCTGGTGCCGTTCTGATGCAATCAGACGAAGATGGGCTGGAGCACCCAGTCAGTTTCTTCTCAAAAAAGTTCAACTCGGCGCAGAAGAACTATTCAGTAGTTGAGAAGGAACTGCTGGCGATTGTGCTAGCGCTCAGGCACTTTGAGGTGTATGTTCCAGCCTATGGACCAGTTGTGGTGATCTACACCGACCATCACCCCCTCAAGTTCCTGAATCAATTCCATAACCGGAATATGAGGCTGACCAGGTGGTCATTTATGTTGCAGGAATACAACCTAGACATACGCCATATTGCCGGTTCTGAGAATGTGAATGCAGATTGCTTATCGAGGGTGGAAGACCCGGGGTAGATCATCACAAGGGTATCCTCGTACTTTGGTTTGATTAGTATGTTTACGTCTGGTGCTTGTTGGCTCGCGTGTGTATCCCAGCGTATTGGGTCGTAAAGTAGGAGTTGCTGTGTTGGTATAGAAGTAAAAACTAGGGTTGCCCCTGTAGTGCAGCCGCCATAAACATATTAAAAATATAAAAATCCTATAAAAACTTTCTTTGATAGTTAAAATTTGTTAAGTAGGCCTATGTTAGAGCAGAAATTCTGAGTTGTACTCCTCTCAGAAGGCTGGGCTAGTGAAGCTCGCTCTTATGAGCATAACTATGTAATTTAATCTATCGTGTTGGGAAGGGTTGTTAATTTTTATAATGTGTTATTTTGATGAGAACTGTGCTTTACATTTCATTGTCACTGGGTGGCTAGGAGTGGCGAATTTTGTATGGGTTCTGCGTATCAGATTTAGAGCTCATAGTTGGAGCCTCTTAAAAATCTTGTGTGGGGTGTGACGCTCACCGCTTCCCCCAGAACCGCATGGCTTACTCGCTAGGACTCGCCAGGGCAGAGAATATAGCTACAGTCTACCTATCATTGTGTACTTTCCTTCTCGAGAAAGCTTGTGTTGCAGACAGTTCAGAACTGTTCTTTATTTTCGTCTGTCACAATCCTTTCTATTTTATTTAGCCAATTGAAAGTATTGTGTTAAGTAGTTGAATGATGGAAGGGAGAGGGAGAGAGAGAGAGACAAGGTGGTGTGACTTGGTAGTGAGTGTGGCGCGTGGCTGGCCCCCTTACATAGGCCTCGCGGGATTCGTTGCCTCCTGACTAACACTGCCTACTACACGGCTGCTTACTGGGCGACTGTCGCGCGCCCTCGTGCCATTCTTGTGAACTGGGACTCCAGCCAGGAGGTCCATGGGAATATCCTTGTCAGATCCTTCCCAGACAGCATACTCTAAGCATCTCCCTTGAACTGTCCCACACTCTTGTCTTAGAATCTTTCTCTCCTACTGCCTCTATCATTTCCACTAGTTCCTCACCTTTTATTAATATCAATCCCCTCTGGTTCTCTGCATCCACACCTTGAATTGGTGGCCAGACTGTATTATATGCTGGATCTCACATTTCTTATGTACTAGATTAAGGTTGAAGATAATCATTGTCTTTTTGGGAGATTGTATTGCTCAGACTGTCTCCATCAATCACTAATGTTTCTACAGGGTTAAATAATGCTAGACTAGGGATCAGGTACCTTGCTGTTGGTGTTTTCAATGTGTGTAGGCTACTTTTGAGCTACAAGACACTACGGATTCTGTGGGTTACCTGGGTGGATATTTTGTCTGTGTACCTTGGAGTTTAGACTGTGTAGTGCGTGAGGGCTGCTTGCCTAATCCACCCAACACTGTTCTAACTCTATTTGCTTTTACTTTTGAGGGTCGCCAGGAGGATACTCGATACTTGTGATCGAGAATCCTCAAGAGAGCACCCCTTCATATTAACGTAATCAGGCCGTACAGACCCAAGGTCCACACTAGGCTAGGAGCTGCCTTGCTCCACTAGATTTCTGTACCTTTGCGCATCCCAGCTAGACTTTATTAACCCGGGTAGACATTAGCTGGATTAGATCATATACTCTTTTTTGCATACCCATTATTTTTACACAAGCATTTTGAGGTCTAGGTTGCTATAGAGAGACACAACCAGCATAGACCGTTTTTTTTAATAGGAGTACTACTTTTTCGTGGCGAGCATTATTACAGTTGCACCGCTTATAATATTCTTGTGTCCAATAACAATATATGTCCAGCCTTTTTGTGTATTTAGCCTACACGTGCATTGTCCTGCCTCCTGCTATTTTGAGGTTCCATTTCCGATACGTTCTTCTTAGTAGCATCCGATATTATTCAGAAGATTCCTTGTTCGGTGCTTGAGGACTTTACAACACTTTCTTTCATAAAGGAGTGACAGATATTATTGATTAAAGTAACGTTAAGTAAGCCTTCTTCTTGTTTGCATTAGATCACTCTTGTGATTTAATTAAGTTAACTATCTTTTCCTTGTGTACCATAACTAAGCAACCATATGTTATAGGTAATAGGCTGTTTCAGAGAACATCAGCCTATAGTAGAAGCACATAGATACTGAGAGTTAAGATACCCCACTATCGCAGATATAACTCTGGAGGGTATATGTGTTCTTTGTTAGACGGGATTATATATCAGGGGTTGGATCTAGCGTTTTCGTTGTTGCTTTATGCCAGTCTAGTCCAATGTATAACAGCCACTGATTTATACGAGACCCGATCGTAACAGTAGTGAATTTGTAAATGATGTCATGAAACAGATGTGTAGTGAATGTGCAATTAATCACACCACTGTTAACCCGTACTCGCCACAGAGCAATGGGCTCGTGGCAAGCGCCAACCGAAAGGTTATACAAGAGTTGAGGAATAAGTTGTTAGACAGAGGGCCGGATTTAGGAGTGGGCAAAGTGGGCAGCTGCCCAGGGGCCTCCACACTCAGGGCCAAACTGCCAAACTGGGGGCATCCACATATTACAAATTTTATCTTATTTAGTTATTTAGCTATTACTGCTTTGTTTATTTATATACTCAATACTGTTTTAAAAAGAGGAGCAAACATTTTGAAAAAAATATATATATAAATTTCACGCGTTCAGTATTAAATAGTTTTTCCTTGAAATTCCTGAGCACCTCGTTTTCTATGAAGCGCATATTTTATAATAATTGCTACACTATTAATTCTGTGATTCTGAAAATACACAATTATATGTAGTGTTTTACTTTTGAATGGTAGAGAATAATAACATTGAGCAAAAATAAATACAAATGATTTCATTTTTCTTTTTCTCCAACATCGAATGTTGTTTGTTAACATCAGCTTGGAGGCCTAGAGGGGGTTGCTTGCAAGTAAGTTTGGAGTTCCTTTTTATGAAATTTGTGTAAACTTATCACTTTAGTGACCGTTTCTATTAATTCCATGATACATTTATATATCATAGAATATTCACAGGCATTAGGGAAGTGCAACAACGATGAGGTTTAGTGGAGGGATGCAACAAATTGGCAGTGACACTGTGGCTAGCTAGCCAACGGTTTGTCTTGATATGCTTGTGTATTTTGCGTTCGTCTTTACTGCTCGTTTATCTTATATTCAACTGCCTAGCTAGTGTTGCTTGATCTCCTTGATGCCTTAATCGGAATCCAACACCCACTGATTAAGTGCCTAACTAGTGTTATTTGATATCATTTTTAGGTAGGCATTGACTGTTGGCTGTAGCCATTGGTTTAAAATTAACCTTGAAAGTACCTCCCATCAGTAAGTTTCAGATTAACCAAATTTTCTAGGCAGAGCTCAAATTTCTGAATATATGGGGCTTACTCCTATACGTTTTTTCTGATCTCTCTTGGAAAGATCATATCACCACTCTTGCTAAAACCGCTTCCCAGAAGCTGGGTGTGCTCAACCGCCTATGGGAATTCTTTAACCCTGTGCAACTTCTTGCTCTGTACAGGGGCGCAGTGCGTCCACGTATTGAGTATTGTTCACACATGTGGGGAAGATCCTCTTACACAGCACTTCTAGACAAAGTAGAAAAGAAAGCCTTCCGTCTCATTAACTCACGCCCACTCACCAATTCTCTCCAGTCTCTCTTTTTGCCGCAATGTTGAATCTCGCTCACCATTCTACCGCTACTACAATAATCAGTGTTCCTCAGAGCTCTCTCAGTGTATTCCACCCCCACTTCGTAGAGCACGATGCACCCGTCTTGCAACACAATTCCACCCCTACTATGTGTTATTATACATGCCGTTATGCAATTCTCAGCGATTTACTAACAAATTTAGAATCTGGCCCAGTGTCTGTACCAAAGAGGATTTCTACAACAAGATGGTCTTGTCGAGCAGTTGCATTGAAAGCAGGGGTCCAAGGATATGTCCCAATCCGTCAAGCCCTTGCTAAAATAGCTAGAGATGAGAATAAGATGAGCAAAACTCGTTATGAAGCCAGTGGTCTCCTTGAAAGGATGGGCAAGCTAGAGACAGACATTTATGCTGTTCTTTGGCATGACATTCATAGCAGAGTTGACGCATTGCAAGATCCTAAACTTTATTTGAACACAGCAGTCGCAATGTTGAAGTCCTTGGAATGTTTTGTACGTGAAAAACAAAGATTGCGTCCATGTTTATGAGAAGGAATTGTCCGGAACCGAGGACTATTCACAGACACGCAAGCGCCAATGCAATGTACGACTCGATCCATTGGATTATGGACGATCTGAAGAAGCATCCCTCTCACAGTCAGAAGTATTTCGCATTCAGAATTTCCTTTCAGCAATTGATCAGTTCCTGAGTTCACTGGATCAACGATTGAAGGCCTATGAACAAATCTGTTCACTTTTTGGATTCTTGGATAAACTGGAATCATTGAATTGTGATGAAATTTAACCCGTGGAGTTATTCCAGAAACAATAGCGGATGGGTTAGGAATGAAGGAAAAACCACAAAAAACCGCTCAAAAAGCTTAAAAAATGGTCCTACAGAACCCCCGAAAACGGATTTTACAAGAGTAAAAAATTGAAGGCAATTATCCCCAAAAAACAGGTTATTGCGCGCTCGCGCGCACGCACGTGGACTTTGAGAGTTTTCAACCATCGGCACGGTTGCGTGGGATACGTACACAGTTCCCATACAAATCTGAGCCCTCTTGAGTGGCTACACCTGAGGTTACGGTCGGCGCAATTAGGGTGACGCGTCAGGCGCGTCTCTGGGGCTGTGCGTTACATACATCGCCGACGCGTCAGACGCGTCGCTGGGGCTGTACGGGTTAAGCAGCTGCAGCGAAATTGGTTGCTGAGTATAAGAATAATCTGGATCAAACACTTGGAGTTGAACTAGTGCAGTTTGCAGCCTTCTATACTCAATTTCTCTAAAATGAAGATGTTGAGAAAGGGTGGGCACATTTCCTTTACAAGATGTTGATGTCCAAGAAAGTTGTAGATACATTTCCAAATGTTGAAATAATGCTGTGGATGTACTTGGTGTTCATGGTCACAAATTGTTCTGGAGAATGTTCTTTCATTAAAATTAAATTTATCAAAAACAGACTTCGTACGACAATGTGTCATGACAGGCTTAGCCACTTGGCTTGATGAATATCGAATATGACATCCTCAGAGAAACTGACTTCAATGAGATGATCAAAAACTTTGCAAGGGCTAGGTCTCGTAAAGTGCCACTGACAGTTTTGTAATTAAAGGTATTGGTATTGTATAATTGATTTTTTTTATTTGCAGAGACATGAAAATTGTAGATATGTATCATAGATATTCAGACTGGTGTTGAAAATTGTAGCTATTGCTTGCTTTGCTTAATAAATATGATAATGATAATCTCTTCTCTATTGTATGCATTGCTAAAGCTACCGGTAATTAATTTCTCAAAATGCTCCTAAACAACCTCAAATTTAAAACAAAATCCATAGAGCCCCCACCCCCCCCCCACACACACACACACACACACACACACACACACAGCTGCTCAGCCTTGCTTCGCTCGGCACCCCACCCTTTGCAATGAGAGCAGGTAACACAGGTCCTTCTTAAACTACATAAACTCAACTAATTGTAGCCATAATCAGAGGTAAAAAGGCGTTATGGTAATGAAGGGGTTAAAGATCTCCGTCTACGTATTGTGAACCGCCTGTTATCCATTTGTAGATTGTGGGGGTGCTATATTTTTTGTATTATTCGCTATCTGGTCTGACGTCTTGAAGGTTATTAGGACATGTTTACATATTATTGAGGGTTTTGTTTGTTTTTGCTTGTTCGAGTATTATAATTTAGTTTGTCCCCTAGGCTAATAAAAACACCTTCCCAGGTTACCTTCAAACTAAATTATGCCCACCTGGACCCCATTCAAGATGAATTTATACATCTTTAGATAGAAAAATATCCCGGCCAAAGGCCAATAATTTCCATGTTACAGGTTCGCTGTCGCTTGCCCAGATATAAATCGACACCCGAATGGGACGAAGCCTCATATTATCGCCAAACTACCGGGGTGAAACGTCATAACATTTTCGGTGATGAGTGGAAAATGAATAGTTTAGATGGGAAATTATTTGAATACATATCTGAAGTTATTTTTCTCACTATAACATCTCATGTCGAGACGGATCTGGGCTACTATTGGGAGATGTTTTGTTTGTTCATTTATTTACTTATTATGTTTAATTTCATAGTCTTTTTATTTAATTGTATATATTTTACTTTCATCCCTAGACCTCCATCGAGCCTAGAAAGTAAATATACCCACAAGACCACCCATCGATATAATTTTGAGTATTATTCGGTATTCCTAAATTGCAGGCTTGCAATCGCTTCCAAGGAAAATAAGTCGACACCTAAATGGCACGAAAGGTCTGACAATCACCAAACTAAGGGGAGGGGAGGGGGGCGAATGTCATACAATCTCAAAACTAATGGGGCTACACATAAGGGACAAGGGTGTAAACACATAATTACCCTTAACCTCTGCGCTGCACATAGGGGGTAGTATACACCATTTGCCTGTGCGGAGGAATTTACACTGTTTCCTCACTAAAATCGTTATTTTACAATAAATATTATTAATACTTATCCATATGTGCCTATTTTAAGTTTCATATGAAGATAGTAACATGTTACAACAATAAAACAAGTGGGAAAAGTGTTTGGATGGTCAAAATCACGAATTGAAAGTGAGAGTTTCATTCATCAAGTGTGAGGAAGCCGCCGTCACACCCTCCTCTCACGAGGTTTGGAGAGACACTGAGCTCAATATCTCTATCTCTCTCTCTTTCCCACGCATAGATACACATATGACCACGCCCTGCTAGCAACTTGCTAATGTTAGCACAAAAATATACCTAAGAATAAGGGAATAACAGGGAAATAGGTGATAATTGAAGGGGGGAAGGAGGGGATGTGGAGGAGTGATATGTGGCATGGCCGAGGGGCAAAAAAAAAAAAAAAAAAAAAAAAAAATCAAGTACTACTGGGGTGTTTTAAATGTTTGTTTTTAGGCCTAGGATCATAAGAGTCTCCCGGCAGTCGCCCAGTAAAACTCATAAGAATCTCCCCGCAGTTCCCGGGTTAATCGGTTGCAGTGTTATACCCTATTTCAAGTAAAGTAGGCCATTACTCCTGAACATTTACCTCTAAAACTCGCAAACGACTAGACTATTGAAGCTAATATGTCTACCATTTGGGAAGAGTCAACCATGGAATAGGTGTAGACATTTACAGCCAATTTGCTGTAACCCTTTTTGAGTTACTGAGGGTACGGTTCACGATTTCTGGAGTACCTATTTAGAACAGAGTATAATTATTAAACATATCAACATGTCAGTGTAGATACAAAGTAGTGTGAACAGATCTTTAGAAACACACAAGGGACGGGAGTTCTGGAAAAGAAGCTCCAGTCGTTACATCCTTCCTAATTTATGCTGGTTTAACACTTTCTGGTGCACAGTCTTGGGGGTTATTAACCTGACAAGCGCTAAATAGACCTAGGGGCTAGGGTAGTTATTTGTGCATTTCTAGCCTTGGATTCTGACAGAATTCGTTATATTTACAATATAGAGCATTATTTGTTTTCGGTATGCTTTTATTTTACATATATGATGTATATATGAACCTTCAAGAGTGCTAAAATAAGTGGGAAAAGCATTTGGGTGGTGAAAAACGAAGATATTGGCCACCCGGTCATTATCTCAGGCGAGAGAGAGCCACAGGCAACCCTCCTCTCTCGCTGTCTGTGAGGTAACTGAGACGAGCGGGGCGGTGTGGGCCGGTGTCTGGGTGTTGCATAACGATCTTTTCTGCAACCCACTTGTGCTACATTATCGCGGGAGAGAGAAAAATAACCGATAAATGATGATAATAAGAGGAAAAATAGGTGATAATTGAGGAGGGGAGGGAGGGGGCAATAAGGTGGGGAAGGGTGGGAGGGGGGTGGGTGAGATTTACATGGATGAGTACTGGAGGGGAATTATCTCACCTAAAGACAAATTCCTTTGTTTTGATAGGCCCTTTTTTTTATGGAAGGCTTTTTTTATGGTCTTGCTTCCGTGAGGCCTATCGCGTTCCCTATAGGAAGCCTTCCGTGAGGCCTATCGCGCTTGCCGGGTTAATATATTTTGTTATATATATTAATGGTTTTGATTGCCGATGCAATTATCGTTCAATGTATTTATAATTTCCCCCTAGACTAAGATAAATGCCTCCCCAGACCCCCTTCAAACTAAAAATGCCACCCAGATCCCCTTCAAGATAAATATGTACATTTTTCGGTAGATGTGTGTCCCGGCCAGAAGCCGACTTCTCCAAAACTGTATGCTTGTTACCCCTCGCATAGAAAAACATCGACACATGAATGGGGTGATGCGTCTTATAATCGCCAAACTAATGAGGTGACACATTTTATAATCTCTAAACTAATGAAATGAAACAGGGTGGTTCTAAAATAGCCCGACCTGCACCAGATAGGGTTAAAGAGTTGGTAACTTATACAATCCTATTCCAGGGGGCTAGGAATCCTCCTCCCCTTGTAGACTTCACTTACTAGACGAGACAGAGAAAGGGGCGAGGGAACGTGAAAGTGGTTCCGGACCCTAAGAACTGGAACTTTAATGTTTCTTTTCGGGATCTATCTCGAGTCGGCCACCCCCAGCTATGGGGTACATGCCTGAGTATATACATACATACAATAACTATTTAGAAACACTTACCGACTGGTCTCTAAGGCCGGTGATGCGACAGTGGAAGAATCTTTGGGAATAAAAAGGTCAAGACTGTCTCAATTAACCCTCTGACTTCCACATACCCTTCCTAATCTGAACTAAATCGTCTAACAATAGCCAGATAATACGTAATCAGATTTTGAGAGGGTTACTGAGCTTTTAAAACAACTTACCTACTGGTCCCTAGTTCCAGCGATGCAATTGTGGAGGTTACCTGTGGAACCCAACTGTACGCCAAGACCCGCCTTCAAGAGAAATGTATGTATAATTATGTAGAAACAATGGCTAGTGCACCCCCCACTTATTGGGTAGATTGTAGGCACCAATCAAGCAGGGCAGTACCCAGGAGAGGCCACATAGTACCCAGGAGAGGCCACATAGTACCCAGGAGAGGCCACATAGGTATATGATAAGTAGTTGCCTGGCTCCCCCCCCTGTTTATATTTGTGCCTCACCTACACAGAGAGAAATTCAGCTAACTCTCACAAACACCTCCTCCTCCTATTCCTTTCACTACACTTAACAAGCACGCCAGATATCTTTCACTACACTTAACAAGCACGCCAGATATCTTTCACTACACTTAACAAGCACGCCAGATATCTTTCCAAAACATCTTAATTACCCATAATGTACTGTACCGTGATTTTGGTTCTCTGTCACTCTTTCAACCTTTAGGGGAGGCACTTGTTACAGTCAGCTTTGCCTTTTGTCTCCTTCTTACACATACACAAAATGCAGGGTTGCTATCGCTCGCCAGGAAAAAATCGACACCTAAATGGCACAAAAGGCCAAAAATCGCCAAACTAATGGTAATGAGACGAATGTTTAAAATCTCAAAAATAATGAAGCTAAACATGAGGGACTAGGGAGTCCAAAATAACCCACAATCGACTTAGTTAGTAAAAAAATCAACATGTCAGCGTAGGTACAGTGTAAACAATACAGGTCAATACAAGGGACAGGAGTTCCCGTAAAGAGTCTCCAGTCTTGCTTTCTTCCTGAATTATGTCACTCGAGTTATTTTTCCATTAATGTTTTACTGGCAAATGTTGTTTGCTAGCTTCAAAGTATATGTGCTATAAGAATAAATCTGCCTAGCATAATCTATATTCGATCTAGTTTCCGATTTCAATGCGAAAGGGCTTCAAAATAGCTCCCCACCCCCCAAAAAAAAATGTCTCATCGAAAATTGCTGGAAAATACGCTCGTGTGACACCAACTTTATACTGACTTAATAATGTTGAAGGTTTGCTAGCACAATTGTAATACACAATTAATATATACACTTACCGACTGGTCTCTAAGGCCGGCGATGCGACAGTGGAAGAATCTTTGGGAATTATAAGGGTAATGTCTATCTCAATTAACCCTCCGACTTACATATGTCCATCCTAATCTGAATAAAAACCATCTAATAGCAGCCAGAACATAGAAGAGATGCGCATAATTGTTTAACAAAAAAATGCAATTAAGCCTCTGACTTCCACATGCCCTTCCTAATCTGAATAAAATCGTCTCATAATGGCCAGAACATAGACAGTGGAGATACACTGTGGAACCCAACTGTACGCTTACAGATAAGTGTATACATCTTTTTGTGAACAATTGGCAGTTTCTCCTAAATTGCAGGCTTGATATTGCTTGGCAGGAAAAAAATCGACACCTAAATGGCACGAAAGGCCTTAAAATCGTCAAACTAAGGGGGGTGAACGTTTAAAAATGTTTAAATAATGCGGCCAAACGTGAGGTATGAGGGTCCAGAAAAGAAAGCAAATAAATATATATAATGGAGGGTGTATGGAAGTCGTAGGGTTAAATTAGATAGTATTTATCCTCATAATTCGCACAGATACTTCCTAAGCTGTATATAATTGGCTAGGGATAACCAAAACACACTGTCAAAACGCGTCATGATCCCCAAGGGGATAACCCTTTGAGTACCAGCGACGTGTGTTGAATTGTATTCCAGTTATATTTAGACAATATAATGCAGCTTAGGAAAGATCTATGGTAGTTAAGAAGGTTGGTTGAGATATCTTGAAGCCTTATTATGCCTAGAGGTCCTTCTTAAGCTGAATAAAATCGTCTAATAGCCACCAGAATTAAGAGGGAGAAATATTTTAGAATTTGAACACTAATGGGGCTTAACATGAGGGAGAAGGGGGTCCAGGTAAAGCAACTGCCTCCCTCTTTTAACCCCTTCAACATAATTACGTAATATTCGTCTTATTCTGGTTACCATAAGACGATTTTGTTTAGCTTATAATATACCTCTAGGACTTGAAGAGTTAAATACAATCTCAATAAACCGTTTGAATAACAAAGGCTCTTATTAACCCCTTCTATACCGGCGACGTCTTATTAACCTTGTTCTGGCTATATTTGGACGATTATGTGCAGTTTAAAATGGGCCTCCAGCAATTAGCAGGCTTTGAACTAAATTCCTTAACCCTTTTTACTACCACACATCCTTCTTAAACTGACCAAAATCATATACGTATAACTAGAACACAATGAAAAATACGTTGCAGGTACAGAAGGGATTACACTGCATAAATATGTAAATTTATCCAGAAGATAAATGAACTTACCGACTGGTCCCAAAGACCGGCGATGCGACAGTGGAGGTGAGCTGTGGACCCCAACTGTACGGTGACATTGGTGGGCAGGTGTTGGTGGAGGAACCTCGGGCGGGGGGGTGTGGGAGCTGAAACATTCCTACACCACCACCAACAACACCAATTGCTGTGGAGGGAAGAGAGAGAGGTGAGATATTAGTGATAGGATGATAAACAAATATATACACAAAGATAGAATGATACAAATATATATATGTACAACTGGGAAAGGAGATAGTGAGTGGTGGGTGATCGGATGGTGAAAACAAACTCACATACACACATACATAAACACATCCAGTACTTACAGATGAGCTATATACATTACCCTTTTAAAAGTGTATCGGTAAAAATAAATACAAAATACTCATTATATATTAAGATACAAAGGTAAATAATTAACAATGTACTCAATTTTGCCTTCCAAGGTTTAACGGGAGACCCTTGGGGGCTGCTTCTGAACTAGCGCCAGAGCTATGACTGTCGATATCAACAATACACAACACCTAGGACATGCACAATAATATCAACCACGAGATCTTGTGATTACATGTTATTATTACCGGTATATAGTATACGACTACACTACTATGGGTTTCAGAGGCTGTGTGGCATCGTTCTTCGGGAATAACTTATTAACAAACAGTTGGATCAGTATGATATTTTGCCAGAGGTTGTTTCACACCGTCCCCTAATTTTCGTCAATATTGTGCATTACCAAAAGTGGAGAATTAAGCCACTTGTCCCTTAGTCATTAGGTTAAAGTCACACCTGAATGGCAAGGAAACGGACAAGGCTACTGTGGCGTACCTGTGTAAACTACCAAACCATTATTGCTCTTCCATCAAACACGGTCGTTATCAGCCACCACCTAACCCTACTATCACCTTTATATTCATGGTATATGCCACTATCAAATAAAAATGTGATATCTGTGTATATTTGTTACTTGATAGTGACATATAACAAACATGTAAAAGCGATAGTTGGGTTGGGTGGTGGGTGATAACGACGAGCAATAATGGTTTGGTAGTTTACACAGGTACGCCACAGTAGCCTTGTCCGTTTTCCTTGTCATCCAGGTGTGACGTTAACCTAATGACTAAGGGACAAGTGGCTTAATTATCCACTTATGGTAATGCACAATATTGACGAAAATTAGGGGACGGTGTGAAACAAACTCTGGCAAAATATCACACTGATCCAACTGTTAGTAAATAAGTTATTCCCGAAAAAACGATGCCACACGGCCTCTGAAACTCATAGTAAGAGCTTATATAGTATAGTAGTCATGGGAATGTCGATATGCAGCTGATGACTACACACATTATTATAAGCTGATTATCATACCATAAAGGCTCGACAAACCTGCTGACTGTGTATTATAAATATATGATATTTACGAGTATGGGTGACTTTTAAATATGATAAACAACAGTATGTTGGCACATATCATAGTTTATGCATAGAGCCATATACTATAATATGTGTCAGCTATAGACATTTCGACACAACGCTTATAACCAAGAATTGTTGAAGGGGAGGGAGGGTGGAGAGCTCCGCAACGCTGCCAATTTCACACATTGCTTCTTGGTAAACAATGCGTTCAGCGCATCTGTCGGCCACTTTAGGCACTTGTTAGTTAGGATACCTATTGTATTTAACGTTTTGTATGCAATTTTGACTTATGATTATTTAAAATATATTATCCACTGGTACATAAATACTACTTTTAATAAATGATTTACCATCATAATAGGTTATTAAGGCTAGCATCATATAATATTATCCCAATGTTGCTAAACCGATATTAAAAAAAGGCAGGAAAACCCTACCCAGTAACTACCGTCCAATTAGCTTGACCTCAGTTGTATGTAAAATGCTAGAAACACTCGTAGGAGACAGACTCGTAAATCATTTAGAGGAAAATAACATACTTAAAGATACTCAACAAAGCTTTCGTACCAAAACGTTCCTGCTTAACAAATCTCTTAGACTTCTGTCACGATATCCTTAACCTCTATGATGAAAGTAAAGCTGTAGATATTATATATCTTAATTTTCAAAAGGCCTTTGACAAAGATCCCCACAAACATTTACTGCTAAACCTAAAAGCGCATGGAATAGAAAGCGGTGTGTTGAAATGGAGAGAAAATTGGCTCAGCGACAGAAAGCAAAGAGTAGTCATAAATGGTAAGGCATCTAAATGGACCAATGTAAGTAGCAGGGTACCCCAGGGATCGGTACTAGGACCTATTGTTTTTCTAATCAACATCAACGACATAGATGAGGGTTTCACCTGTACAATCTGCAAGTTTGCTGACGATACTAAAATTGCAAATAGCATACTCTCAAAAGAACAAGTTTACAATATGCAACACAATCTGGATAAGTTGTCACCTTGGGCCCAAATTTGGCAAATGAGTTTCAATGCGGATAAATGTAAAGTACTACACCACGGATACCGAAATAAAAAAGCAAATTATTCGATGACTGGTACTTAGCTTAAGAATGTAGAGAGTGAAACCGATCTGGAGGTAACAATATCGAGTAACCTAAAACCGAGTCAACAATATTCAGAAGTTGTCAAGAAGGTAAACAAAATAATTGGCTTTATAGGCAGGTCATTTGAGCATAAATCCAAAGAAGTTATCCTAACTCTTTACAATTCCTTAGCCCGCCCTCTTCCGGAATACTGCGTTCAATCCTGGTGCCCTTATTACCAAAAAGATATAGACAAGGTAGAACGAGTTCAACGTAGAGTTACCAAAATGATACCTAGCCTAAAGAACAAACCATACGAGGAGCGTCTTAGATAATTGCATTTATTTCCTTTAACCCAGCGCAGATTAGGAGGCGACTTAATTCAAGTGTTCAAAATCATCAAAGGCATTGACAATATGAACTGTAGTAAGTACTTCACTGGCGACCAATCTAATTAGGCTACACGCGGGGAAACGGTTGCATAATTATTAGTAAATCTTTTAACTCACACGAATCTAAAGAATTTCTTCAATCGAGTTGTCAACTCGTGGAATGAGCTTCCCCGAGACGCTATGGACTGCAGCACCGTTGATTCTTTTAAACTTCGCCTATACAAATATCTTTCATAAAACCTGCGACTGACTGTGTTTGTAAATTAATAATTTTATTATATTCCCCCCTCAAATTCATCAAGGATTATTGCGTATTTATATTACTAAGAAGACATTACTCTCTTTTTCCCAGTTAACCTATACGAAAGATCACTTATAATTGTGTTATGTTACTAACCCATCTGTCCCCTACCAACTTCCTAATTCTGCCACGGACATTAGTTCCAGGGCAGTAGTTCCCTTTCCAATTTGCCCTTACCAACTCTAAACCAAGGACAAGCAGCATAGAGGGGACACTAGACCAGTTGTTGCTTGATTTTCTTTGTACTCCATTGTACTATCTCTCTCTATATATATATATAATATATATATATATATATATACCGGTATATATATATATATATATATATATATATATATATATATATATATATATATATATATACTGTATTTATATATATATATATATATATATATATATATATATATATATATATATATATATATATATATATATATATATCTCATAAATAGGGAGCTAACCACTTTAAGAGCAGAAAATGTGTGATATATTATTCAGCGATATGTATATGAGACGTCTGAGGCAGCTGGTGGGTTTTTAGGGCATTAGAGTTACACAGATACTCAGACCACACAGACCTTGCGATCTCTATTAGGTGGTCCGGCCTTAATACTACTAGACAGGGACAGTAGAAGAATAGGACATCAAAGAAGAAGGCTCTCCCCACCCTCCGGCTAGAAAATAGGATTGAGAGAGAGCGAGAGATATAGAGAGTATTATCATCCAATAGCTGCCACAATATAATGAGAAAGACGTCACCGGTACTATACAGTTAAGAAGGAGGTACTCGCTTTTTCTGGAACCCCTTCTCCCTCATATTTAGAATATTAGTTATGTGGTTTTAAGACGCTTGTTCCATTCGTTTGTCGATGGTAAGACCATTCTCCCCATTTATTTGTCAAACGTTGCCAATAAGGGGCTTTTCCATTAAAGGCATTTATATTAAGGGTGGATGGGCGTAGTTAAATGCTTATTTATATATTTTGTTATTACTTTTACAGTTTCCTCTTTTCCTTCCCCTTCTCTACCAAGACCCTCCTTCAAGATAAATTTGTAAATTTTTCGATAAAAAAATGGCCCGGCAGAAGGACGAATCCTCTTAAAAGACAGGTTCGCTATCGCTACTCTGGTACAAATCGACACCTACATAACATGAAATGTCTTAATATTGACAACAAAATGGGGCGAAGGGTCTTAAAATCACTATAAAATGGACCAAACATCTTAAAATCCAAAAACAATTGGGGCTAAGCATGAGGAAGAAGGGGGACCAGACAAATGACCCATCTCCACTTAACCCTATTAGCTGCGAGAGAAGTTCCGGAATGCCATGGCAATTTACAACAATTCTCAGGCTTTTAATAGAAAAATCGAGTGCCAGTGGGCTGGAGTGCGAGGGACCCACCTCTGACCACCAGCACGTGAGCCTGTGCACTGAGATCCCAGCCCTGAGTCTCAGCAGTGCTGCCAAAGGCAAAAATAGCGCTACATTGCTCATAAATAGTGGGTTTTCCCCAAAATCTATGGTAGCGCTGCGGGTGAACCCTGCGAGCTACGAATCTCATTCTAGTGTAATTTTGAAGCTATTTATGTCTAGTTTTCGGCTGAATACATTTCATTTTATGCAGACACTTGATTAATCATTCAGGAGTGCCTGAATATGCCCTAAATAGCCCAAATATGCACACACAGAAAGGGTTTACTGCTCAGCATACCATGGCGTATTATTTAAGTATGTATGGCAATTATTAAACAGTTGCACTAAGTTTATCAACGAATTTTTGAAGTTGACAGATCATTAGAGATAGTTTTAGTCCTTAAATTCTTGTAGAACCTTATGAAGCTGCGTAAAATAATCTAATGATAGCCAAAACCACAACAAAATCATCGATGACTGGAAGGGTTAATTCTGTCAAGTGTGCTAGGTTATGACACTTGTTGACAGTTATTCTGGCTATCATTTGACGATTTTATGATGCCTAGAAATTATATGGAACAAATAGAGAGGTGAAAATGGTTTAAATTAAGGGGAGATTTTATTTTTCTTGAAAGCGTAATGGTTAGTGCGCTGGAGTTCTGTTTGAGTATCCTAGGTTCGAGTCCTGGGAGTGCCACACGTGTTTATTAATTTCGTTGATTTAATTTATTAGGTTTACTCGTAAGTAAATTTGTAGGTTGGTGATATTACAAATTATTATTATTATAATTTACATTATGATTATTATTATTATTAGTATTAGTATTAGTAGTAGTAGTAGTAGTAGTATTAGTATTATTATTAGTAGTAGTAATAGTAGTAGTAGTAGTAGTAGTAGCTGAACTCGGTAAAGATAACAGGATCTCTCGCTGACCGTATCGTAGCACAAGATTCTGACGGTGAAGTGGACCAGGCAGACATCTACAACATCAGAAAGACCATCACGTTAGAGAGGCAAAACTCACAGAAAAATGACCTGGCACAATTGATGGGACAACTTTCCTGGAGACAAACAAGAAAACTACAAATAGCACAAGAAACGGGTGCTTCAAATTGGCTGACAACACTACCAATCAAGGCAAAAGGCTTTAATCTCAACAAACAAGAATTTAATGATGCTATTGCACTGAGGTATGCTTGGCCGATTGAAGGACTGCCCGATCGATGCGTTTGTGGAACCAACAATGATGCAGACCACTCCATGATATGTAAGAAAGGAGGATTCATCAGCATCAGGCACGATGAAGTAAGAGATATAACGGCGAACATGCTCAGGGAGGTGTGTAGAGATGTGGTGCGCGAATCATCACTCATTCCCTTGGATGAAGAGATCTTGCAGCACAGGACGGCCAACACATCCAATGAAGCACGATTGGACGTTAGTGCAAGAGGTTTTTTGACAAATGCACAGCGAGCGTTCTTTGACATAAGAGTATTTGACCCAATGGCCTATAGCTACAGCGAGCTGTCTCTGGATGCTAGAGGAACGAACAAGAGAAGGTCAGGGCATATGGGGAAAGGATCTTAAATATCGAACAAGGCAGCTTTACCCAACTAGTCTTCACCACATCTGGAGGGATGGGACCCAGGGCCCAGTGCTTCTATTAAAGGCTTGCAGAGATCATCGCAGAGAAGAAGCAACAGCCCAGGAGCCACGTCGTAGCCTGGATGAGGTGTCGTCTATCTTTCTCATTGCTCAGATCAGCACTACTATGCCTGCGGGGAACAAGACGGTCTGCACCACTTAGGGGAGGTGTGGTGGAGTGGTCATGCCACTGGATTGGTAATCCAATGGACCCGGGTTCAAATCCCGATATGTCAATGGGAAGATATTATTGGGATTGAATTTGTGCTGTACCTAGTATCAGTGCATTACCACAAAGCCCACCGAAATGCCAAAAAAATACCCTCATTGTTCCCTGATTAAATAACACTGTATGAATATTCCCATATTCAAAATATGTTACAGGGGGACAATGGCTAGTGAGTTCACTGCTCAATAGGTGGCGTTCTGAGAGTGAGGGTCTGAGTCTGGAGGGTGAGACGGTGAAGCACTTGAGCGAAGCAACCAGCCGCTTCAGAGATGGAGCTGCTTCGAGCCATGATGGATGCTTCACATGTCTCACTCCCCAGACTGGAACAAGACCTCACGGGCTTCACCGTGTTGAGCGGTGGTATGTACAGGCTCTCAGCCTATGCCCGAGAGGGAGTAGTTGGAATATAGAAAAAAAAACAGAAAAAAAACAAAAAAACAGTGACGGTGGCAGAAGTGGACTACGAGGCAGCAGTGGCAGAGGGTCGCATAGGGAGGCAACTGGATTGAAGTTGCATGGTGTAGAATAGTAATATCTGATGCTTGTAAAATAAAATGTATGAACAATATTAAATAAAAATCAATGTAGTAGTAGTATTCCACGATGATGAGTCTGAGTGCTTACCGCTTACCCCGGAATAGGAAGTAGCTGAATGACTACCAAGTCGGACGCTTTGATGACTGTTCTGACCTGGTTTAGGTCCAAAGAGGGGATGCACCAGCTGAGTGGTAGTAGTAGTAGTAGTAGTATTATAATAATTATTATTTAGTTTCCTGCGTAGACCTCAATCAAGCTTAAATGCATGCCTGCAAGACCATGCCTTCAACATAAATGTGTGCATTTTTAAGTAAAAACAAAACAAAATAATGGGGCGAACATCTTCAAATGTCAAGGCTACTGGGGCTAAGTTTAAGTAAGAAGGGAAAAGTCCCTGTAAGCTTTCATAACAAATAAATTATATTGCAAACTTCTTCACTAAATTGTTGACTTTCACATAAAAATACACATACACATATCACAATAGCATACACAATCTCAACAAACACACATAGACCTAGACACAAATGGACATGTGAACATCCAAATACGCACATATACAACATATATATATATACATAGGACACCCAAACACAAATACAGAACACACAATCTCTCTCTCTCTCTCTTTCTTTCTCTCTGCGCCTGGTCACCCAGGAGCAGAAAGCGATTCTGTATCCCAGGTGGCGGCGTCGCTGCTGCTGTGGACGAGGTGACCAGGCTGGGCCCCACAAACACCTCCTATGTCATACATGTTGGATCGAACAACGTCCAGTGCACACGATCAAAGGAACTCTTGAAAAAATACAAGCAGCTTATCAAGACGTACAAGGAAAAATCTAGTAGAATCGTTATCTCAGGCAACATTCCCCCGATTAACTCAAAGAATCTCTTCTGGTCCACAGCCACGAATATAAATCGTCAACTTGCCAACATCTGCAGGGAAGAGAACATCGGCTTCATCAACACTTGGGATAATTTCTATCACGATCAACATTTGTTCTCAAGAGTTGGTGACCACCTAAACCCGTAGGAGCTGCCCGGTTTGGCCATTGCTGAATGATGCCGTAGAGAACCTTCCTTAAAAAAAACGGGGCCAACAGTCATCAGAATGGGAGGACAACTTAAATTTCAGAAGAAATACAAACTCATGACAAGCAAAATAATCAAATACATGTGGCGAGCATCAAATGATATCAAGAACCACATCTCTAAAGGTCTTCTACGTGAACGCTCGAACGCAATAAATTTTCAGAACTAGAGGAACTAGTGTTTAAAGACAATGTTGATGTAATCGCCATAACAGAATCTTGGCTAAATACGGAAGACAGGGCCTTTTCATCAGAGTTTTCACTTCCCGGCTATGTAATGTTTGAGAAAAGCAGAGTTAATAAAAATGGAGGCGGCGATATATTTTTCATCAAGAAAGTTTTCGTCCATTTCTCTTGTCAAAACCTCAAAAAGCAAATATTGATTTATCTTATGCACTAGTACAAAATAATAAAGGAACAAAAATAATCCTAGCATTAATATACAGGCCCCCAGCCCAATCAGTGCAAACTGACCAAGAAATTTACGAGCAAATTGCACAAATAAGTAACATACAAGATACTATCATTTTTGGCGACTTAAATTTACCAATGACCAAGTGGGTCAACAATCTTACTTAACACGATCTGTACGATCTGTATGCCAACTTATAAGAAAGCTCCCTTCATCAATTTGTTCAATCTTAAACCTGCGGTAAAAAATGTTCTTGACCTTGTACTTGCAACAAAAGAAGACTTGATGAATAACTTGACTATAGGTGATGAATTCTGCAATAGTGACCACCATACGACCACGTTCAGTATAACATTTAATAGCAATAAACTCAATACCAGCAATGAGAAAGTTCCAAATTTAAAGCGAGCAAATTTCCATCAACTCAGAATAAAATTTAAAGAAGCCAATTGGAGTGTTCTGAACAATAATAAGATATTCCTACCATGGAAAATGTTCACAGAAATTTACACGAACGAACGCAGTATGCGAGTACATACAATAAAATAAACAGAAGATCTGCACATAATAACAAACCTAAATGGTGGAATAGAGAAACAGCTGAATGTCAACTCGGTAAAAACAATGCTCATGAGAGATCACAACCTCCGATAACGATGAAAATAGACAGGCCTTCAGAAATCTACAACGTAAATCCAAAACGTTAATTAAACAAATTAAAAACACTTTGGAGTTATGTGTTGCGAATCATAGCAAGACGAACACAAAAGAATTCTACATTTACATCAGGAAGATGAAAGTGGTGATGAACATGGAGATTTTGCCAAAATTAGTAATGCTCTCAATAACTTATTTGCATCAGAAGACCTAAGTGACATCCCTACAGTACCGCCAGCACAGACAAACAATTTGGAAGTTCTTAGAAATATCAGCAATACTGAGGGACATTAATGACATAGATGAGGGTCTCACCAGTATAATCTCAAAGTATGCAGATGACACAAAATCACAAATACCGTACTGACAAATGGACATGTTGAAGATATGCAAAACACTCTAAACAAGCTTTCACAATGGCCTAAAATCTGGCAAATTGGCTTCAATAAAGATAAGTGTAAAGTACTTCATAACGAATACAGCATAAACAATCAGACTAGACTATTCGATGAATGACACCCAGCTAAAGAGTGTAGACAGAGAAACCGATTTAGGAGTAACAATATCCAGTATTTTAAAACCAAGTCAACATTGTGCTGAAGTTGTTAAGAAGGCAAACAAAATTATCGGTGTCATAGGTAGATAATTTGAACATATATCAAAAGACATTATCCTCACCCTCTACAATTCATTAGTCCGCCCACTTTTTTTAATACTGAGTTCAGTTCTGGTGCCCTTACTATAAAGACAAATATAGACAAATTGGAACGAGTTCAAAATAGAGTTACCAATATGATACCATGACTTTGGAACAAACCATACGAGGAAAGTCTTAAAGAACTAAATATATATCCATGAACCAAGTGCAGATTGAGAGGTGACCTTTATCAAGTTTTCAAGAGTTCGAGTAGTGTTTGTTCAATAACTTATTAGATCTTAATATAAGTTCCCCTGCCATGGACTAAGCCCCAGGGCAGCACTTCCTTCTCACATCTTTCCCACATTCTCTCCGAAATACTGTTCCAACACTTGGAACATTCTCTCCGAAATACTGTTCCAACATTTGGAATGTGTTGGAACAGTATTTCGGAGAGAATGTGGGAAAGATGTGAGAAGGAAGTGGTGCCCTGTTGTCTTAGTCCATGACAGAGGAAATTATATTAAGATCTATTAGGCTAGTGAACGAACACTACTCGAACTCTTGAAAACTTGAATAAGGTCACCTCTCAATCTTTTTTTTGTTTTTTGTTTTGTTTTAAGAGACAATGAACGGAGGAAGGAAAAACACAGATAAAACAAAAAGGTCCATGTGCCTAAAGGCATCCTCCATTCATAAAATGTGTGTAACAACTGGATTTAAACATTTGTAGATTGTAAGTTTGTGGAAAGCAATTCGAGGGAAGTGAATTCCAAAGAGTAGTAGCTCTGGGGATAAATGAATTCTGATAAGCAGAAGTTCTGCATTGTGGAGGAGAAAGTGTAAATTCATGGGCGCTCTCAGCTGCCCTAGTTCTACGGGGAAAGATGTGGAGAGGCGGCACAATTGAAGCAAGTTCCTCGGAACAATTGCTGTGAAAATATCTGTAGAATAATGCAAGGGATGCAACGTTTCTGCAATCTGCGCTTGGTTAACCCGGGAACTGCGGGGAGACTCTTAAGAGTTCCCCCGGCGGACTGCGGGGAGACTCTTATGAGTGAGTGAAAACAAAAATCAACTTTTTACATCGAAAAAAAAAAAAAAAAAAAAAAAAAAAAAAAAAAAAAATTGTTTGGCCCCTGGGCCATGCAAAATCTCAGTCCTCTACCTCCCCTCCTTCCCCACTTTCCTCCTCTCCTTCAGTTATCACCTATTTTCCCTGTTATTCCCTTATTCTGAGGTATATTTTCGTGCTAACATTAGCAAGTTGCAAGCAGGGTGTTGTCATCACTGATGGCAAGCGAGTGCAAGAGAGAGAGAGAGAGTATCATCGACTGTGTCTCAGTGGCCTTGGGGGAAATTGGCGGGAAAGTAGCTTGCCTCACCCCTACATTATACAACTCGCGGGCTATATCTCCGATTTTGACCATCCAAACGCTGTTTTCACTCGTTTTATTGTTGTTTCAGTTTAATACCTTTATAATCATCCCATAATAGGCGCATATGGATAAGTATTAATGCTATTAATGGCACAATGAATATTTTAGTGACGGAAACACCTCAAATACGTCAGCACAGGGGGACGTTTCCAATTACCCCCATGCGCACTTCAGAGGTTAATGGATATATATTTAGTTCATTAAGACGATGGAGGCAAGTAACCTCGAGGAGTCACATGACCTGTTGTTGCTTGTTTTCCTTTGTACTCCATTGTACTCTCTCTCACTTTCTCTCTCTCAATGTTTTCAATTCAATTTTCAATTCAAAAAGCTTTATTGTTACAAAGTACATCACAGTTACATTCCACATAGTTATACAAACAATATCTACAATGAGAACATAGGGAACTGATGCCAACCGGCATATACTGTATGTCCCACAGCAATAAATTACTCATATATAAATTGGTCAACAAAATAAAGACTAGTGCTCAAGAAAGAGAACCTTAATTCTAACAGAAACATTACTAACAACTTGTTCGTTCATGCTCAAGAGTATCCTAAATATTATTTATTTATATTTCTCTACTCACTAAACATTCCTTTATTTACCTTTTAAATATTTCAAAACAACAATTTAGATTTATATTATCCATTACATTATTAAATACAAATACACTTTTATGCCTAAAAGTTCTTTTCTTTAAATTTTATTTTGCTCTGGGAATATGCAGCTTGTGACTCTGTCTGGTTAAATGTTGATGTATATTAGAATTTGGTGTGAACATATCTTTAAAGAAGCTTGGCGTAAGAGCTTTCATTATCTTAAACATAAGTTTAGCTACTGAATTAACAAACATACATTCGCTGTATCATTTACATATATCAAATATAATAATGGACCCAAAACTGAACATTGAGGAACTCCACACGTTATATTACCATAATTAGAATTCTGACCATTAACATTTACATATTGAGCTCTATTATCTAAATAACTTCTTATCCACTCCAAAGTAACCCCCCTAATCCCGTTGATACATAATTTCCTAAGCAAAATGTCATGGTTTACAGTATCAAAGGCCTTACCGAAATCTAAAAATACCCCTACTACATTTTTTCCTGAATCTAGATCTTCTTAAATGTTGTCAATTAAAATTATTAAGACTAAGTTAATATTATATCCTTTTCTAAATCCAAATTGGTAATTATAAAGTAAATTATGTTTGTTAATAAATTATATCAAACGAGTATACATTATTCGTTCAAAGATTTTTGAGAACAGAGGTAATATTGATACTCTCTCTCTCTCTCTTATTATTATTTATATTATCATTATATATATATATATATATTTTTTTGTTCTCCTCTAGCGGGTGCTCTGTGGCCGTTTTGGGCCTTTCTGGGCCGTTCTGACTGCTATATCAACCATCAGTATGAAAGGAACTGTATTGCGCCGAAAACTAGGTGGAAATCGCTACACAATGACGCCACATACAGCTACGTAGCACTCGTGGAGCACTGACAGTGTTACCTCGAAGATGGAAGTTTAGCTGATTTTGCTACCTTGCTCACTTTTAGCGAACTATTGGTTACACTGTCATCCTCACGCGCGGTGGGGGAACTGGAGTTAGTGTGGGCCGGGAGGCCACAGATGTCGGACGTATGGATCATTACTATCCCACCCATTTTCACTCGATTTCCATCCCTTTTTTCACCCGTTTTTTGCCAGTTTTTTCAACTCGACTTATGCGGTGAGCCGCTTTTTAAGGGTTAATACATACGAGGTTGAAAGAAATGGCAATTTCTGCGTTGGAAATTTTATTATTTAAAGTTTCCAGGTCTCTGATGAGTTTTCGCTGGGTGGCAGGAAGTAGATGAATGAGATTAGCAAAATTCATGGTGGTACAGTGTTACATTAATGTACAGCTATTGACAAAAGTCCGTGAGGAAGATTTCTATAGGGAGATATTGGGTGCCGTGGCAGGTAAGTGCCCAAAACATCCAATGGATGGCGCCACCTTATGTTTCATTTAGCCTCCCCCTCCCCCTTAACCTTATTCCACCCCTCCACCAGTACCCTCAACTGCTGTACTACTCTCGCCAACATGAATATCCTACACATTCACTAAATATATATAATTATATATATATACGCTAATGGCAGTCAATATGACTGCCATAACTTTGGGGATAAAGGAATATATTAAATGTAATGTATTTCTAATAGTAATCTGGTTAACCCCTTAGTACCGAGTTGTCCTTGTCATTATAATCTGGATAGTATTGGACGATTTTATCCAACGTAGGGAGGACGTGATTCAATTTACAGGCTTCAAACTATCTTGATTATTCATATTAACTATCATAGTATCCCCCTAAGCTGCCTAAAATCGTCCAAATATAGCTGGAATAACACAAAATACATCCTCGGTAAGGAAGAGGTTAACCTTAGACGATATTTATAAGCTTAGGAAAAATGTCTTGTAGGCAAGGCATTTTAAACTAATTTAGAATAATTACTTCAATGTAATTATGCCTTAGTTTGATTTATTCCGGCTAACATGTGACACATATATAAAGCTTGAGTAATGCCTTCTCGTTCTTTAAGGCATAAATAAATACTTTCAAGATGTAATAGCATGATTTGAACTATTTTAAAATAATAATGTCAACATGTTTAAATATAAATATGCTTTACTCTGTTCGATGCCACATTTTGTTTAACACCTGAACGTGCAAGGTCATTGTCGTGTTTTTACCTTCCACTTTATGACACTCTCACCCCGTATCTATATATAATTTTGTTTCTCACAATATGCAAAGTTCAATCACTTCTGCAAATACAGAT
The DNA here is from genome assembly GCA_032716605.1 of Paralithodes platypus. Lineage (NCBI taxonomy): Eukaryota > Metazoa > Arthropoda > Malacostraca > Decapoda > Lithodidae > Paralithodes > Paralithodes platypus. The sequence continues at coordinate 33,942,514 of CM064483.1, read as the reverse complement.
ACCAGGGTTAATAAATGTTCTTATTTGTATTTATGCATTTTTTATATTATTAAATATAGTATTACATCTATTTTTTAATTAATAGTGCCATTATATAATAACGCAGAATAATATAAATTTCAATTTTAATATTATGTAAGGGATCTCAATATATAATACATACCGGTACACAAAATATTACCTGAGAAAATAACACATAAATAGATTTGAATTTAATAATATATGCTTACAAAAGACAAAATATCAAAGGAAGAAATTAGGTAGATCAATATGAATCAATATAGTTTACTTTAATATGATCTACTCAATTGATACCACATTATGTGTAATCTTTGACAGCTTGAGTTGCATTTTATTATCACTTAATAAGTGTGACATTATCACATCTAATCATGTTTTGTTCGATTTTCTTTTTTGAAATTCCTAGTCACTTAAATTATAAGATAACTAAATGCCTATAATTTTATTTATGCATTCAATTTCGAGAGCATTTATACATATCATTAATCAGTAATTATATTTAAATTAATGTAATCACCTAAGCAAGAGGAACTTGATGTATTAATATGTAATGAACCTAGACAATGAAATACAGAACCATATTGTATTTGATATATCATATTATTGAGGTATGCATCAGTATGATGACCATCCACCATTTGCATCAATGACCTCTCTCAGTCTGTTTGGCATTGAAGCAACCAGATTGGTGCAAATGTTTGGCCGGCGACGGATTCCATCCCAGACTTCATGTGCTTTCCATTCGACAGCTCGTTGGTTCGCCACATCAACTTTCCATTCATTGCACATTATGCCCCACATATTCTCTATAGGGTTTAGGTCACAACCCTTTGGTGGCCAGTCCATTAGCTCTATTTCTGGATGTCGGTTAAACCATTCTCGGACTATCCGAGAAGTATGAATTGGACTTCTATCCTGGACTAGAATAAATGGATCAGGTGCGGGGATGGCCATAGCACGGACTGTTGGTATCAATACATCCTCAAGTATAGTGATGTATTCATCTCCATTAAAACGACCATTGATATTAACCAACTCACCTGGTCCGTAAGCCCACATCCATCCCCAAAGATTTACCGTAACACGACCACTCACTGCCCTGTGTTGAATATTTTCTGCTGCATACCTCGTATTTCTAGCCTTCCAGCAATGTCTGCGACCTTGTTCAACTGACGAAAAACATTTTTCGTCAGTAAATATTACTCTATTCCAAAAGTTGTCATCGACGACACTGAAGTGCTGTGCAAACCTCAGTCGGGCATCCTTGTGTGCATCCGTAAGGACATATTTTTTGGCTGGGATGTAGCAGTGCAAATTCTGCTCATAAAACTGTCTTGTTGTTGTTCTGGAGCTGCAAGGTAATTGTAGATCGTTGGTTAGCTGCACTGCCGATCCGAAGGGATTATTTTGCCCAGCCTCCAGGATGCGATCATCTTGTTCTCTAGTTGTGTAGCGGGGCCTTCCACTCCTTGGTCTGGTGGTCAATGATCCCTCCTCTTGATACCGCTTGATCCATTTCCTAACTGTGTTTTCACAGAACCCAATAGCTGTTGCAATATCAGATACTGGAGTGCCAATCTCCCACATTCCTATAATCCTCCCTCGGTCGGTGATTTGGCCCTTCCAGCTGCCATTTCTGCCAAAAATACACATTGGGTATCATTATTAATCTAGTATTTATGGTAATTAAATTCAAAACAGAGTTCAAAGTATCACAAATTCACCATGTAACTTGTAATTAAATGTAACGTATTGTTCATTTACATAATGAAGCGAGAGAGAGAGATTATGGGGTTATGTGAGGGATGAATGTGATATGATTACGATATTTGTATTGGATATAACTTTTAGGCACACACACACACACATTGACAGAAATGTAACACTTATCTATGAAACTATCAAGTATCTTTTATAGATTGATGCCCAGAAAATAAAATATAAATACTGTTTTCGCATTTTGGAAAGATAATTGCATACCCAATTCTACTAATCGGATTGTTGACATTTTTGGGCTACTAGGCTGAATAGGAAAACCGATTATACCAAGTAAAGTGTGTATACATCGTTCAGGCAATCTAGGAGAAATGACCAGCAAATTGTCACTTATCGTTATCACCTGTCACCTATCAAGTTATCACCTATACCGTGTTTGACGTATATTCATTAAAGTGCGACTAGCTAAGAAAATGTGTTGACATTTGAGAAAAACAGTAAGAAAACTGTCATATGGATTTGATTTGTGACAAAAAACTATAAATCAAGAGTTTAATATATATATTGGATGACCATTTCATATTCGTACTAAATATAATTTTGCCTTCACCTTTGACCTTGCCCTTTGGAAGTTTGCCCAACTTATTGATCAATTTAATGTATGTATACACTACAATACTGATAGTATGTATGCATGCATGTATATACTCAGCCACATACTCCACTGCTGGGGGTGGCCGACTCGAGACAGAGCCTTAATAGAAAGGTGTACAATTCCAATTCTTAGAAACGGGATCACCTTCGCGTTCCCTCGCCCCTTTCATTTACGAGTAATAGTAAAAGTATTAATGTTGATAATGATCATAGTACTAATGCAAATAGTGAGAATTAACAAGGTAATGATAATAGTACGCATTGCTCGTGATAATGTTATCGAATTTTATTATGTTTACTATTGCTACTTGTATTACTTCTATCATTATAATAATAATAAATATTAGTATGATTACTATTTTTATTATTATTATTATTATTATTATAATTGTATTAATAATAATAATTAAAGACGGATATTTGCAGTTGCAATATTGAACAATTACTAATTTAATTATTTAGTAGCAATACTAAATACATGCTCTGCAATTGCAATGCATATCATAATCTTATAATTCATAACACTTCATGTAACAGTGAGTGGATACAATATTAGCCATCGTCTGCGTTTACGTATGCGCGTATGTGTGCAAGTCTGTGTGTTTGCATATGCTTGTGGCGTGTTATAATGTATTATTGTTTGCTTAGAAGTATACTGTAAATTGTAAGAACATAATTATATATACCCGGTATATTCTTCAAGGCATATTTATATACATTTATAATATATTTGAGTTGTGTAATTTACAATTATATATTGCACTGTAAATATAGAAGATTAAACACCAATGCATATCACATAATTATGCCGTATGCATTATATAACCGTTATGACCCAAATGATTTCTTCTGCATTCACCCATGCGTTGGAAAGGCCTAAGCAGTAATATGTGTATAGTCTCAACATTTAATGAAACAAACATTAATTATGCAAACCAAAATCCAATTAACACAGTAATCCTTTGTGTATTAATTAGTATAACTATAATACTGGTTGCCAATGAAAGTCACAAGGATATATTATTGTCTCCAGGCATACCAACAGTTATGTTATGCATATCTGTCTAAATAAACTAGCTTCACAGTAAGCACATGAAGCACCTGTTATTTTGTTTATAATTGAAAGATATGGTAAGTGGGTCAAACCTATTATACAATACAGATAGAGGATATTTGTTTGTTCCGTGACACAAGGTGGCAGGCCTGGACAGGTGTAAGTGTGGTATTGCCAGAGGTTTTGAGGTTGGGGAGAAATGGACCATGCAATTTTCACCTTTCTGTCTTGAGACAATACAAATCAAAATAGCATAAACGTCTACAGTGAGGTAATGGAAATCTGAGGTGGTAGAGTATTTCCGTCCTTATCTCGCAGTACAATAGATCGTTAATACTATGAAACACAAAATACGGTTGCCAGCTTCACTATTTCATGTTCGGCCAACTTACAGGATTTTACTGGATGGCATGGGATACTTAGAGATTTGAATTATCATATATACCTACGGCATTCTATCAACTATTTTACTATCATAATACGGTTATCTTGAAGTCATAGACATAGACAGAGGCCAAATTAAATAAAGTTTATTGTCAATAAATGTTTAGTAAACTGCTATGTAAAAATGTTAAATGGTAGTCAAATCTATCATTGTAGATAACATTGTGCTTGCACACAATGACCTGTGTTATAATGGTAGTTAGAGTATACTGTGATCATATTCACAAATTACCAACATGAAAACCATCTAGACAGTCATATATACATGAACCATTATACTGAATGATAAATGTAAATGTTACACACGGTTGTGCTAATATACACGTTATTAATGTTAGACTTAAGTTTTCCACATATAGTATCTAACCACGTGTTTAGAATGGCGAGTTGAGCAACAGTTTAAGCGGAGAACGAAACTGTAGCAATGATTATATAGGAGTTTTGGTTTGCATATATAATGTTTGATTCATAAAATATTGAGACTATGCACATATTACTAGTTAGGCTTCTCCAGCGCATGGGTGAATAGACAAAATAATTTGGATCCTAACAGTCATACGGCATAATTTTGTGATATGCATTGGTGCTTAATTTTCTGTATTTACAGTGCAATGTATAATTGTAAAATATTTAACTAAAATGTATACAACGTTTAACCAAATATACCTTGAAGACTGTATATTTTTTCCTACAATTTATAATTATTTGTATATATTTCTTAAAAAAAATAAATGCACTATACCACGCCACGATCATATGCAAACGCACACGAATACATACACTCACACATACGGCAATATATATACAGTATATAGTACGTATATCAAGTGCCTTACATATACTCAGTATGGTTACTGAATCTTTACTTTACTAAGTGTTCATTATTGATTGCAACCGAAAATAATCCTCTATAATAATACATTCACTATGAAAATGCTTATTGAGGCAAACAGTGGTCTGTGAGTGTGTGTGTGTGTGCGTGTGTGTGTGATTACCGATTAGGCTAGGAATAGTTGCTTAGTTGACGTTAGTTTTTGTTTCCGAGGTTAGAGGGGGATGGTCGACCAACGGCGGGCCCTGTTGTCAATTACATGAGTATATGTTATTAGATTGCACTGCATATAAATGAAAATTGAATATTGTATTATTTTAATGAAATCATAATATTCATCGATAATATATGTTAACCTACACAAGTTATTAGAGTAGGTAAAGATGCTATACTGTATCATAAATAATAGCGTTTATATCCCTTTTGGTGATTCGAGGAATGCCCTCACATTGATATAGACATGTAGAATTTAACACAATGAAATATATAATAGCCAAGTCTGCAATATGGGTGTCACACTACGACTTGGGAGACAACTTGATAAAAAGTATTTTAAACAGGTTATATATAAGCTAATAGTAGATACAAGTTACCAAATATGACAACTTTCGAAGCCAGGTCATGCAAGTATATATATTTAACCCAGAGAAAACAATGCCTTATATGGTGAAAATGACGTTACATATGGACTCATTTTACTCCATATAATTATATGTGTATCTGCTCTTCAGCAATTATTTTTAACAGGCAGGCACTAAGAATCAGTAGATATGTTGTTGTTTGTTTTAATTTGCATTAATTTGTTAAACGTGTAATGTGAGATAGATTTATACAAATTGTATCACAATTTAAATATAACATATTATTCCCCTGCTCTACCATAGGGTCTCACCTATCGATTACTTTGCATAATCCGTCATTATCCGTGTCTGATCTATATTGAAGATAATGGAATGCAACTATTTTTTATATTTTGGCTAATTATTTTGCATTATTCCTATCAACCATTAACAAAATATGAGTGTCGTGCATGACTCCACATTTAAAGATGATTTGTGGACATTTCAAATATCCCGCACAAACATAGCGAATGAAATCGAACTCGCCAGATTCCACGTTGGTATAATAAGGTTGGCTGATGTATGATGGGTACTGGCTGCACGACATGTAATCATAAACATTAATACTACTTTCTTCTTAAGTCATTTGGCCTACTTGGAAATCACTATATCAAGTTGTAGTGATAATGCCAGTAGTAGTGGTAATGCTGAAAGTAGTAGTGATGATGGTGACAGCACTAGTCATAATGATGATGGTCATATTAGTAGTGATGATAGTGATAGCAGTACTTATATGCAAGATGATGCTGATAATAGTAATGATGAAGGTGATAGTTGCAGTGGTAATGATAGTAGTGATGATGATGGTAGTGACGATGGTGACAGTACTAGTGATGGTGATATTAGTGATGATCGTGAAAATTATAGTGATGATGTAAGTAGTAGTGATGATGATGATAGTAGTGATGCTGGTGAGAATAGTAGTGATGATAAAAACAGTAGTAGTGCTGATGATAGTGATGGTGACTAGTAGTGATGATGGTGACAGTTGTAGTGTTAATGATGAGAGTAGTAGTGATGATGGTGGGAGTAGTATTAATTATGATATCTAGTAGTTCTGATACTGTAGTAATGGTGATGGTGACAGTAGTAGTGATGATGGTGAAAGTTGTAGTGATGATGACAGTAGTAGTGATAATGATGAGAGTAATAGTGATGATGGTGATAGTAGTAATGATGATTGTAAGATGATGGTTATAATACCTGTAGTACTAAAGTAGACGTGCCGTTTAGTAGTGATGATGGTGACAGTTGTAGTGTTAATGATGAGAGTAGTAGTGATGATGGTGGGAGTAGTATTAATTATTATATCAGTAGTAGTTCTGATACTGTAGTAATGGTGATGGTGACAGTAGTAGTGATGATGGTGAAAGTAGTAGTGATAATGATGAGTAATAGTGATGATGGTGATAGTAGTAATGATGATTGTAAGATGATGGTTATAATATCTGTAGTACTAAAGTAGACGTGCCGTTTAGTAGTGATGATGGTGACAGTTGTAGTGATGATAACAGTAGTTATGATGGTGATAGTATTATTGATGATGGTATTACTAATGGTAATACTCTGGTATTACTCTGCGATGGGTTACCATCATGGTAACCCATCGCAGAGTTGGGTATGCCGTTTTGATTTTGGGCACAATGGCACGTCTACTTTATTAATATAGTCTTTACCCTTATAACTCCCACAGATCATCTACTCGTCTAATGGTAGCTAGAATATACTGTCAAAATGCATCACCATCTTCATAAGGTTAATTAACTGACTAAATACCGTGACAGATTGTATCATATTGTTTTGGTCATCAAGAGATAAATCTAGTACATTTAGGAACAAGGTGTGACCGTCAAAGATAAAATATATATAAATAGATGGTGTTCGCATCCCTATGATGCCTACAGGTCCTTCCCAAGCTGAATACTATACTAATTTACCCATAATATAATCAGAATGACATAGCAGTATAGAAAGGTGTTAACTGGAGGAGGACAGGTGGTGGGAATCATATTTACTGAACTCGCTTGATGTAACAACTGTGATACCAGCTAGTCATTCAATTGCAAGTATACTGCAAACGCCACACGTGAACGAATCCCGCTCTATATATATATATATATATATATATATATATATATATATATATATATATATATATATATGAGAGAGAGAGAGATGAAAGTTAAGCGATTCAATTCATGTTGGTAAGAGGAGCAAAGCAACGAAGATTAGTGGAGAGAAGGGTGGGGTTGGGGGAGTGGGGGAGGATATGTGAAACATATGGTGGCGCCATCCATTAGTTGTTTTGAGCACTTACCTGCAACAACACTCAGTAATCTCCTTATAGAAATCTTCCTCACAGACTTTTGTCAATAGCTGTACATGATGATACAGGATATACGATGCGTTTCACTGGACAACCAGCATTATCAAGTAAGGATAGAATGATATAAAAGGTAAACAGGAAGGGTATGTATAGAGGGTGGAGGTTCAGAGGAGGCGAAAATCAGGGGGCAAAAGTCTGCTATTGGTGGAGGGGTATTCTAGGAGTGAAAAAGAGAGAACCGCTTCACGCATGCGCACTGGATGCGGGAAGGTGGTGGTCGGTTGGCGGGTTGGTTGGCGGGTTGGTCGGTTGCTGAAAAATACTATATAAGTAAATTCAAACCAGAATTAAATACATAGCTTCAGTTTTTTGTTTTCCACTGTATTGTTTCTGTGAGTGTTTTTTGTTGAACTAAGTTTCTTGAGGTCTAGGTGTGTTTTTACTTTTTGTTTAGTCTGTTCATTTTGGTAACTTTTGAAAATTCATAGTTGGCAGCTCATATTTTGTGTGTATATAAACTAGGAGTTAACTGTGTATTTTTACGTCAGTCACCACCTACACAGCAGTTTCTCAACATCATAGTAAGCTACATGTGTGTATGTACTTCATATACCTTTTCAAATTTATATTGATAGGTTAGATTAATCTTTTTTGTTCACATACATTTTTGAATGTCCTTATTCGTTTGGAGGGGAGACTCCAGGTTTTGTTTTGGCTCTGGTCAAAATTTCAAATTTTTTGTTCTCTCTGTAAACTGCTTCTTTCAACATATGAGAATAGCATAGGAAGGAACAAAAACACATATTGCATCCATAACCCCCAGGGGCGGGGGTTCGCCCATGACCCCCCAAAAACTGAACAAAATTCAGTCAGTCACAAAAAAAAAAAAAATTGTGCCTGTAGTCTAAAGGGCTTCTGTAAGCAATAGAAATGATCATATGAGGGCATAAACACCCTTATTAAATCCCTAAGGTACCCGTTTGGGGTTCCCAATATCAAGGAATTCGGTCAAAATCGAATGAATAATATTCTAAACCATGGTTGAAAACTAACTTTGAAATTAGTTAGCCATCAAAGGTCATTTTCTATAGGTAGTGCTCCCAATAGAACACATTTATGTAGGAGGGGTAACAAAAATAGACCACCAAAACGAATTTACACTTCTCTGAAAGTTACAAATTAAATTGCTAGTAATTACTTTTTGGCCCTAACGAGTCTATTAACTGGATTTGGTATTGCCCAAATGCATTCCCCATCTAACCACAACAAATTGGCATATAAAACAACATTCCCTCGTCGTTTTTTCGGCAATTTCTCATAAATTTCGGAGATATGACCATTTGAAAGTCAAATTTCAGCTCAACCCCAAACTAATGGTATAAAATATTTTTTTTCAGCACCTTCTATTATTTATAGGGGAAAAAGCTGACGCTACTCTGTAGGGGATGCTTGTAGGATACGCCATGCCAAAATTGGGGGAAATTTGGAAAACATTCAGTGAGTTAACCTTTTTTTGAGAAATGCTGTGCTCACGCGCGCGCGCACGTACATAGAGAGCTGATTTTCTCATAGAGTCAGTGTTACACCATGACGGTACATGTGGCAAAAGACTAGCAATGAGTCTCTTATAGAAGCTGAGATAAAATAAAAGGTGGAGTCTCCCCTTGTAAAATATAAACTTATAAGGCTTGCCTTTGAATTTTATATACTGTATATCTAATAGATATTTTTCTTTTTTGGTGTGTTAATCAACATAATAATGAAAACATAATTTACTTCTAATGATAAAAGATTTGTCTAATCATTTTCGCAAAAATCATTAGTATGTTTTTTGCATATTTTCGCAGCCACTGTCAAGTGTGTAGTAATATTCTTTATAATACAGTTGGATATAAGTAAAGAGATCCTCCCAAGCTTTATACTAATAACATATTAATTGGTTAAAAGGATGAAGTTTTTCTATTGTATATATTGTATTGTTACTTTTGGAAAAAGTTAAAAGATCCTCACATGCTTTGTACTTAACATATGTTTACACTAGGTTACTTTCTTTATAGGATCGTATGTTGAAATATAGCCTGATGATGGATGTGTGATACGTCCGAAAATTTGCAAATAAATTACTCAACATGTATACTGTTGTGGCTCTTGTCCTTCTCTTCATCTACAAAATTATATATATATATATATATACAGGTACCGGTTTATATATATATATATATATATATATATATATATATATACATATTAGTTTGCTCCCTTGACCTCCAGCAAGCTTGAGAACAATACCCCAAAGAGTTAAGTGTGTGCAGTTTTCGGTAGGTAAAATGGCAAGGTGTTACACCTAAATTGTAGGAAATGTACCCGCAACTAAATCGCATGAAAAGTCGTAGCATTGACGAGGAAATAGGGTGAACGTTTCCAAATCTCAAAGATAATGAGGCTAAACATGAGGAAGAAAGGGGTCCAGAAATTTAAAAAAAAAAATCTTAATATGTGAATCCGAGCAATCACATTTTTGTGGATAAAAGGGTTACAAAACTACGTCTCCAAATATAATTAATGTGCTCTAATTGTTTAAGGGGAGGTATGTAGTTGTTCTAAACCCCCTCCTCGTGTTTAGCCCCAATCGCTCTTAGATTTTAAGACGTTCAGCTCATGAGTTTGGTAATTTTATCACCTTTTTCCCCATATCGCTGTCAGTTTCAAGACCTTTCGTGCCATTTAAGTATTGTTTTTCTCCTTGCGATTCCTGGCGAGCGGTAGCGTGCCTATAATGTTAGGATGAACCGGCCTTCAGCCAGGACAGTTTTTCTACAAACAAAAATGTACGCATTTTTCTTGAAGGGGGGTCTTGGGTTTTTTCTCTTAAGCTTGATGGAGGTCTACCGAGGAAACTAAGAAATAAATGAATAAGTAAATAAATAGACCAAACTATAACCACTGCCCCTTCAACACACACACACACATGCACACACACAGGGGATCCTTCTGCTTTGTTGTCTTTACCTTCCACAGTGTAGCAAATCCCAGGTTAAAAGTAAGTCCGGACTGTCTAGTAGGGACCACAAGATCTGTGCAGTCTGTGTATCAACGTAACTCTATGTAACACACACATACACAGACTACCACACATGTATCCACACATGCGCACCTATATTATATACACACACACAGACACTCATACAAATACACAACATCCCCCAGCTACACAAACACACACATACACACAGGCACTCATACAAATACACAACGTCCCCCCACCTACACAAACACACACACACAGACACACAGGCACTCATACAAATACACAACGTCCCCCACCTACACAAACACACACATACACACACACAGACACTCATACGAATACACAACGTCCCCCACCTACACAAACACACACATACACACACACAGACACACAGGCACTCATACAAATACACAACGTCCCCCACCTGAAGTTTGCTCACATTCCCAAAGAAGGGTGACCGCTCTCAACCCTCCAACTATCGTCCAATTGCTCTTATCTCTTGTCTTTCTAAAGTTTTTTGAAACTATTCTTGCTTCCAAATTTCTTAAGCATTTCTCTTCTCATAATCTGCTCTCAGATCGCCAGTATGGCTTCCTTAAGGGTCGCTCTACTGGTGATCTTCTTTCATATCTTACTAACTCTTGGTCATCCTCCTTTCGGGACTTCGGTGAGACTTTTTCTATTGCACTAGACATATCGAAAGCCTTCGATAGAGTCTGGCATAAATCTTTAATTTCTAAACTACCCTCCTTCGGTTTCTATCCCTCCATCTGTGTCTTTGTCTCTAATTTCCTTTCCGGCCGTTCCATAGCCGCGGTTGTGGACGGCCATTGTTCACTTCCTCACCCTATAAACTCCGGTGTTCCTCAGGGCTCTGTCCTATCTCCTATTCTCTTTCTAATTTTATAAATGATCTCCTTAACTGTACCTTAATTCCCATCCATTCATACGCAGACGACTCAACCTTACACTACTCCATTAGTTTTTCAGAACGCCCCAGCCAGCAATCCCTCAACGACAAACGTAATGAAGCCATAGAACTCTTAAATTCTGATCTAAATACTATTTCCAATTGGGGCAGAGAAAACCTTGTTAACTTTAATGCTTCCAAAACCCAATTTCTCCATCTATCTACCCGTTAGGATCTCCCAGCGGACTATCACTTATTCTTCAACAATACAAAAATCAACCCTTCATCTTCTCTCAATATTCTTGGTGTCTCTTTTTCTTCTGCTCTCATTTGGAAGGACCATATTACCAGTCTTGCTAAGGCAGCCTCCCAGAAGCTGGGTGTGCTCAACGGCCTTAGGGGGTTCTTTTCCCCTGCACAGCTTCTTGCTCTGTACAGGGGCATAGTGCGCCCTTGTATTGAGTATTGTTCACATGTGTGGGGAGGTTCCTCTCACACCGCTCTCCTAGACAAAGTTGAAAGGAAGGTCTTTCGTATCATTAACTCCCGTCCACTCACCAACTCTCTGCAATCTCTCTCTCTCCGCCGCAATGTTGCATCTCTCTCACTATTCTATCGCTACTATAATAATCAGTGTTCCTCAGAGCTATCCCAGTGCATACCACCTCCTTTACGTAGGGCACGTGGTACCCGTCTTGCAACTCAATCCCACCCCTACTCTGTGCAACTCTCCAACCCAAGAGTGAAACGTTACTCTCAAACTTTCTTCTACTCAACAGCTGAGCTCTGGAACTCTCCCAGAATCAGTCTTTCCCTCTTCCTATGACTTAAATTGCTTCAAACTCCGTGTGTCCAGGCATTTTGGCTCGAACGTCCCTTGATTTTGGCCCTGTCACTCTTTCAACTATGGGGGGGGGGGGCACTCGCTATAGGCAGTTATGCCTTTTGCCTCCCTCAATCACATAGACAAAAAAAAAAAAAAAACCTAGACAAACACACACACAGGCACTCATACAAATACACAACGTCCCCCACCTACACAAACACACACATACACACACACAGACACTCATACAAATACACAACGTCCCCCACCTACACAAACACACACATACACACACAGACACACAGGCACTCATACAAATACACAACGTCCCCCACCTACACAAACACACACATACACACACACAGACACTCATACAAATACACAACCTCCCCCACCTACACAAACACACATACACACACACAGACACTCATACAAATACACAACGTCCCCCACCTACACAAACACACACATACACACACACAGACACACAGGCACTCATACAAATACACAGCGTCCCCCACCTACACAAACACACACATACACACAGGCACTCATACAAATACACAACGTTCCCCACCTACACAAACACACACATAGGCACTCATATAGATACACACCGTCCCTCCCTCGCCTACTCGAACACACACATTATTTTCACACACACATACCCCCACCCATCTACATAAAAACACACACACATTTACCCCACCCACCTACACACACACACACACACCCAACCCACCTACACGTCACACCTACCCACACTCAAACACCACAACTAACAAATACACACACACACATATACCACCCACCAAACACCTACACACACACACATGTGACGCCTCCGGCGTTAGCAGAATGGTTGCGTGGAGCATTGCAGCTCGCTAGCGCTCGCCAGGATGGGGGGATAGGCTACAGTTGTCCTAGAATGATCTGCTTTATTTCATTAGTGTCGTGTTGCCACAGACAGTCTAGCAATGGTCTTTGTTTTGGTCTCTGACCGTGCCTTATATTTTATATTCGCTATAATATAAATGTTGCTTGTGTGGGAGGCGAGCGAGAGAGGGTGAGGGGGTACACCCGGCAGCGAGGTGAGCTATGACGCGGCTCGCTTGGGCGCTGACGGCGTTGGCGGCCGGGTGGTCAACTAGTCCCTTCCCGTCGCTGCCTCGTGTTCTTTACCAGCTCAGAGCTTGCCTGACACGCATATCGCCTACATCCCTTGCAATTCTGTCCCCCATACTCGCTACTGTGCATACTATTTCTCTCTCTCGACTTCTCCTTTCTCATTCTCTAATCTTTATTAAACTCAACATCCCTTCTGGTTTCAGCATAGACGTTCACCGTCGACCAGTCGTATTGTACGCGAAGCTCTCAGATATTTCCATGTATTAGGTTAAGGAGGTATTATGCTTTATTGAGGGTTAGAGAGACGGACATTTCCGTATGTGTCCTCTCTCGGGAAGGTTTGTAGACCGGTATATGTCTCCCTTGCAGGGTGTTGAGTGATTCTTCTTGGTTATCTAAAGCTAGACTAGGGGTAAGGTTACTGTGTCGTTGTCTCCGATGTGTGCAGTGTTAGCTAAGCTCTGCACGACATCGACAGGTACTGTGGGAGCCTAAGTTGTCTTCGGGTTGGTTTACTTTGCGAGCACAGCGCTGTGGTGTGAAAGGGCCATAGCCTATCCCTCACAACATTGTGCTGCCTCTTTGTGTTGACTTCTGAGGGATCGCCAGGATAGAGCTAGGTACTAGAGACCTAGATTTATCAAGAGAGCATCCCCGTCATATAACGTAATCTTCATTATACCACCCTCGGACAACGTTAGGCTACGAGCCGCATGCTCGCCCATTGTTGCCCTGCCTTGATACCCCAGCTAGACTTTATTAACTGAGCAGACACTGGTTAGAGATAAGCCCCATTATTATATGTATGCAACATTATTATTCACTGCACTTTTGAGCCGAGGTTGTTGTTGAGTTGCACAACCCGAGTAGGCTGTTGCGTTGTGTCACAAAGCATTTCTTTAGTTGTCAAGCATTACTACCTTTGTGCAGTCTTTATTATTCGCCTGCCTATTATTACTATATGTCCTAGCATTTATTGTGACCCGTATTCTGCATTATAATTGTTCAAGATTCTTTACGAACATCTTCCCAGCATCAGACTTATTTCAGAAGTTTCCAGTTGATGTTGCAGGACTAGCATTGCACTTTCTTTAATACAGGAGTGCCAGTTATTTGAGTATCTACCGTAACGTTAATTAATCACGTTAACTATCTTTTCTTTGTGTAACATAATCGAGTAATCTTTTACTGTTTGAGAATAGACTGTTTCATTGAGCGTCAGCCTAGTGTGTGTGCACCAGTTACCGAGTCATAGGATACCTCGTTGTCCAGGCACGACTCAGGGCGGTAATGGTGTTTTGTTTTCCAGTGTTTAAGGCAGGGGTTGGATCTAGTGTTACCGTTGTTGCTTTTTGCCATTATCTAGTCCAATGTTGAAGAGCCCTGTGTCTTTGAGAACCTGGATCGTAACAAATGGCGACCTAGCTCAGGATCTTGTGAACTAAGAGATAATTGCAGGATTGTTGTGGTCATTTGTTTTATTAAGGAATATAGTGGGCACGTTAGATTTTTTTTGGCAAAGTAGTATAGAACTTGAGAGTCTTCAGACATTTTTGGCAAGTGAATAGTGCTACATAGGAGCTTGGGTACTTCTTTTTTTTATAAACGTGAGAATTTTTGGTGGACACCATGGGAGACGAATCAGATCATACTGAGGGTTCAGGGAATGATGCAGGATCTGATGGGCAGATGCCAGGGGGGTTAGTAACTAGTGAGGAGGCCGCAAAGAAGTTTTTGGAGGTGCCTATAACAGCTGATCGACTAGAGGGAATTAGCATGTATGGTCTACAGTGTTTGGCTCCCCTCATGGGGCTTAAGGTGGCTCATGGCATCAAGAAGAACGATTTGAGGGCTTTCGTACTGGGGGCGGCTAGTGAGGTCCAGGGTGGAGAGGGTGCTCGGGGACTTCTGCTCGAGCCCCCCCTCCACTCTACTCCCATCGGGACCTCTAGGATGCCGGAGTTTAGTACGTTCCCGCAGGCCGATAGCCGCTGGCAGCGTGGTTTAGGATCGCTGGGTGGGCCTCCAATAGTTGCACCTCCTCCTCAAAGTTTCACTACAGAAATGCTCTTCCAGCTTGAGATGGCTAAGGTTAAACAACAGACTGATCTCGAACTCGCGAGAATAAAAGACCAGTCTGAGGCTGAGTCTACCAGGTACCGTGCAGATATCGATCTTGAGTAGACTCGGGTGGAAACGACAGGGCAACATCTCGGTGGTGGGAATCGTGGGCATGATCAGTCTTTGTCGCACCTGTTGAAGCTAGTCCCTGTATTTGATGAGTCGGGTGTCACCGAATTTTTCATGAGATTCGAGAAGAAGTGCCAGGAACACCAGTAGCCTGGAGAGAAGTGGGCAGCCCTTGTTTCCTCTAGACTTGTGGGCAAGGGACTCAAGGCTTATGATGCATTGCCTATAGAGTCTTGTATTAGCTATGAGGAACTCAAGGAGGCTGTCCTGAGAGCATACGAACTACAACCAGAGACGTACAGGTTGAAGTTCCGGAGTGTTACCAAGGGTCGGGAGAGCACCTTTTTGGAGCATGCCCGGGAGCTGTCCGATGCTTTTGGGAATTGGCTGAGGTCGGAGAAAGCTACTATGTTTGACGACATTAAACAGTTGGTGCTTTTAGAGCAGTTTTTCAAATGCACGGGCGGCGACCTGACGTTAAACCTGAAAGAAAAGCAACCAAAAACTCTACAGGAGGCAGCTGAGATGGCTGACCTCCGGCTATCACTAATTCGTGGGTGCGGGTCTGCCCAGCGTAGTGAGGCAGGTAACAAGGGGCGTGACGCCCCCCCCCCCCGAGTTAGTGATATACCTTATGCAAACAAGTACAAGAGCCATGATACCAAGACTGACCACAAGACTAGCACCGTCCCGTTTAAGAAGGGGCCGGGCCCTTCCCAGTACCAAGGGAAGCCCAAAGGGGAGTTTGAGTGTTATCATTGTCATAAAAAGGGGCACTTTGCAAGAGTCTGTCCTAGCAAACCACCTACAGCAGCTGTGTCTTTGGCCTGCAACATTGGTGTGTCTCCGAAGTCGTCTGAGTTTGCCCGGGGCAGTTCGTCAGAGGCTGAGGCACAGCCAATGCAGAAGCACCTGGGAGGCTCGAACCCTGCTCAGGATGTTTTTTGCGACCATAGAGGGCGGGGTTGCGTGATGTGGGCGGGGCGCAAGTATGGAGTAGAGGTCTTGCGTGATACAGGTGCTTCCCAGACTCTGATGAAAAACTTGACTGGCTACCCTATAAACGCGGCTCGGGTGGTAGTGGTGCAGGGTATTAATGCAACTCGGTCATACCCGCTGGTGCGGTTGGAGTTGGAGGTGGATGGTGTGGCACGTGAATTGGATGTCGGGATTGTGGAGAAACTGTCAGTGGAGGGCGTCGACCTTCTTCTCGGCAACGACTTTGCAATGCCCGCTTCTGAGGTTCTACCCTTAGTCGTTGCCGAGAGGCCGGCCGACGTGAGTAGGGAAGAGCAAGAGTGGGTCGAGCGGTGCCAGACACAACCCATGGCGTGTGTTGTCACCCGAGCTCGGGCAGCTAAAGTGTCACAGCCTAGTCCTCCGTCTTCAGACCAGCGGAGGAACGATCAACAGGAGGAGGCTAAAGCTGGAGTTGGTTTTAAGAGTTTTGACTCGGCGGCTCTACTGGGTGATTCAGTATTAGCACCATTACTTAATTCTGGAGTAGCCCCTGGGCCTGTCATCGAGAGTGACGAGGCTGGGCATGACGAGTCTCCACGACAGCAACGTTATGTACATCGAGAGAGACAGAGGGAGCAGCCCAGTATCGGGGAAGGTCATGCATTGCTCCGGGAGCAGTTAGATCGCTTGGCACCCTCAGATATACGTCGGTTGCAACTAGAGGACCCTGAGCTCCAAACGTGTGCTAATGGAGCTGTAGAGCTCGACGAGGATGGCGATGCACAGCCAGGAGATTTTTTTTATTTAGAAGGCATCCTCTATAGGCGTTTTCAAGACCCTAAACGTAGTTGGCAAGAGGGGTCCGGAGTAGTGGACCAGTTGGTGGTGCCAAGGGAGTGCAGGGATAGCCTACTGAGGTTGGCGCATGACATACCACTGGCAGGACATCTAGGGGTGAGAAAAACGGTGGCGGCTTTAGAAAAATTGTTTTGGTGGCCGGGGTTGAAGGGGCAGGTGGTAACCTGGATAGCAAGGTGTCATACGTGCCAGAGGGTTGGAAAACCTAACCAAACAATTCCGAGAGCCCCGTTGCACCCCATTCCTGTCAGTGGACCGCCCTTCAGTAAGGTCATCATTGATATGGTCGGACCCCTACCCCCTACTAGTGCCGGTAATAAATTTCTATTAACTATCATGGATGTGGCCACTCGTTATCCTGATGCATATCCAATGAGAAATGGCACGGCGAAAACTGTTGTCCGGAACCTGCTCTTGTATTGCTCGCGGTATGTTTACCCGCAAGAGGTGCAATCGGACCAAGGTTCTAATTTTATATCTAATCTGTTCAAACAAACTATGATTCAGCATGGCATCAGCACTGTCGTCTCTTCTGCGTATCACCCGGAGAGTCAAGGGGTGTTGGAGAGGTGGCACGCCACGCTGAGAAGCATGCTTCGGTGTTATTGCGCAGAGAACGGAAAGGATTGGGACCTTGGTCTGCCGTATGTTTTGTTCGCGGCAAGAGAAGTACCTGGAGAGAGTCTCGGTTTCAGTCCGAATTAGCTTGTTTTCGGGCATCAGGTGAGGGGCCCTCTCCACATGGTGAAGGAGATTTGGGAGGGTACCGCTAAGCCATGTTCTATGTTGAGATACGTCCTCGAGAGCAGAGAGAGAATGCTTAGAAGTCTGGAGCTGGCCGGGCGTAATTTGGTGAGTTCGCAGGCCCGTATGAAGGACAGGTACGATACTAAGGCGAAACTCCGGGAGTTTCAGGTAGGTCAAGAGGTGTTGGTCCTGTTGCCTTTGTCAGGTCATCCTCTGGCTGCCAAGTACGCTGGGCCTTATCGGGTGGTGTCAAAAGATCTCCGATCTAGATTACCTCGTTGCCACTCCAGACCGGAAGAAGCGTAACCAACTATGCCACATTAATTTGTTGAAGGAGTATGTGAGGCGCCCACCTGAGTCACTAGCTGTCCCTGTGTTGACCTGCTGCGGTCATGATGGAGAAGGAGAGGGGGGCAGCAATGATCAGGTGGATGATAACTGGGATTGTCATGTCTCGGCTGATCAGTGGGCGGGGAATTCGAGCCAATGTGCGCATGATGCTCTGGCGCACCTGCCGGAGGAACAGCAGGTGGCAGTGCAGCGCCTGTTCGATTCATACCCCACTGTATTTGCCGAGCACCCAGGCCTCACTACTCAGGCGGTGCATGATGTCGATGTAGGAGAGCACCCCCCCTTCAAGTCGATACCTTATCGGGTGCCACCCATTAAACTCCCAGCGCTCAGGGATGAGCTGGAGTATATGCTGGCGAGAGGCTTGATCGAGAAGGGGGCAGTACGGTGGATTTCTCCTGTCACTCTGCAGCCCAAACCTGATGGAAAAGTTCGGTTCTGCATTGACTTTAGGCGGTTGAACGGGTTGACCCCCACCAATGCATATCCTCTTCCCCGGGTGGATGACAGTGTGGATAAGATCGGGAAAGCAAGGTACTTGACCAAGGTAGACCTCGTCAAAGGCTACTGGCAAGTACCACTGTCTGAGCGGGCTAAAGAGGTGTGCGGGTTTGTGGTGGATGGCAGTACTTACCGTTGCAACGTCATGCCATATGGTCTGAAAAATGCACCGGCCACTTTCCAGAGCTTAATGAACGACATCGTAGCAGACATCCCAAACTGTACTGTCTACCTTGATGACGTGATCATTTATGACAACGATTTCCAAAGTCACTGTGAGCACATAGAAGCCTTATTTAGTCAACTTAGTAAAGCAGGCTTGGTGGTTAATCTGGGCAAGTGTGACTTTGTGCAAGCCACGGTGCAGTATCTGGGGTTTGTGGTTGGGTTAGGGCAGGTGAGCCCGCCCCAACAGAAGATACAGGCTATCGACTCGTTCCCCAGGCCAACCACTAAGCGGCAGATCATGAGATTTTTGGGTATGATTGGGTATTACCGCTGCTTTATAAGAGGCTATTCTACTGTGTTAGCTCCTTTGACAGATCTACTAGCCAAAGATAAAAAGTTCCGCTGGGCACCTGAGTGTGAGCAGGCGTTTCGAGTAGTTAAACACCTTTTATGCACTCACCCTATCCTCAGGGCCCCGGACTTTGAACGACCATTTCAGGTGGCGACTGATGCCAGCGGAGTAGGGGCTGGTGCCGTACTTTTGCAGACAGACGAGGAAGGGCTTGAGCATCCAGTCAGTTTCTTTTCAAAGAAATTTAATTCAGCACAGAAAAACTATTCGGTTGTTGAAAAGGAACTGCTGGCAATCGTGTTAGCGCTCAGACACTTAGAGGTCTATGTTCCTGCATATGGGCCGGTCGTGGTAGTGTATACCGACCACCACCAGCTTAAATTCCTCAATCAATTCAACAACCGGAATATGAGGCTGACCAGATGGTCGCTCATGTTGCAAGAGTACAACTTAGACATTCGCCATATTGCCGGTTGTGAGAATGTGATTGCGGACTGTTTGTCGCGGGTGGAGGATCCGGGGTAGGCTACCACAGTATGTTGGTATAGCCTCCTGTCTTGGCTCGCGGTGTATTTTTGCGCTGGTGCTTGTTGGCTCGCATGTGTAGCATCAGCGTAGGGTCGCAGGGCAGGAGTTGTTGGCTTTGATTAGAAGAAAATTAGGCTACATCTATAGTAGCCGCCAAAAACAACATTAAAATAAAATATGAAAAATTAAATAAAAACTCTTTCTTTTTAATAATTAATTTTAAGATAATATTGTAGCTGAGTACTGAGTGCAGATGATTTTCCCTCAGTAGGCTGTGCTTCTTAAAGCTCGCTCTGGGAGCACAATGTTATGAATTAATGTATTATATTTGGGAAGGGTGATAAGATTTTTTTATATAAAAATGTTGTTGTATTTTTTTTTTGAGGAGACTGAGCTTGCATTCCATGAGTGGCAGAGTGGTTAGGAGTGGCAGATTCTAGAGACATTCTGCCTGTTCAGATATGGGCTCATGGTTGAGTGTCCCATATCTTGGGGGGGTGTGACGCCTCCGGCGTTAGCAGAATGGTTGCGTGGAGCATTGCAGCTCGCTAGCGCTCGCCAGGATGGGGGGATAGGCTACAGTTGTCCTAGAATGATCTGCTTTATTTCATTAGTGTCGTGTTGCCACAGACAGTCTAGAAATGGTCTTTGTTTTGGTCTCTGACCGCGCCTTATATTTTATATTCGCTATAATATAAATGTTGCTTGTGTGGGAGGCGAGCGAGAGAGGGTGAGGGGGTACACCCGGCAGCGAGGTGAGCTATGACGCGGCTCGCTTGGGCGCTGACGGCGTTGGCGGCCGGGTGGTCAACTAGTCCCTTCCCGTCGCTACCTCGTGTTCTTTACCAGCTCAGAGCTTGCCTGACACGTGTATCGCCTACATCCCTTGCAATTCTGTCCCCCATACTCGCTACATTGCATACTATTTCTCTCTCGACTACTCCTTTCTCATTCTCTAATCTTTATTAAACTCAACATCCCTTCTGGTTTCAGCATAGACGTTCACCGTCGACCAGTCGTATTGTACGCGAAGCTCTCAGATATTTCCATGTATTAGGTTAAGGAGGTATTATGCTTTATTGATGGTTAGAGAGACGGACATTTCCGTATGTGTCCTCTCTCGGGAAGGTTGTAGACCGGTATATGTCTCCCTTGCAGGGTGTTGAGTGATTCTTCTTGGTTATCTAAAGCTAGACTAGGGGTAAGGTTACTGTGTCGTTGTCTCCGATGTGTGCAGTGTTAGCTAAGCTCTGCACGACATCGACAGGTACTGTGGGAGCCTAAGTTGTCTTCGGGTTGATTTACTTTGCGAGCACAGCGCTGTGGTGTGAGAGTGCCATAGCCTATCCCTCACAACATAGTGCTGCCTCTTTGTGTTGACTTCTGAGGGATCGCCAGGATAGAGCTAGGTACTAGAGACCTAGATTTATCAAGAGAGCATCCCCGTCATATAACGTAATCTTCATTATACCACCCTCGGACAACGTTAGGCTACGAGCCGCATGCTCGCCCATTGTTGCCCTGCCTTGATACCCCAGCTAGACTTTATTAACTGAGCAGACACTGGTTAGAGATAAGCCCCATTATTATATGTATGCAACATTATTATTCACTGCACTTTTGAGCCGAGGTTGTTGTTGAGTTGCACAACCCGAGTAGGCTGTTGCGTTGTGTCACAAAGCATTTCTTTAGTTGTCGAGCATTACTACCTTTGCGCAGTCTTTATTATTCGCCTGCCTATTATTACTTTATGTCCTAGCATTTATTGTGACCCGTATTCTTCATTATAATTGTTCAAGATTCTTTACGAACATCTTCCCAGCATCAGACTTATTTCAGAAGTTTCCAGTTGATGTTGCAGGACTAGCATTGCACTTTCTTTAATACAGGAGTGCCAGTTATTTGAGTATCTACCGTAATGTTAATTAATCACGTTAACTATCTTTTCTTTGTGTAACATATTCGAGTAATCTTTTACTGTTTGAGAATAGGCTGTTTCATTGAGCGTCAGCCTAGTGTGTGTGCACCAGTTACCGAGTCATAGGATACCTCGTTGTCCAGGCACGACACAGGGCGGTAATGGTGTTTTGTTTTCCAGTGTTTAAGGCAGGGGTTGGATCTAGTGTTACCGTTGTTGCTTTTTGCCATTATCTAGTTCAATGTTGAAGAGCCCTGTGTCTTTGAGAACCTGGATCGTAACACACACAACAAAGAAACACACACATTATCACAATCAATCCAACCCCACTTTACATTTCAATACCCATAATCTTTTAGTTCCACAAAATATATGACACGTTGTCAAATTTATTACACTTTTAAAGGTAGTAGGTCTGTTAAATCCTCCATGATAATAACGAGGTGATGGGGCAATAATTAAAACACTAAATTATGAAGCTCTTTGGGGAGGAATTGAAATTGCTGGGCGTTTGCTTGCTTGTGTGTGTGCGTTTGTGTGTGTGTGTATGTGTGTGTTTTGTGTGTGGGTGTATGAGAGAGAGCGAGAGAGAGCGTTACATAGACTACACAGAGTTTGCAGTCCCAACTAGGTAGTCCGGGCTTAATGCTAAAATATAATTTGCTACAAAGTGGAAGAAAGGGTTAGCAAAGCAGAAGGCTCTATCCCCACCCACCTCTTCCTTCTCCTTTCAGATATAAGAACCCCCAAGTTTTTAACCCTTTCCCTGCGGGTGACGTTCTGGAACGCATAGGCAATTTACAGCAATTTCCAGGCTTTAAAAGCCTGTAAAAGCCGTAGAAATCGAGTGTCAGTGGGCAGGAGCGTGAGGGACCTCCGTCCGCTAATAATCAGCGAGTTTTCCCGAATGTCTATGGCAATGGCGGGTGAACCCCGCCACCTACGAAGCTCGTGCTGGTGTAATTTTGAAGCGATTTTCGCCTAGTTTTCAGCAGAATACAGTTAATTTAATGCAGATACCTGAGTAATCTTTCAGGAATGCCTGAATATGCCCTAAATAGCCCAAATAAGCCCACAGAGCAAGGGTTAACTAATGCACTTGTTTTCATTGGCTGGCCTTTTATCTGGTATTCATATTTGTTTAGTTTTTATTAACCATTTGCAAGACCTGGCATTTGTCAACATTGAATGGCATCTGTCATTTTTCCGACCACTCTACTATTTTATTTAAATCAGATTACAGTTTATTTCTGTCTTCTTTAGTTAATATTGAATTTCCTATCTATTTGTCATCAGCAAACTTTGAGATAGTACTATTTAGTTCAACATCCATGTCATATATATAGATTAAAAACAAAACTGGCCCCAGGACTGATCCCTGAGGCACTCCACTAAAAACTGGCACCCACTCAGATTCTACTCCATTTATCACAACTCTCTGCCTTCTGTTTTTTTCAGCCAGCTGCTTATCCATGAATGAATTTGTCCTCTAATGCCCAACATTTCCAATGTATTTAACCCTCTCACAACCATATGACACAGAGGTTGCCAGATTAGCAATAAGAAATAGAGTTCTCTCACTCTTATAATTACCTCTCCAAAATTAGTTTTCTGCCCACAGCTAACTCAAAGACAACTGCAGAGGTTAAAGTAACTAAACTAATGGTTTCTAAATACCCCTGATGGTAACAAAGGATTTAAAGTATCCCTAATAGGCTCAAAATTGCGTCAAGAACGTGAGAGGGTTAATAATTTTCCATAAGGTACCTCATCGAACGCCTTTTGGAAATCTAAGTCAATTATGTCTAATGATTTAGTAGAGTCGTTATATGTAAATAGCTTATTATCAAATTCTATCAAATTTGTTAGGCATGACTTACTGGATCTAAAGCCATGTTGGCTATCTTTGATTAACTTGTTTGACTCCAGATAATCTACTATCTTATCTCTTAGAATTGCTTCCAGAATGTTTCCTATGTTTGACGTTAAACTGATTAGTCTATAATTACTGGCTTGGGTTTTATTTCCTGATTTATATATTGGTGTTATATTTGCAGTTTTCCAATCACTATAGGTACGGTTTCCTGGTTGAGCGACAAGTTAAATATGTTAGTCAAGGACTGAGGTATTTTTTCTTTCACGTTTTTCAGAATTATTGGGTGAGACAGAGAGAGAGAGAAAAGTGCACACATAATGTTTGTGGATCTGTGTATGTATGTGTATGTGTGTGTGCATATATATTTTTCTGGACACCCATTTCCCTCGTGTTTAGCCACATTAGTTTGGTGATATTAAGACGTTAGCCAACATTTGTTTGTCAATTTAAGACCATTTGTGCCATATAGGTTACAATGTTTTCCTGTCGAGTGATAACGAGGGGGTTTGAAGGTACTTTTATAAGCTTGATGGAGGTCTATGGAGCAAACGTTAAGAACAAATACACACAGTATACAACAGAGAAGGAATAAAACCAAAACCTCACATTGACTGCTGTATGTGTGTACCTGTGTGTCTGTCTGTATGTATGTATCACACACAAACACACACGCTCACACACACACATACACACACACACATATTCACCCCCTCCCTCACCCCTCCACACACACACTGAGCATTGCCCTGCCAATAATCTAATGTATTCGGTAATTAAGGTAATTGATTGGTTGAAAAGAGAGAGAGAGAGAGAGAGAGAGAGAGAGAGAGAGAGAGAGAGAGAGAGAGAGAGAGAGAGAGAGAGAGAGAGAGAGAGAGAGAGAGGTGGGAGAAGGCAAAGAGAATGAAAGGAAGGGGGAGAAGGAGAGAGAGAGAGAGAGAGAGAGAGAGAGAGAGAGAGAGAGAGAGAGAGAGAGAGAGAGAGAGATAGAGAGAGAGAGAGGGGAGGGGGGGATACAAGAGGGAGAGAGGGTCCGAGTAGACACCCCATAACTGTTCAGTCACATACAAAAATACACGTCCACTTCCGTAATTTCATCTTCAACTATCGTTCTAGCATAAACAAAACGAAAATTATCCTAGGCATAGTAGAATAAACCCTTAACCCCTTCAGTAGCATGACGTAATTTTGATCATATTCTGGATACCATTAGACGATTTTCTTTACACTTTAATCAACGTCTAGGACTCAAAGGGGCAAATAGTACTCCAATGAACTTAGATTCTTCTTAAGCTGCACAAAACCGTCTAATATCAACTAGAATCAAAGGTAACAATACGTCATCGTGGTGAAGGTGTTAAGGGGGAAGAGTTTATGTATTGGTCGTTGTCTATAATTATTTACTTAATATTTGTTTAGTTTCCAACCTCGACCTCCATCAAGTTGAAAAACACATCCCCAAGATCTCCCTTCTAGATAAATTTGTACATTTTTCAGTAGACAGATGTTTCGGCCGAAGGCCTTTTTCTAAATAACACGCTCGTTATCGCTCGCCAGGAAAATATCGAAAGTGCACGAAAGGTTTTAAGATTGACAACGAAATGGGGCGAAAGGTCTTATAATCGCCAAACTAATGGACCAAACGTCATAAAGTTGAAAACTAATGGGGCTAAACATGAGCAAAACCAACCATCCCTCTCTTAAATAATTAATATTTATACTCTTCTGCACCAGTGACATCCTTTGCATTATACTCTGGCAAGTATGAGACGGTTTTATTCATCTTAAAAAAAGACGTCTATTCATTCAAAGACTACAGCTTATCTCAATTTTTGTTTTTAGCAATTGTATACCCTTCCTTAGCTTCGTAAAATCTTCTAAATACAGCTGAAATCAAAATATAAAGACGTTCAGTGATGTTGAGGAGTAATAGTTTGTTATATGAACCCGTTCAGTACCCAAAAAAAAAAAAAAAAAAAAAAAAAAAGTGCAGTCCTTTTAACTTTGTTCCGGCTACTATACATTAGACGAGGTTATTCATTTTAACTTTGTTCCGGCTACTATACATTAGACGAGGTTATTCATTTTAACTTTGTTCCGGCTACTATACATTAGACGAGGTTATTCATTTTAACTTTGTTCCGGCTACTATACATTAGACGAGGTTATTCATTTTTAACTTTGTTCCGGCTACTATACATTAGACGAGGTTATTCATTTTTCAACAGGGCCTCCAACAATTAATAGGCTTCGAACTATCTCACTTAACCTTTGTTACTACCAGAGACCCTTCTTAAACTGCACAAAAAAGTCTAAAGTAAGTATAACTACAATAATATGAACAAGATGTCGCCGGTACAGAAGAGATTAAGAGAGTACAGTATAAGTTGTAATGGGTGTCAGTATTTCTGATCCAAATTGTACATTAACTGTATAACTGTAAGACTATATAACTATAACTGAGAATGTATAACTGTATGACTGTATAACTGTGAGACTGTATGACTGTATAACTGATACTGTATAGCTGTGATATTGTATAACTGTATGACTGTATAAATGTAAGACTGTATAACTGTGAGACTATAATTGTGAGACTAAATAATTGTAAGACTGTATAACTGTAAAACTGTATAACTGTGAGACTGTATAACTGTGAGACTGTATAACTGAATGACTGTATAACTGTAAGACTGTGACACTGTATAACTCTATGACTGAATAACTGTATGACATACTGTATGACTATAACTGTATATCTGAATTAATGTATAACTGTATGCCTATGTAACTGTATGACTGTGAGACTATGCCTATAACTTTATGACTGTATGACTGCATAACTGTATGACTATAATTGTATGACTGTATACATGTATGACAACGTAAGTGTATGACTATGACTGTATAACTGTACGAATGTATACCTGTATGACTGCATAACTGTATGACTATAACTGTATGACTACAACTGTATGACTGGGAGATTGTATGCCTATAACTGTATGACTACATAACTGTATGACTGTATAACTGTGAGTGTATGACTATAACTGTATGACTGTGATACTGTATGCCTATAACTGTATGACTGCATAACTGTATGACTCTATGATTGTATGTAGAGTAAAGTTCTTAACCTCTGAAGTGCGCATGGGGGTACGTAGGTAGTAGGGGTAGGCAGCCCCGCCCAGGGAAGTACTACCGCCAAGGTTTCGGGAGACTCAGGGAATAGCCTGAATTCCATTTTCTCTCCCAGGCCTTGGTAGCTGGATACATATCTTTCTGCCTCACACATCAGGGGTATCAGGAAAACCCTCTTTATATAACATACACATCCAACTTCACGACATTGCCCTACATTGCTATCCTCTATCCATAAAACACTACTCTTCTCACTACATATCATACATGTAACACCATACACCTTACCCAATAAACATGGCAGTACAATTGTTAAGAGCAAACCTGGTGGTCCCTCGGATATCTACCCCCGGCAGGGTTGGGTCATTGACACAGGGCCCTCCCGGTCGTCATCATGCGACTGTGTCAAGAGCATTGCAACGTCCCAAAGCTGCTCGTCGGTGCAGCTTTTTCTTTAGCAATATAAGGGGACTTCACTCTAACATCAATTCTGTACACCAATTTCTTCAAGCAGAATCCCCTACTCTCCTTTTTTTGACAGAGACTCAGGTAACATCCACATCTGACACGTCTAGATTTAATTTTCCAGGTTATCAACTGCTTCAAAATTTCAGACCTAAAGGAGGTGTATGTTGCTTCGCAAAATCTGAAATTGCCCTGGAGGAGGTTACTAGTTTCAATTGTCCCTAGTTTGATTATTCTATATACAAAATAATTTCTGCTGGTAAATTTAAATACATATGTTGCATCTACCGTTCCCCAAATACTCCTCCAGAGCAAAGTCTTTTTGATTCTCTGTCCTCACAACTCAGTGTCCTCAACTTAAATGCTTCTTCTGAAATCACTGTGTTGGGTGATTTTAATGTCCATAATGTTGAATGGCTCACTCATTCAGCCAGGACTGATGATGCTGGTCTTGAATGTGAGCTATTTGCAGACTCATTTAATCTCACTCAACTAGTCAACCAACCCACCCGTGTACCAGATAATCCTAATCATAATTCCCACCTACTGGACTTATTTTTAACAACCAATTCAGAAAATTATGATGTTACAGTGAGGTCCCCGCTTGGATCTTCTGATCACTGTCTGATACAGGCCACCTGTCTATCACCTACCACACCTTCCCACTCTGAACCTGTTTTGGTGACTAAATGGCATTACGATAGGGCAGACTGGGAGGGTCTTCAAGGTTTCTTTATTGATATTCCCTGGACCTCTTTCTTTTCTAATGATGCACACTCCACCTTGAGCCACATACAAGATTTTGTAAAAATTGGAATGGAAACTTTTATTCCTCATCAAAAGTACAGTAAAAGATCTAATTCACCTAAATGGTTTGACCATAATTGTGCTAGAGTAACTGAACAAAAAGCAATAGCCTACAATGCATACACAAGATCAAAAACACATGAAGCCTTTAATTACTTTAGAAACATCAGAAATCATGCCAAAACTGTATTAAACCTAACTAAATCAAACTTTCTCCACAAGCAGGCAAATAAACTTCTAAATAATCCAAATGATAACAAAATATTTTGGTCTACTCTTAACTCATTTAAATCCAACTTCACTACTGCTTCATCCATTCCACCATTAAAATCTCCGACTGGCAATCTTGTAAGTGACCCACGAGGTAAAGCTAACCTTCTTGCGGATATTTTCTCCACCAACTCAACCTTAGATGAAATAAATCAAGATGTCCCTGTACTTAATTTTAATTCGCCTGAAATTCCTTCACTTAAGATCCACACCAGACATGTCAAAACTATTTTGCAGAATCTCTCGGTAGATAAGGCTCCTGGTCCAGATGAAATTCCTCCAATAGTACTTAAGAATTGCTCCTTGGTGCTCGCTCCTGTATTGGCAAAAAATTTCCGTCTGTGTACTCATACCTCATGCTTCCCAGTACCCTGGAAAGAAGCAAACATCCATCCAGTTCCTAAAAAAGGTGCCTCTTCAGATCCATCAAACTACAGACCAATAGCTATAACTTCCACTCTTGGTAAAGTCTTTGAAATTATATTAAATAATCACATAATTAAGCATCTTGAGAATAATAAATTAATCAGTGATAGGCAATATGGTTTTAGACGATGTCGATCAACTGCAGACATGCTTTGCCTTCTTACGCATCAAATCAACCAAGCTACAGACCAACATGGTGAAACACATACAATAGCACTGGATATATCAAAGGCATTTGATAGAGTCTGGCATCAATCCTTATTGTCGAAGATGTCACACTACGGCCTTGCATCATTAGTTCCACTAATTTCTTCTTATCTTCATAACAGAAAAATATGTGTAATGGTAGATGGCCTTTATTCTCAATTTCACTCAATAAATGCTGGTGTTCCCCAGGGATCAGTTTTGGCCCCAATTCTGTTCCTCATTCATATCAATGATCTCATATCTACCACTCATAATCCAATACATTCCTACGCAGATGACTCAACACTCCACAGTTCCTTCACATTTACCAATTCTTTCACCCAACCCGATCTTATAAATTCAAAAATAAACACTGCAATTTCTCTGAACCAGGACCTTTCTAGAATTAATGGATGGGGACAAAAGAATCTAGTTTCCTTTAATGCACAGAAAACCAAGTACATTCAATTTTCTAACCGACAGAATCTCACTGACTCCCATATATTTTTTAATGATGTAAATATTCCCACTTCCCCTAGTATTGACATTCTCGGTGTAACATTAACTACTAACTTGAGCTGGACACATTATGTTAGAAGCATTGCTAAGAATGCCTCTAAAAAACTGGGACTCCTGTACAGAGTTCGAGAATTCTTCACTGACGAGCAGTTGGCCGTGATATATAAAAGTCATGTGCGTTCTCAGAAGGATTACTGTTCACCTCTGTGGGGTGGAAGTGGAGTGGTTGCATTGAGGCAGTTGGACAAAATTCAAAATAAAGCTATTAGATTAATCAATAACCCTGCAATCACACAGGACCTTCCTACATTATCCATACGAAGAAACGTTGCATCCCTTGCATTATTCTACAGATATTTTCACAGCAATTGTTCCGAGGAACTTGCTTCAATTGTGCCGCCTCTCCACATCTTTCCCCGTAGAACTAGGGCAGCTGAGAGCGCCCATGAATTTACACTTTCTCCTCCACAATGCAGAACTTCTGCTTATCAGAATTCATTTATCCCCAGAGCTACTACTCTTTGGAATTCACTTCCCTCGAATTGCTTTCCACAAGCTTACAATCTACAAATGTTTAAATCCAGTTGTTACAAACATTTTATGAATGGAGGATGCCTTTAGGCACATGGACCTTTTTGTTTTATCTGTGTTTTTCCTTCCTCCGTTCATTGTCTCTTAAAAAAAAAAAAAAAAAAAATCTGCTATGGCAGTTCTGACTTGATCATCTTGAGTTTTAATTTTATTTCCAGGAGGTTTTCACCCATCTTGTCCGACAAAACACAGTGAAGAGGTTCTATACTATCACTGGAACAGAAGCTGCAGGCTGAAAAGACACAAACTTCTGCCTTTGGGGTAATTTTTTTCCTTTTAGGCCAACACGCTTCAGCTGAAATGGATGGACGTCCAGGCCCTGTGCGCATGTATTTGAGGTGTTTCCGTCACTAAAATATTCATTGTACCATTAACTCCCTCCGACATATTATGTTCCAATAAGTCCGAGGAGGCGGGAGCCCCAGGATTATTGCCACTGCCTCGCACTACACTCACAACAACACTGTGGCCGTTAGAATTATCGGAGGAGGCTGAGGTTGCCACTAACGGTTTTATCGTATGGTAACTTATAGGACTTACTGAGCTCATATGACGCACAATCGCGTCATAAACTTATTGGAGAGGTATGGAGATAAGTCCATATGACGCGATCACGTCATATGAGTTTTTGGTTCACCAGTCCATATTACGCGATCGCATCATATATAGTCTGGGGGAGTTAACACCTTACGAGCGGCCTATGCGGTTTATTTATGTGTACCGCACAGCGGGGTGTTTTTAGCCAAAATAGGGCTGTTTACGTGATCATTTTCATGCCTAAATAAGACCCAGAACGTAAAACAAGTACCTATCCCTGAAAGGGCATAAACAGAGCTTTCGAATGACACCATAACGATCCTTGTATGATGGATAGTTTTCTTGCAATAACCGTGCAACGCGAGTGCAAAAAGCAGGTAATTCGGTACTTTCAGTACATAATTGAGTATGTAGCGAGTGAGAGAGGGAGGAGGGAGCTGAGATTTGTGTCAGTAGGTTCGCCGCGGTGGTCTGGAGCAGTCATACGCTCGCTAGTCTCCTGCCACCACTTGTCTCTCTCTCTCAGCCACATTACGTGCTGAAATTGCCACTCGAGTTATGTCGAGCGCCGCCACATAGTCCAGCTTTATTTAACTCGACTTATGTTGCTCGCCGCTAATTAAGGGTTAATATCATTAATACTTATCATATGCACCTATTATGGGTTGATTATAAATGTATTAACCTGAAACAACAATAAAACGAGTGAAAACAGCGTTTGGATGGTCAAAATCGGAGATATAGCCAGCGAGTTGTATAATGTATGGGTGAGGCAAGCTGCTTTCCCGCCAATTTCCCCCAAGGCCACTGAGACACAGTCGATCGATACTCTCTCTCTCTCTCTCTTGCATTCGCTTGCTATCAGTGATGACCACACCCTCCAACCGGATTTCTAATGTTAGCACGAAAATATACCTCAGAATAAGGGAATAACAGGGAAAATAGGTGATAACTGAAGGAGAGGAGGAAAGTGGGGAAGGAGGGGAGGTAGAGGACTGAGATTTTGCATGGCCCAGGGGCCAAAAAAAAAAAATAAAAAAAAAAAAAAAAAAAAAAAAAAAAAAAAAAAAAATCGATGTCAAAAGTTGATTTTTTTTTTTCACTCACTCCTAAGAGTCTCCCAGCAGTCCGCCAGGGGAGCTCTTAAGAGTCTCCCTGCAGTTCCCGGGTAAAGGGCGTAGTGGTAGTTTGTTGGTCTATTTATCATTGTGTTGGTATATTTTATAGTAACCTCACTAGACCTACACCTACCTTTAAAAAAAACACTCTTTAGGCCCACTTTCAAGATAAATATTGTAAATTTTCGGAAGAAACATATTCCAGCCGAAGGCCGGTTCCTTCTAGAATGACATGCTTGCCAGGAACAAATTGACACTTAAATTGCACCAATTTTTGTTTTATTGACAAGAAATGGTGCGAAAGGCCTTAAAATCGCCAAACTATTGGAACGAATGCCTTAAAATCTCAAAGCTATTGGGATCAAATATGATGGAGAAACAACAACTGCCTCCCCCTTAATGGTGTGCCAGTTTGTGTGAGGCAGACTGTACATTATCTACATAACCCCAGCCCTGTACCAAACATTATAGTGTATTGCATACTACCTTCCTGCTTCATATATATATATATATATATATATATATATATATATATATATATATATATATATATATATACAGTATATATACAGTATATATATATAAACGGTAACGCAATGTGACGCAATTATCCTGAACTACATTACATTCCTACAAATTGTATAGGATGTATTGAAAAAACGCTTACAGACTTCAAGTGCTAAGTACCGATTACAATAACAAGTTAACTGTAATGAAATACAAAATAATCAAGCATTAATGATTTACAGGATATAAAGTCAAATAATCAGTGTCGTCCAAGCATGTGCTATAAGCCGAACACTGGCATTGGTCTCCCCCTTCATCATCCCTTCCCCCTCCACCCCGTTCCCCTCCCCCACATCTCCTAATTTATACCCAGGAATGTTGAATCTATAAACATAATTGGTTTTCGGGGTGAACTAAAGTAACTTATGTTCGCTTTATAACCCCTTTACAACTCAAAATATATTCTGTTAATATCAAACACTTGAGTATCTTTCTTTCAACATAGGACAGATCGAAGGCATCTTGGATGAAGCAAACTACGATCCTCAAGTGGTCTGCAGATATTACTGTTTTTTTGTCGGGCTATAATAATTACAGCTCGTGATATAGTCTTTACTAAAATCCAGATCTGGACTTATAGACCGTAAATAAACTCAACAGGAACTTCCCGAACACGTTCTTAATATTACAATTAAGTATTCAACTAGGTACTACAGAACTCAATAACAACACACATGTGAATTATATGCACAAGTTTATTCAAAGGCATAGAAATATTATCTTCACTTATTGGCTTGGTTCATAGGGGTAATTCAGACTATTGGATTACCTTAATAATTATGGGAATTATAAGGTAACGAAGCGAATATATGTTAGTAGAATAGACCAAAGGGAGATAAATTTTACTTCAGCGTTGGTAATAAACAAAGCAGGAAATATGCAATTAAATAAACACGTGACCTATAGTATCAACCCTTAATAATAATAATGATGCGGGTCGAGTGTCTTTCGTGAATTAAACAACAATAAAGAGAATCATTCAATCTCGCAACAAGAGAGGATGAATGAATTGAGGAGTAAAATAAATACACAGGCAGTGAGCGAGATGTATGAGTGGGGCGCGTGCGCTTGAGCTAGGTAAACGCTCTCAGGTAAACGCGACCTTTAATCAGCTAGCGTGTCAGGTCAAGAACTCTACTGCGGGGTTGGAAAATACAATTCTGGTTTGTGTAAATATGAACTTAATCTCAGAGATATTACGATGAAAGTAGGGGCAAGGTATTACTTATTTCTGTTCACAATTTACTATGTATGTAGCTCAAATTAGGTAATTTAGGATTTGAACTATATATTCCCTTCAATCGAACGTATGCAATAATTACGAACTCGGTCGAGGAATTCAGATGTAATGTTATTAATATAATTACGAATTAATTAAAGAGACATATTTACTAACTGCATATAAAGACAAAGTCTAATTAACCAAATGTGACTAATTAGCAGATGTCCTAGAAACGCTTATAATGGTAATAGCGTAAGGACATAATTAACAAAATATTAATTATGCTAAAAGTGACGCACAAGACGAAGTTATACTATGAAAATACTCAGAAGGGTATTAACAAGATATCTGAACGAGTTAACAGAGTCTTAATAAGAATTCATCTTAATAAGTGGTGTATTCGAGATGATGGTAAATTTAGATAAAAGACTCTATGCAATGCTAGAATTCCTAGACAGTAAGAATTTAGAATTATCTACATCAATACTCGCATGAACGATAACATTAGTTCATAAAATAATTACAATAACGATTAAGTAATCGTATGAGAAATTGGGGGACTTGGAAAGTATCTAACTTGGGGAATGATAATCTTCACAACGAGGATACTGAGATAAATTAAATATGAAATTGAGCGTAGGTTCTAGGTAATAAGTTATGAATTAAGAAGGGGAATCAAGACACGAAATACACTTCGACCTCAACTTGTAACATACATA
Organism: Paralithodes platypus; assembly: GCA_032716605.1. Classification (NCBI taxonomy): domain Eukaryota; kingdom Metazoa; phylum Arthropoda; class Malacostraca; order Decapoda; family Lithodidae; genus Paralithodes; species Paralithodes platypus. The sequence goes on along the minus strand of CM064483.1, from coordinate 33,907,935 downwards.
ACAGAATACATATATTAGGAAAATCTGTGAGTGCGTGGCGTGATAAATTAAGGAACACGAGTATGCAAGGTATGCGTAGGACGTTCTATAGGATATTTAAACAAGATTAATATAGGATCTTGAACACAGATCTTAGTTAAGAATTACTATCAGTTTCAGAAAGATTAACACATACGCAAAATAAAGATCTTGGGCACAGATCTACTTATAATCACACGCTTTCATGATTCACATATTTTAACCTATACCTCGACAACAATAATCACAACTCAAGATATACAGAGACACTTAGGGTAATGTTGGAGGGTAGTGAGAGAGCAGGGCTGGCCGACGTAGAGCGTAGGTTCGTGTAGCTGCACTTCAGGGGGGTAGGGTGTCACTCGAGCAGGACTTCAGGTTCCAGACTTCAGAGGTCACCACCACTCTCTCCGGCAGGGGGCAGGTTTGGGCCAAGCTTCTGCTGTGGTTAGCTGTCCTGTCCTTTCCAGGCTGAGTACAGTACCGCAGTGGAGGTTTGCATACTTTTCCACTAAATCTTTGAAGTAATATCCGAATTAATTCTTGACTCTCTTTTATATAGTCTCGCGGCAATAGGGGTATTGTGAATTCGTTGTGATGAAGTTGTGAGGTTTAATACTAATAGTAGACATGGCTGGTTAATATTTATAGGTGTACTTATATATTAGGTAACACATTTATATCATACAAGGCATTTATTCACCCTATTCTTGGAGAAATCTTACTTATTAGGATTACATCATTCTCCAGACTCTTAGACAGACTGGTGTATTGCTGGCCTATTTGTGCTTCTTGTCTTGAGGTTATTATATCTACAGGACTGGCATAACTGGTACTCCTGTTCAGGTCCATTAATATTTTATGCCTGTAAGCTTCTGGTCGCTGGTGTTCAACTTGCATAAACAAGGCTTCATCATATTGCATATCTGGGGTTGGAGGGGATGCTGTCCTGTGATTGGTTGGTGTGGTTTGAAAGCAGGGCTGTGGTTGGTTGGGGCAGTTTCGCATGCTCATACCTGCTGCTTGGTGCCATAGAACATGAGAAGCTCTGGGTGGTAGGGGTGGCTCCTGTGGTAAACTATCAATGGAAGTTAAATATTACTAAGCTATAATGAATCAAATAAAATCAATCTAAATGAATACTCTATATCTAAATTGAATTCAATCTGAAACAAGCTAATTTATATCCAAAGGTCTCACATAATAAATGTATATAATTATAGGGTAAGGTTATAAGGGTTAATATTAGCCAGGAATTAACTCACCAATAGTTCCACGTGGCAATGGGGCAAGGGAGAACGTTTTACCCAATATGGCGGTGGACAATGGGGAACGAGACTTCGGTCCCAAGACACGAGTCAAGTTAAAGAAAGAATAAATGATTACATGGGAATGGACATGAATAATATGCTTATCTATCAGTCAGTCATGATGTCGATGAGAGCGTCGTGATGGTGTAGCTGGTATTGCTGAAAGTGTATTGTGATTAGAGGCACAAAAGCACGATCAACTGAGGGCGGAAAATTAGATGTTAACTGGTTGGTGTTCGTGAAGGCTCTGACGTACCTCAAAAGCACACCTTGCTGCCTTGGCAAACCGCCAGGAGCCACAATTATCGTACCGCATTTAGGTTGCTCTATACGATAAATTATATTAATATATACGATAAATTCATATATACTACATAAGACCATGGCAATATTGCTTAATAGCATATTAGGCCTTTTATAACTTAACTTATTTACAATCTTATAATATACGATCTACTCGTCCTACATCGTGCTGTAGGAGAGATCGTGACGTCACAGAGACATACAAGATCACAAAAGAGTCATAGTCTATCGTATTTATACGATACACTCCCCCCACAAAAAAGACCTGAACCCCACCTTAAACCTAAAGTTGCCCAGAGGCTATCTTCTGACGCCACAAGTCGACAGCGCCAGCAGCAGCGCGTCTGGGACGCGTCCCGGTCCGAGAATGATCACCATCAGTATGAGGTGAGTCGTTCCTTCGAGAATCCTCGGACCCAGCAATAACAGGTGGAGCCTCAGATTGCAATGCGGAATATAGCTCCAAAGCGTACACACGTGCGATAGGACGAACACTAGTTCCAGTGGCTGTCTTTAATAGCGCCACCCGCTCTACAGAGTCTGCCCCCTTGTATACCTCCAATACGCGGCCTAATTTCCAGTATAAACGAGGACTATCTTCTTTAATTAAAACAACGTCACCAACTGTAGGGGCCGTTGGTCTACCAGAGGGAGTAACACTCCTTTCCCTCAATGCTAGCAGATATTCACTAATCCACCGTTTCCTAAAATCCTCGATTATCCTGGATATATACTGGTATCTCTTAGACACCGCTACCGCAGAGTACAACGAGGGATCCTCTAACTCTACTATGGACTGAAAATCAGATGGAAACGCAGTCAATGGTTTTCCATATAGCAAGTGAGCTGGCGTTAATGGTAGTGGTTCTTGCAGGTCGGTGTACACATATGTAAGCGGGCGATCATTCACGACTGCCTCTATCTCTGTGAGGACTGTCGTCAACTCACTCTTCTTTAATAGAGCACGTCCTACAACCGCTCTTAGTCCTGACTTTACTATGCCGACACACCGTTCCCACATTCCACCAAACCAAGGTGCCTTAACTGGAATGAACCTCCATTCGCACTTCTTCTCTCCCAAAAAAGTGATGATAGTAGGATCACTACTCATATCCTTTAGATATTTTGATGCTTGGACATAAGTGGGAGCATTGTCGCTAAGAATGAGTTGAGGGAATGAACGACGGGCACAAAACCGTCTAAACGCCAGCATAAATTCTTCGCTAGACATATTATCACATAGTTCTAGGTGTACTGCTCGAGACGTCGCACAGGTAAACAATAATATATAAACCTTCTCACTCTCCCTCGTCTTCAATGCCCCTGTGTAATCTAATCCTACCGCTTGGAAAGGTTCTACATGCTTTACACAGCATTCAGGTAGGGGTGGAGCTGGTCCAGTTGCATATGGTTTACCCTTTAGTCTCTGGCATATTACACACTTTCTCACTACGCGTCGAGCTACTTGTCGAACTCTGGGTATCCACCATGTGAGACGTAAATTTGATATAATATGACATACCCCGTAGTGTTTTACTTCCCTATGTGCACGTACGATCAATAGATCAGTAACGTGATGTCTTGTTGGCATAAGTATAGGTCGGTTTGTGCCGTCTGGTACACCCGACCACTTCAGGCAACCCTCACACCTGATGAGGCCATTGTCTAGGTGCAACCTTAGTTGACGCACTATATTAGGCATTAATGTCTTATTCGAGCTTTTCAAGGATTCTAATTCATTGGAAAAGGTTTCTACTTGAACCCATTTGATCAAAGTTACTTCAGCTGCTTTAAATTCACGAGCATCAATGTTGTGACCCCTGTTGCAGAGTTGGCCCGTTACTTTAAGCTTAAGATTGGATACATATCGCAACACCCAAGCTACAACTCTGACTAGTTTATTATAGTCACCGAATCTTGCCCACTTTATGATAGGACCCGGTGGCTCATTTGGTTGGGCTGTAACTGCCACTGTTTCCAGTGGCAGAAGTCCCTCACCAACAGCATGCCATATCGTCCATTCACTTTCATGGAGCAGCCACTTTGGACCCTGCCACCACAATTCGGACTTCATTAACTGGCTAGCCATTATACCCCTAGTTATGAGATCACTAGGGTTTTCCTTTGTATTTACATAATGATAAGCAACGTCTGGCAAAAGGGCTCTAATCTCATCTACCCTATTCCGCACATAAACTGGCAGAGACTTCTTGCTATGTATCCAGTTGAGTGCGACCTGACTATCGCACCATACGTGAACGATTTCAATATTTAATTCGCTCTCGTATGCTGCGCGTACATGTTGCACCAGATGTGCTAATAGCAGCATGGCAGTCAATTCCATTTTAGGGATAGTTACCTTCTTAACCGGGGCTACTTTGGCCCGGGCTGTAACTAAATGTGCCCCAAATGAAGTAACAACATATATGGCTACCCCGTATGCCGTGGCGCTAGCATCGCAAAACGTGTGTAACGTAACGTCACCGAACGCCGCCACTTTACGAGGTATAGGTTTAGTACATAGGATGGCATATTCATTCAACAACAATGTCCCTTGGTCATTCAGGTCCTCGGGCAAACTGTCATCCCATCCTATTTTACGTCTCCAAACTTCCTGCATTAGAATTCTAGCTCTTATGGTAACAGGTAATGCTAGACCCAAAGGATCAAAAAATTGCGCAACTTTGCTCAACAGACTTCTTTTTGTGTGCGCTCCTGTCTGCTGAGCAAAAGACCTTGTTTGAAAAGATAGTATGTCATGTTTAGGTTGCCAGATCATCCCCAAATTTCTGGACTTTTCCTGGTTAAGAGATGCCGTACCATCCACCTGTATTAAACTCTGAAGATCTTCACTATTAGTAACCCACTCGCGGAGAAATAGATGTGCATCCGCAAACAATCTGCGTGCTTGCCAGTATGCATACAACAAATCATCTTGACTATCGCTAGTACCCTGCAAATTGTCAATGTATAATCCGCGAGATAGTTTACTTGTGTCCTCATGAGTGTCAGCTAGATGTTTTCTGATTGTGGCATTTAACAAAAACTGCGAGCAAGTGGCCCCAAAGAGTACAACCCGAAAACGGTATATTATGATGGGACTTTCAGAGTCGCTAATGTCGCTGAACCAAAGAAAGCGGGTAACATCTCTATCTTCCTCCTTTAGCTTGACCATCAAGAATGCTTTCTCGATGTCACTGGTATAGGCGTACTTTCCCAGCCTAAACCGCAATAGATGTTGGGACAGGTCCGACACCATGGACGGACCTGTCAACAGGCAGTCATTCAGACTGGGTTGTTGACCTTGGTGGGCAGAACAGTCATACACCACCCGTATTGGTGTGGTGACGCTGTCTTTCTTTACCCCATGATGGGCCAGATAGTGAACCCTACCCTTCTTACACGGTTCCTTGACATCGACTCTCTCAATAAAACCCCTATCCTCATAACTCCGAAATACATCGTCATACGCCTGGCGCGTGCTCGGTTCGTTAGACAATTTCCGCTGCAATGCGCGCAAGCGACCTAATGCCAAACCATAGTTGGTAGGTAGGCTTATCTCACTGTTCTTCCAAGGTAAACTAACTTTATATTGCTTGTCTGAGGCACAGTAGCACACAGACTCGTCAAACCTTTGTAGCGCAACTTCCGAGTCATAATCAGTCTCCATAGGATTAATGCCTATGTGATCCAATCTCCACAGTCGTTCCAGGTCGAACTCGGCAGCCATCTTAGGGTCACTAGGTTGGGAATCCTCCCTTCCCAACTCCTCTGCCGCGGTTACATTGACTCTATATATCGAGACCGTGTCGACCAGGACCTTTGACTGTGTAGTATGCACCTTTCCGCTCATGCAGTATCCAAATTTAGTGGGGATTAAAATTACACCACACATCTTTTTAAATCCAGGGTATACTACTTCATAATAATGATCCACACCAAGTAGAACATGCACCTCACTCTGATTTCCCATGGGATCTGACAAGTTAACCCCTTTGCTATGTAATGCGTGTTCCACCTTCTTCACACCCACAGATACATATTCTGGTAGGGTGTCTACTACGATACAAGTCATAAAGTACCGGTTTTTACGATAGAAATATGAAATCTCCGCTATCTCGTAGTCTTGTTTATCAGTAACCCCTGTGAAGCCCTGTAATCGAAGAGTCTCAGCCCCTACGATTCGGTGCTTCGGTCCCACTAGTACGGACCTCTTTATAAAGGAACGTTGAGACCCTTGATCTAGAAGTACCCGACAAACTTTGTTACTGTCATTACCTTCCATGGGAATCTGTATTGTGGGCAATATAGTGGTGTCTTGCGTGCTACCTAGTGCCACAGTTGTAGTACCCTCATTTTTGACGTCTTTGACTTTATCTGCAGTAGGACACAACTTATCAAAGTGATGTCCTTTGCAGTGCCGACAGGGCCTTAAGTATGTAGCAGTACATTGTCCCTGCTTACCATGTTCCCCACTTAGACAACCTACACATAGCTTCAATCTTCTCGCCTGTGCTAGTTTTGTCTCATTTGTCGGGTATTTTACACAGAAACTCCATTTATGTTTGTTGTTACATAGCTTACATAGAATCTGAGCAGGTTTCTTATACACACCCTCTTTCTTTACTTTAGTCCCCACTGTCATGCTTACTGTTCCCCTCTTCTCCACATTCTCACTCCCTCCCGACTCATACATTCTCCCTTTGTTCAACTGTAGATTATTGATCTCCTTACTGAACTGAGTTTTGAATTCCCCCAGCTCAAATGATCTTACCTTATCAAGTATTGCCATAGGAAGCTTCTGACGCAAGATAATGACTATCATTTCCTGCGTGGTAAGCCCTAGGGTATCTAGCGATCGAGTATGGCACTCCATATTTGCCCTGAAGTTTGTCAACTCATCAACCTTATACTGTGGTTCTGCGAGCCCCAACAAGGCAACGACATGGGCCATCTTCAACTGCTCTCTATCCCCGTATGTGGACTCTAATAAGTGTACCGCTTCAAGATAACTACCACCTACTACTGCAAAACCCTCTATTAAATGTAAGGCCTCTCCTTCCATTTGTCCCTTCAGATAGTGAAACTTGCGGACATTATCCAAAGAGGATTCATGAACCGTAGATCGAAATAGGTCCCAGAAAGCTAACCACTCGGTCAACTTGCCCCCAAATGTAGGAAGATTGAGCTTTGGGAGGTGTACAGTATGTTTTGGGTCAGCCCTTCTATGGGCCTCATTATCGCCTCCCTTCTTACTTGCGACAGCACGCTGTAATAGGCGCTTCGCTCTAAAGACAGGTTCGTCATAGAGGGCGCGATTATCACACTCTGTAACTATCTCTTCCTCCTCTATCATGTCAGCCACAATCACCTCACTCAGAGCCGTAATACGACCGTGGGTAGCCTGGACGTTATCTAATCTAGCCTCCAATTCCTCTAGATCAGCAGTAGTGATGAAAGTGTTTAAGTCCACAATTAGCCTATTTAACACTCCCCGAAGTCCCGCCCTTTGATTTTTAGGGGCTTTGCTTAGCACCCCACTAGACGGTGTCTCTTTATGGTCTTTATCCATTTTGCATGTGAGCCTATAGGCTATGTATCTAAATATCACGTTACAAAAACAACGGCCAAATAATAGGCTACTTAAGAGACGCCAACCGGCGGACTTCTATGTTATGGAGAAAAAATAGTACACTATATAGCAATACCTACTAATGGATCATATTGAACAAGAAAAAATGTTAGGTCAGGTCATATGTCACAGGAAGTCTGAAACAGAAAAGAAAATTATTGGGGAAAGATGATGGGTGGGATGCAGGACTTAGGCAGGCACAACAATGTGACCCTGCATTCCGGCTCTAACCATCGCTTGGCTAGCCTTGCCAGTTTATCATAGAGTTGTTCCTGCATCCTGTTATATGTCCCCTTGTTCATTGCCTTAAAATCCCTTACTGGTAGCTAATTCCCGGGTCTGGGCACCAATTTGGTAAACTATCAATGGAAGTTAAATATTACTAAGCTATAATGAATCAAATAAAATCAATCTAAATGAATACTCTATATCTAAATTGAATTCAATCTGAAACAAGCTAATTTATATCCAAAGGTCTCACATAATAAATGTATATAATTATAGGGTAAGGTTATAAGGGTTAATATTAGCCAGGAATTAACTCACCAATAGTTCCACGTGGCAATGAGGCAAGGGAGAACGTTTTACCCAATATGGCGGTGGACAATGGGGAACGAGACTTCGGTCCCAAGACACGAGTCAAGTTAAAGAAAGAATAAATGATTACATGGGAATGGACATGAATAATATGCTTATCTATCAGTCAGTCATGATGTCGATGAGAGCGTCGTGATGGTGTAGCTGTGTGTATTGCTGTAGGTGTATTGTGATTAGAGGCACAAAAGCACGATCAACTGAGGGCGGAAAATTAGATGTTAACTGGTTGGTGTTCGTGAAGGCTCTGACGTACCTCAAAAGCACACCTTGCTGCCTTGGCAAACCGCCAGGAGCCCAAATTATCGTACCGCATTTAGGTTGCTCTATACGATAAATTATATTAATATATACGATAAATTCATATATACTACATAAGACCATGGCAATATTGCTTAATAGCATATTAGGCCTTTTATAACTTAACTTATTTACAATCTTATAATATACGATCTACTCGTCCTACATCGTGCTGTAGGAGAGATCGTGACGTCACAGAGACATACAAGATCACAAAAGAGTCATAGTCTATCGTATTTATACGATAGCTCCTGCATTTTCTTGTCCCTTCGTTGTTTCCGTGTTATGGGTTTAGCTGGTGGACCCCGCTGCAGGCTGACAATTCTGCAACTGGCTTTTGCATTTGGCTGTAGCAACCCTGTCATTTCACCACTATCGGCGAGGAAAAAGTCGCGACCTCGCGCTTGAAGAATGTAAGATCGGTTGGTGGTTGTGTTCATGACGGGTGTCAGGTTTTGCAAGGTGAGCAGCCATAATGTGGTCCATAGGTTTGGTGACGTCCATGACCAGGTTTAAATGTAGAGGTTCTTCAGCGTGAGCAGCTAGTTGTAGGAGCTGGTTAGGAGTTTTCACAGGTGTTGGTTTGATGCCATCAAAAATGGACACACTGTTAATTTTCATGGTTGGTGGCGTCGTTGAAGGGGTAGCTGCAGTAGGAGGTGTCCTTGGAGTAGGTCTGGTCACTGCTGGTTGGCGAGGAGTAGTGACTGGGACAGGAATGGCTGGTGATGAGTGTTTGGAGGTAGGCGTGGCTGTACCAGGTAGGGTGACCTCGCATTAGGTGGTGTGGTTATTAGTGGAGCTGGCAAGGTAGGTCTTGGGTGATCTCACCGGATGTATGTTGGTTTGAAAGAAGGCACCCATCGTTGAGGGGCCACCACACGTTGACTAGATCTTGTGCATGTAGGGTTAGATCGAGTAGGGATTAGTGAAGGATGAGAAACACGGGATTGAGGGGAAGGGGAAGAAGCAGAGCTAGAAGAATGTGATGGTTTATTTGTTATGTTATGTCTGGGACGGATGACTGGGGAAGGTCGCGTGTTAGAAGATGATTGAGGAATGTCCCTGGGAAGTAATGGAAGAGGCCGTGTAACTCGTTTCATTTGGGATTGAGATCCAGAAGGAACAGGAGATTTTAGTTTAGATGCATAAGAGTGGGGACTGGAAAAATTAGGAACAAGAGGGATAGGTACAGAAGGAGGTACAGTAGTGGGAGGGTGAGGAGCGGAAGTGACAGGTGGAGTAATCAGATTAGGAATGTTGGCAATTATAGGAGTTGTAGGTAGAGTACCCGAGGATTCTGAAACATTAGGTATACTGACAGATGGTGAGGCTTGTACAGGTAAAGGGCGTGGTTGATGACCAACTTGAGAATGAAGGATTGAAGGAGCAGAGACAGTGCGTGTAGGTATAACAGGTATGGGTGTGTACACAGTAGGAGGTGGGCGTGACTGTAATAGGGGGGTGGGCGTATGAGCTAAAGCGTTCAAATCTGGAAGGGTTCCTTGTTTGTGGGTGGGTGTCACAGGTAGGGTGAGGTCAGGTAAGGCAGGTTCTGTGGATCCTAAATTCTGGTTATCAGTTGCAGGCAATATGTCATTCTGAATGGGGTCAGCAAGCATAACTATATTCTCATTAATAGGCTGAAATCTACGGACATGCCTGTTACACCTGTTACGATATGTGCGCGACTCACCAAAATAATTAATGATAACCTGGTAGCAGCTTGGAACAGATAAGATTTCGAAAGGTCTTTTAAACCTGGGTTTGAGCTTGGATGGTACTGGTAGGTGGGCATAACTAGATCACCAATACAGTGAGGGCTGGCTTTGGGAGTTTCATCAGGTTGCAGATCTTGCACATACTGGATTTGTCGTAGTCGATTTTTGAGATGCACTAGAGACTGATCAAAGTTGGAGGAGGGCTCATACGGGGGGCAGCTAGATGACAAATGGGAAGGAGCAATGGTGCCACTCCGTCTTCTCGAGGGCAAGTGTTGATTCCCCATTGTACAATACGAACTTGGCTGGACCAATCTTTGGAATCCATTTGTTGCAAACGGGTTCGGATTTGATTGGCTATCGTTCTGTGGCTTCTCTCGCAGATGGAATTCCCTTGAGGCCAATAGGGAGAGGAATGACTGATCTTGAAACCACACATCATCGATAACTGTGACCATATGTGGCTGGTAAATTCTGGGGCATTATCAGAATGGATTGCTTCTGGTAGTCCAAAATAAGGGAAGACATGCTGAATCAGTGCTTCAGCTACTGAAATTGCTGAATGATCTTTTGCTGGACACGCAATGAGATACTTGGAGTATGTGTCCACAAAAGTGATGATATACTTGAGTCCGTGACTATTTTCTAAAGGGCCCATCACGTCTACTGCAAGCAATTGCCAAGGTTTGGAAGCAGTTAATTTCCCAGCTGTGCGGGTTCTGTCTTTTCCCAACGCACATGCTTTGCACGACTCAGTGATGCGTTTGGCGGTGATGTAAGGTGATGGGGTCCAGTAAACTTGTTGGAAGGTGGAGATGAGCTTTCTTTGTGCAAGATGAATGGACTGCATCATGGTTAAGGCAACTTGAGGGGTTATAACTATTTTACCGTCCAAGGTGAAAAGATTATCACCTCGCCTGGTTAGTTGGTTGAAAAAAATTCTTGGCATCCAGTCTGGCTTGTTTTGTTGTTGGTAAGCTTGTAGAAGGTCCTGTTGACTGTTGCTTGAAGCGTCTTGGTGATGGATAGCGAGGATGGTGTGTGTTGGTTCGTCGTGGTGAGGTGCAGATTCAGACAGTGATAAAGGGAGACGAGAAAGCGCATCAGCATTAGTATGCAACTTTCCTGGTTGATAGGCAATCTCTATGTCAAATTCCTCAAGAGATTCCCTCCACCTGACTGCGGCTGGCACATGCAATGATATGTTCTTTGCCGTCCCTGGTCTGTCCTAATACGGCCCCAATGCCAAACTGTGACACGTCAGTGTACAACCGGAACGGCTGGGCGTAGTCGGGAAAGGAGACCACGGGAGATGCAACTAACTTGGTCTTGAGATCATTGAAGGCTTGAAGTCGTAAATCGGTCCATAAGAAAGGCTCTTCTTTTCTTGTGAGGTCATGTAGAGGTTTGGCGATAGTAGCAAAGTTCTTCACAAACCTTCTGTAGTATGAAGCTAAGCCCAGGGAAGCACGTACACCTTTTACGTTCATGGGAGGGGTGATCTTGCTGATTATTTCAAGCTTACTTGGGTCAGGTGCAATTCCTTCCTCTGAGACAATGTGGCCAAGAAAATTTACCTCGGTTTTTGCTAGAGTGCATTTGGCAGGTTTCAGTTTCAGGTTAGCATCTCTGATTCGTTGAAATACATGTTGGAGTCTTCGTAGATGTTCTGGCCAGGTCTTACCGAACACAATGATGTCATCAAGGTAAGTTAGGCAAGTTTCCCAGGTTAACCTTTGTAGCACCGATTCCATCAGTCTTGAAAAAGTAGCTGGACCATTACATAACCCAAAAGGTAACACAGTGAACTCATACAGGCATCCTTGGCTGGTAGAGAATGCTGTTTCTGTTCATGTTCCGGCAAGACAGGTTGTTGTTGTTGTTGTTGTTGTTCCCCAAGCTGCCTGGCCGAACAGCCCCAAGGCCCCGAGTAAGGCCAAGGCCATAAACGAGCGACCCCACAGAACCCTCCCTGCCGACCACAATAAAGCCTGGGTGACCGAAGCCACTCCATGGCGGGGGGCTGAGAGGGTGCGTAAATGGGAAACCAAAGCCCCACCCAGGGCCCTGTGCCCCTCAGCAATTATGAAGAGAAATTTGAGGGGCAAAGGAATAATGTGACGCTTTAGCTTCCAATCTTGGTAGATAGGGAGGTCAATCCACGGAAGAGACGCCGTCACTCGAGATCTAGAAAATATATAAGTAAAAGGAACAGTCAGAGTAAGCTATGGGTATGGCAGAGATCGCTCAGGTCTCACTCTGATAGACCAGCCCATCACCAGGGCAAGACAGGTACTTGCCAGTAGGGCAAGACAGGTACTTGCCAGTAGCAAGCTTGCAAATCTAGAGTAGTGAACCATTTTGCACCAAGTAATGGGTCGAGAGAGTCATCAATCCTTTGAAGAGGTGTAGCGTCTTTAATGGTGACGTCATTAAGTTGCTGGTAGTCAATGCAAAACCGGGTTGATCCGTCCTTTTTACGGATCAGTACTACCAGAGAAGACCAAGGGCTGGTGGAAGATTTTACAACTCCTGTGGCGAGCATATCTTGGACTTGCTTTCCTTCTTCCTCGCATTGAATTGGGTTTTTCCTCCTTATTGGTTGCTTAAAGGGGTGTCCCACGGTGTGAATGGGGTGATGCAACATGTCCGTTTTCCCCATATCTCGACTAGAGGTAGCAAAAATATCTTGATACGAAATTAGGAGGTTTCTGAGGTCAGTTTGTTGGTTAGAAGTGAGAGTGGATGGTATGTCAGGAATGGGGTTTTTATAGGGAGGTGAAGATTCAGAGGGAACATAGAATTCGTCTGAATACATTTCTAGGTCGCCAATGGCCAGGCCCTTAGGCAGAGTTTTTTTTTTTCTGATATATTGGCGATTTTGATGCAATTCATCTGATGTGGTAGCAAGCAAGGAGTGGTTAGGCATACCCCATTGAAAGGGCTTTGGAGGTGTGGGGTCACAAGGACATTTCCTTGAAGGGTAGGTACTAATGGTACCCATTTCTCTTGATGAGGGGGGACTGTACTGGAGGAGGCAATTATAGCTTGAGAAATTATATATGGTTGCAGAGGGGCACTATCTTGCGTACTTTGGGGGGCAGCAGTGACAGGTAGGGATATCTGCATAGTTGGGGATTTTATCTGCTTCAAATTGTCCTTAGCAGAATGTTTGTTTTGTTCAGGTTTGGAAGGTGGATCATAAGATAAGGTTCGGTGCCTACAATTTCTTGAGGCACCTAAAGATATCAACAAATCGAGACCTAAATATCCATCATATTTAGACTCACTGGAATGGTATATCATGAAAGAGTGATGAACTCCGTGATTGGGATGAGGGGTGTTAACATATAACGAGAGTGTCTGACCAAGGTTAGGAATATCTTGATCATTGGCACTAATTAATATTATGGAGGAAGATTGTATTTGTCCAAAAACATGCTTATGTATCTGGAAAAATGGTAGGAATAAGTAAGAACGGGAAGCCCCCGTATCAATGAGGAGTCGAACTTTCACCCCATTCAGCGTGATTTTGTGGTACACCGGAAGTCCGTCATCCGATGTCCCGTCATGAGCCCCCGCCATCGTTGCGACTATTTGTTTGGGGGGGCAGCCTAAAAATCCTGTGGATCTGGCTGGATAATTTCAGGCTGATATGTCTCTAGTTCTCCTTCTGCTTCTCCTTCCTCGATTCCGGCCGTCCCATCGTCAATAATGGTAGAGATCTGCTTTGGCTTGATCCATGGGATTTGTGCCCACCAACTTGGAGTCCTTGTCCTCTTTCTCATGAGTTCATTGAAGGATCTCTTGAGGGACCAGATCATGCAGGGCCCAGAGCAGGGTTTCAAGTCTGCTGGCCGGATTCAGGCCCAGTCCTCAGCTTTGTCTGCTGGCCGAGGAGCTACTGGGCGACTTCTGAGCGTTGGGTTAGTAGAGGGATGGGTAGTGGCTCTACTTATTGCAGAAATTTTGTTAGCTGGGTCTCTGGATTTCCTCAATGCCATGATTCTTCTGATCACAGGCAGATCTGCATCATAGTTGGTTGGCTCTATGATGGAGAAATGATCGGCCACGGGGTCAGGTAGGATTCTCACCAAGGTTTTGAAGATTTTTTCTTCCTCTGAGCGGTCGTTTCATCCGGAAAGGCCGTCAATGCGATCTGGTGCAGTTTCTCCTCAGTCTCATCCAAGTTTCCGGTAAACTTGACTTCATGGAATTATTTATCAGCTATGGTTTGTCCCAGAACTGGGTTTATTGCGGTTCTTACATACACCTCGAACTGCGCCCAGGTTAAGCCAGGCATATTGTCGTGCACATACCCCGACACATTAGTTGCATATTTCCCTAATTTCAACACAATTATACGGATCTTGGAAGCATCCTCGTTTCCGAACATAATGTCCAGGACCGGTTTGACTATTTCCAGATAGGTATAAATGTCATAATCCTCAGGCTTGAATGCCGGGATATCAAGAGACCTAGTAGCTGCCATGATGAATAATGTAAATACACTAATTGAATACAGAAAAACAAATTTTAGAGATAAGAACACTCGTGTTGGTAGCCGTATTGAAACACCGCTGCCGCCAGTGTTTTATCGGGCTAAAATAATTACAGCTTGTGATATAGTCTTTACTAAAATCCAGATCTGGACTTATAGACCGTAAATGAATTCAACAGGAACTTCCCGAACACGTTCTTAATATCACAATTAAGTATTCAAATATGTACTACAGAACTCAATAACAACACACATGTGAATTATATGCACAAGTTTATTCAAAGGCATAGAAATATTATCTGCACTTGTTGGCTTGGTTCATAGGGGTAATTCAGACTATTGTATTACCTTAATAATTATGGGAATTATAAGGTAACGAAGCGAATATATGTTAGTAGAATAGACCAAAGGGAGATAAATTTTACTTCAGTGTTGGTAATAAACAAAGCAGGAAATATGCAATTAAATAAACACGTGACCTATAGTATCAACCCTTAATAATAATAATGATGCGGGTCGAGTGTCTTTCGTGAATTAAACAACAATAAAGAGAATCGTACAATCTCGCAACAAGAGAGGATGAATGAATTGAGGAGTAAAATAAATACACAGGCAGTGAGCGAGATGTATGAGTGGGGCGCGGGCGCTTGAGCTAGGTAAACGCTCTCAGGTAAACGGGACCTTTAATCAGCTAGCGTGTCAGGTCAAGAACTCTACTGCGGGATTGGAATATACAATTCTGGTTTGTGTAAATATGAACTTAATCTTAGAGATATTACGATGAAACTAGGGGCAAGGTATTACTTATTCCTGTTCACAATTTACTATGTATGTAGCTCAAATTAGGTAAGTTAGGATTTGAACTATATATTCACTTCAATCGAACGTATGCAATAATTACGAACTCGGTCGAGGAATTCAGATGTAATGTTATTAATATAATTACGAATTAATTAAAGAGAAATATTTCTATCTATCTATCTATTGCCTGACACCGTGATCCCCGAAGGGGTGGCCACGAACGAACCGCGCCCATGCACCTCTGTCCCCAGTCAGTCGACGCCCCTCCCCCCAACCAGCACCGCCTTCGTTCATGTACTTCCTCACTCCATCCTTCCACCTCTCATTCGGTCTACCTCTCCCTCTCTGTACCTCCACTAACTAACCACTAACTGTATATAAAGTCAAAATCTAATTAACCAAATGTGATTAATTAGCAGATGTCCTAGAAACGCTTATAATGGTAATAGCGTAAGGAAATAATTACCAAAATATTAATTATGCTAAAAGTGACACACAAGACAAAGTTATACTATGAAAATACTCAGAATGGTATTAACAAGATATCTGAACGAGTTAACAGTCTTAACAAGAATTCACCTTAATAAGTGGTGTATTCGAGATGATGGAAAATTTAGATAAAAGACTCTATGCAATGCTAGAATTCCTAGACAGTAAGAATTCGAATTATCTACATCAATACTCGCATGAACGATAATATTAGTTCTTAAAATAATTACAATAACGATTAAGTAATCGTATGAGAAATTGGGGGACTTTTACAGTATCTAACTTGGGGAATAACGAGGATACTGAGATAAATTAAATATGAAATTGAGAGTAGGTTCTAGGTAATAAGTTATGAATTAAGAAGGGGAATCAAGACACGAAATTCACTTCGACCTGAACTTGTAACATACATAACAGAATACATATATTAGGAAAATCTGTGAGTGCATGGCGTGATAAATTAAGGAACACGAGTATATAACGTATGTGTAGGACGTTCTATAGGATATTTAAACAAAATTAATATAGAATCTTAGTTAAGAATTACTATCAGTTTCAGAAAGATTAACACATATGCAAAATAAAGATCTTGGGCACAGATCTACTTATAATCACACGCTTACACGATTCACATATTTTAACCTATACCTCGACAACAATAATCACAACTCAAGATATACAGAGACACTTAGGGTAATGTTGGAGGGTAGTGAGAGAGCAGGGCTGGCCGACGTAGCGTAGGTTCATGTAGCAGCACTTCAGGGGGATAGGGTGTCACTCGAGCAGGACTTCAGGTTCCAGACTTCAGAGGGCACCACAGGTCTAGCACTCCGGCAGGGGGCAGATTTGGGCCAAGCTTCTGCTGTGGTTAGCTGTCCTGTCCTTTTCAGGCTGAGTATAGTTCCGCAGTGGAGGTTTGCATACTTTTCTTTGAAGTAATATCTGACTTAATTCTTGACTCTCTTTTATATAGTCTCGCAGCAATAAGGGTATTGTGAATTTGTTGTGATGAAGTTGTGAGGTTTAACCCTTATTTAGCGGGTGGTAAGGTATTTTACACTGTACCGCTCAGCGGGCATAATCCCGAAATATTCGCTCAATTTCACTCGCCCTAGCGCCTACTATGGCTCCAATGCGAACGAAACTATCATTTTTGGAAAGAGCAACTCTTCGTCTCCCCATATAAGTCTATGAATGGATGTTATGAATGAGTGTGGAGGGTGGAAAGAGGTGAGGAAGAGGAGGTACTTTTTGGTCTATTTCCCGGGCGCGTTCGGTTGCGTTCGCTTTGGCCTGACTTCGGCCTCTCGCGCGTCTACTATTCCTTCGGTAATCGGTCTTATTTTTCTCTTATTTCTCCTTTTTTCTTTATTCTCTCTCTCTCTCTCTCTTTCTTTCTCTCTCTATCACTCCTGTCTGTCTGTCTGTCTCTCTCTCTCTCTCTCTCTGGCTCGCTCGCTTTCCCTCTCTCGCGCGCTCTGTCTCTCTCTCTTCCTCATCCGTATATGTAATTCTCATTATTATTTTCTCTAATCTCCCTCACTCCTCCTGTCTGTCTGTCTGTCTCTCTGGCTCGCTCGCTTTCCCTCTCTTGTGATCCCTTTCTCTCTTCCTCATCCGTATAATTATGTATTTCTCATTATTATTTTCTCTAACTAATCCCTCTATTTCATTTATTTGCATGTAATATTTCTGTATTATTATATCTTTTTCACTCTTTCTTCAGTTCAGTTTCTGTATTATCTCTATACGGTGGGAATGGTATTTCGTATGAGGGATGTGCAGCACAAATATTCAATCTTTCGTTGTTTGGTTGTTTGTATTACCGTAAGAAATTTACTGAACGCCTGCAAATAATACGCTATAAAATGCTTGCAATCAAACTCTCAAGCAATTTCAAGGTCACATGCAATTATAAATGTAGGCTATAGGTAGACCCAGAGAGGAAGAGACAAGAGAGAGAGAGAGTGTCGTGATAATATAACAATGTTACATATGTATCATATATATATGAACAAATAATATATACGGTAGGCCTACATCTGTTCCCCACAATCATATAATGCCAAGCACAAATATTCAATCTTTCATTGTTTGTATTACCGTAAGAAATGTACTGAACGCCTGCAAATAATACGCTATAAAATGTTTGCAATCTCTCTATTTTCTCTAATCTCTCTCACTCCTGTATCTCTCTCTCTCTCTCTCTCTGGCTCGCTCGCTTCCCCTCTTCCTCATCCGTATTATGTATTTCTCATTATTATTTTCTCTAACTAATCCCTCTATTTCATTTATTTGCTTGTAATATTTCTGTATTATTATATCTTTTTCACTCTTTCTTCAGTTAAATTTCTGCATTCTCTCTCTCTCTCTCTCTCTCTGTTTCGCTTGCTTTGCAGGAATTTTTGTTTTTGTTTTATATATAATATATACTAATTTACTTATCATTACTTACTATATCGTATAAACAATAGTAGGTAGCCAACTTACCATAATACCGATACACCAAACCGATCCGCATGCGTTTTTGTTTATCACCTGTTTACTAAAGTGCCACCATTATCGATTTTCTTGGAGCCGACTCGAGCGGGAGGGTTACCAATTGAAGTTAAATCCGCTAGCATATATTGTTAGATGTAAGACATGATAAATACCACTAGAAATATGAATTGGCAAAATCCATATAATATCACTTCGAAATTGTTCTGAAATTTCAAAACAAAACCGCTAGTGTAAGTCATTGCTGCTAGATCGAAGTAAAGGTCTCTAGATCTAGCGGAAGTCGCTATACGTATTGGCAGTACTGCACACTCATTCATTTCATTCATTCATTTTCTATTGAGCTCGTCCTGGAATCTTTACGACTCTGAATCTTACGATTGCCGACGGTGATACGTTGTTGACATTGTTGTTGATGTTCCAGTGGAGGGATGAACAAAATATTGTCCTTGTCCAATAATAGCTATTTCATAGTCCCACAGGACTTATTTTGATATATTTATCAAATTTATTGAACGCCTGAAAATAATACGCTATAAAATGCTTGCAATCAAACTTTCAAGCAATTACAAGGTCACATGCAATTATAAAAAGGTATATTGTAGACCACAATCTTCGCCAAGCTTCGTTGTTGCTTGTATTATCGTGAGAAATGTACCATACACCCTGGTTATCGTGAGAAATTTACCGAACGCCTGCAAATAATACGCTATAAAATGCTTGCAATCAAACTCTCAAGCAATTTCAATGTCAAATGCAGTATATGTAGACCCAGAGAGGAAGAGAATGACAGAGAGAGAGGGGAAGTCAAAAACATCTGCTAGGTGTGATTTCCCCTGAGAGGGAAGAGATTAGTTAGGGGCGTGCCCTGGCCTACATCAGACAAAGAGAGTACAAAGGAGTACAAACAAAGAGAGTGAGACAGAGAGAGAGAGAGAGAGAGAGTCGTGATAATATAAAAATGTTACACATGTATCATATATATGAAAACATAATATATACGGTAGGCCTACATCTGTTCCCCACAATCATATAATGCCAAGCACAAATATTCAATCTTTCGTTGTTTGTATTACCGTAAGAAATTTACCGAACGGCCTACAAATAATACGCTATAAAATGCAAAGAAAATTTCTTGTAGAGTGCAATTTTGAGGACGTAATGTGCTCTGAGAGAGAGCGGAGCGGTGATTAGGAGCATAAATTACCTCAAGACCGCTCGCCACACAGGGAATTATATAAGGAAATTACCGTATTTTAGGGTTTTTTCACTCGTGTTTTACGATCGTTGAAAGACAACCAGTGATCGTAAAAGGATGGTTCGGGTGTCATTGGAAAGCTCAATTTACGCACTTTCAGGATACATACTTGTATTACGCTCTGGGTCTTGTTTATGCATGAAAAAGAGCACGGAACAACCCCATTTAGGGTAAAAAAAAAAACCCGCTGGGCGGCACAGTGAAATATACTCCACCAGCCGCTCGTAAGGTGATAAAATGCTTGCAATCACATTTTCAAGCAATTATAAAATATAAATTATACTTACCAACACCCACACCAGTATGTTCTTCGTCAGGAACGTCTCCAATTTGCTCAAGGGTCTGTCCAATATCAACCACAACATCCACCCCACGCAAATTATGCTTGGGGTGAAAGCCTATGATCGAGTTATTTTCGTCTTCCGAGTCATCCACACTACCAAAACTCTCACCCAGACCTTCGACGGTTTCATCCAACAGCTTATTAGAAAGTTCTGAAGAGTTCAGCATGATATCTAGTTCCTGGGTGGTAAGCCGGGCGTGGTTAGTAGGGTGGCGCGACGTACTAGGGATGGCGGCCACCGAATCGAACACGGGCAAATCTTGACCTTCCATTATGGCTGCTTGAGGGTCACTTAGTCACGGTCACGCAGTGGGGATGTGTGGGTGGGCCCTTGTAGTACACCGCCTGACCACCAAGTTTCGCTTTCCACCTAAATTAGGGCGGGAATACGCCCACGGACTTAAGTCCGACCCCGCCATTTAGTCCAATTTTTTCGTATCGGACTTAAGTCCGACCCCGCTAAATAAGGGTTAATACTAATAGTAGACATGGCTGGTTAATATTTATAGGTGTACTTATATATTAGGTAACACATTTATATCATACAAGGCATTTATTTACATTATTCATAGAGAAATCTTACTTATAAGGATTACATCATTCTCCAGACTCTTAGATAGACTGGGGTATTACTGGCCTATTAATTTGTGCTTCTTGTCTTGAGGTTAATATATCTACAGGACCAGCATAACTGATACTCCTGCTCAGGTCCATTTATACCTGTAAGCTTCTGGTCGCTGGTGTTCAACTTGCATAAACAAGGCTTCATCATATTGCATATCTAGGGATGGAGGGGATGCTGTCCTGTGATTGGTTGGTGTGGTTTGAAAGCAGGGCTGTGGTTGGTTGGGGCAGAATTCCATGCTCATAACTGCTGCTTGGTGCCATAGAACATGAGAAGCTCTGGGTGGTAGGGGTGGCTCCTGCATTTTCTTGTCCCTTCGTTGTTTCCGTGTTATGGGTTTAGCGGTAGCCACGGGATTGGGCCCATACGGGATTGGGCCCATACGGGATTGGGCCCAGACGGGATTGGACCCCGACAGGACTGGGCCCACTGGATTGGGACCAGACGGGATTGGGCCAAGACGGGAGTGGGCCCACATGGGACTAGGCCCAGACGGGATTGGGCCCAGACGGGATTGGGCCCAGACGGGACTTGGCCCATACGGAATTAGGCCCACACGGGATTGGGCCCAGACGGTACTGGGCCCATACGAAATTGGGCCCATACCGGATTGGGCTCATACGGGATTGGGCCTAGACGGGACTGGGCCCATACGTGATTGCGCCCATATGGGATTGGGCCCACGGAATTGGGCCCATACGGGATTGGGACCACAGGATTGGGCCCAGATGGGATTGGGCCCAGACGGGACTGGGCCCTCACGGGACTAGGCCCAGACGGGATTGGGCCCAAACGGGATTGGGCCCAGACGGGATTGGGCGCAGACGGGACTGGGCCCAGACGGGACTGGGCCCATACACAATTGGGCCCACCCGGGATTGGGCCCAGACGGTACTGGGCCCATACGGAATTAGGCCCATACCGGATTGGGCCCAGACGGGACTGTTCCCATATGGGATTGGGCCCATTCAAGATTGACTGTGCCCATACGTAATTGGGCCCAGACGGTACTGGGCCCATAAGGGATTGGGCCCAGACGGGACTGGGCCCAGACGAAATTGGGCACAGACGGGATTGGGCCCATACGGGATTATGCCCAGACTGGACTGGGCCAATACAGGATTGGGCCCAGATGGGATTTTTTTTTTTTTCCATTTTTTTTTCTTTTTTTTCTTTTTTTTATAATTATTATTATTTTGTTTTGTTTTGGGGGGGGGGGAGGGTCCCCCCCCCCCCCCCCCAAAAAAAAAAAAACGTTGGGCGGATTTTCACCGAATTTCACACGAACATTTGATGGGTGAATGTGAACGTCTTGAAAAAAATATTTTTTGAATTGGACTGGGCCCAGACGGGTTTTGGGCCCAGTCCCGTATGGGCCCCATCCCGTCTGGGCCCAATCCCGTCTGGGCCGAATTCCGTATGGGCCCAATCCTGCCTGGGCCCAGTCCAATTCAAAAAATATTTTTTTCAAGACGTTCGCATTCACCCATCAAATGTTCGTGTGAAATTCGGTGAAAATCCGCCCAACGGTCTAGGAGTTCCGCGACAGACGACGACAGATTTTGTTTTCGCTGGTACCCACTATACGGCGGGGGCGATACCAAACTCTTATTACGCAGAGTTGATTAAAAAAAAAAAAAAAAAAAAAAAAAAAAAAAAAACATCCGTATGGGCCTAATCCCGTCTGGGCCCAGTCCCATCTGGTCCAATCACGTATGGGCCCTATCCCGTCTGGGCCCAATCCCGTCTGGGCCCAATTCCGTCTGGGCTCAATCCCGTATGGGCCCAATCCTGTTTGGGCCCAATTCCGTATGGGCCCAGTTCTGTCAGGGCCCAGTCCCGTCTGAGCCCAATTCTGTATGGGCCCAATCCCGTCTGGGCCCAATTCCGTATGGGCCCAGTCCCGTCTGGGCCCAATCCTGTGGGCCCAATCCCGTCTCGGCCCAATCCCGTCTGGGCCCAGTCCCGTCTGGGCCCAATCACGTGGGCCCAATCCTGTCTGGTCCCAATCCCGTCTGGTCCCAATCCCATACGGGCTAAGTCCCGAGGGCCCAATCCCGTCTGGGCCCAATCCCGTCTGGGCTCAATTCCGTATGGGCCCAATCCCGTTTGGGCCCAATTCCGTATGGGCCCAGTCCTGTCAGGGCCCAGTCCTGTCTGGGCCCAATTCTGTATGGGCCCAATCCCGTCTGGGCCCAATTCCGTATGGGCCTAGTCCCGTCTGGGTCCAATCCTGTGGGCCCAATCCCGTCTGGGCCCAATCCCGTCTGGGCCCAGTCCTGTCTGGGCCCAATCACGTGGGCCCAATCCCGTCTGGGCCCAATCCCGTATGGGCTCAGTCCCGTGGGCCCAATCCCGTCTGGGCCCAATTCCGTATGGGCCCAATCCCGTATGGGCCCAATCCCTATGGAACCCACACCAGTATGTTCTTCGTCAGGAACGTCTCCAATTTGCTCAAGGGTCTGTCCAATATCAACCACAACATCCACCCCACGCAAATTATGCTGGGGGTGAAAGCCTATGATCGAGTTATTTTCGTCTTCCGAGTCATCCACACTACCAAAACTCTCACCCAGACCTTCGACGGTTTCATCCAACAGCTTATTAGAAAGTTCTGAAGAGTTCAGCATGATATCTAGTTCCTGGGTGGTAAGCCGGGCGTGGTTAGTAGGGTGGCGCGACGTACTAGGGATGGCGGCCACCGAATCGAACACGGGCAAATCTTGACCTTCCATTATGGCTGCTTGAGGGTCACTTAGTCACGGTCACGCAGTGGGGATGTGTGGGTGGGCCCTTGTAGTACACCGCCTGACCACCAAGTTTCGCTTTCCACCTAAATTAGGGCGGGAATACGCCCACGGACTTAAGTCCGACCCCGCCATTTAGTCCAATTTTTTCGTATCGGACTTAAGTCCGACCCCGCTAAATAAGGGTTAATACTAATAGTAGACATGGCTGGTTAATATTCATAGGTGTACTTATATATTAGGTAACACATTTATGTCATACAAGGCATTTATTTACATTATTCATGGAGAAATCTTACTTATAAGGATTACATCATTCTCCAGACTCTTAGATAGACTGGGGTATTACTGGCCTATTAATTTGTGCTTCTTGTCTTGAGGTTAATATATCTACAGGACCGGCATAACTGATACTCCTGCTCAGGTCCATTTATACCTGTAAGCTTCTGGTCGCTGGTGTTCAACTTGCATAAACAAGGCTTCATCATATTGCATATCTAGGAATGGAGGGGATGCTGTCCTGTGATTGGTTGGTGTGGTTTGAAAGCAGGGCTGTGGTTGGTTGGGGCAGAATTCCATGCTCATAACTGCTGCTTGGTGCCATAGAACATGAGAAGCTCTGGGTGGTAGGGGTGGCTCCTGCATTTTCTTGTCCCTTCGTTGTTTCCGTGTTATGGGTTTAGCGGTAGCCACGGGATTGGGCCCATACGGGATTGGGCCCATACGGGATTGGGCCCAGACGGGGTTGGACCTCGACAGGACTGGGCCCACGGGATTGGGACCAGACGGGATTGGGCCAAGACGGGAGTGGGCCCACATGGGACTAGGCCCAGACGGGATTGGGCCCAGACGGGACTGGGCCCAGACGGGACTGGGCCCATACGGAATTAGGCCCACACGGGATTGGGCCCAGACGGTACTGGGCCCATACGAAATTGGGCCCATACCGGATTGGGCTCATACGGGATTGGGCCTAGACGGGACTGGGCCCATACGCGATTGCGCCCATATGGGATTGGGCCCACGGAATTGGGCCCATACGGGATTGGGACCACAGGATTGGGCCCAGACGGGATTGGGCCCAGACGGGACTGGGCCCTCACGGGACTAGGCCCAGACGGGATTGGGCCCAAACGGGATTGGGCCCAGACGGGATTGGGCGCAGACGGGACTGGGCCCAGACGGGACTGGGCCCATACACAATTGGGCCCACACGGGATTGGGCCCAGACAGTACGGGGCCCATACGGAATGGGGCCCATACTGGATTGGGCCCAGACGGGACTGTTCCCATATGGGATTGGGCCCATTCAAGATTGACTGTGCCCATACGGAATTGGGCCCAGACGGTACTGGGCCCATAAGGGATTGGGCCCAGACGGGACTGGGCCCAGACGAAATTGGGCACAGACGGGATTGGGCCCATACGGGATTATGCCCAGACTGGACTGGGCCCATACAGGATTGCGCCCAGATGGGATTTTTATTTTTTTTTTCCATTTTTTTTTTTTTTTTTTATTTTTTTTATTATTATTATTAATTTTTTATTTATTTTTTTGGTGGGAGGGGGGGGGTGGCCCAGACGGGATTGGGCCCAGTCCCGTATGGGCCCAATCCCGTCTGGGCCCAATCCCGTCTGGGCCCAATTCCGTATGGGCCCAATCCTGTCTGGGCGCAGTCCAATTCAAAAAATATTTTTTTCAAGACGTTCGCATTCACCCATCAAATGTTCGTGTGAAATTCGGTGAAAATCCGCCCAACGGTCTAGGAGTTCCGCGACAGACGACGACAGATTTTTTTTTCGCTGGTACCCACTATACGGCGGGGGCGATACCAAACTCTGCTTACGCAGAGTTAATTAAAAAAAAAAAAAAAAAAAAAAAAAAAAAAAAAAAAAAAACATCCGTATGGGCCTAATCCCGTCTGGGCCCAGTCCCATCTGGTCCAATCCCATATGGGCCCTATCCCGTCTGGGCCCAATCCCGTCTGGGCCCCATTCCGTCTGGGCTCAATCCCGTATGGGCCCAATCCCGTTTGGGCCCAATTCCGTATGGGCCCAGTTCTGTCAGGGCCCAGTCCCGTCTGAGCCCAATTCTGTATGGGCCCAATCCCGTCTGGGCCCAATTCCGTATGGGCCCAGTCCCGTCTGGGCCCAATCCTGTGGGCCCAATCCCGTCTCGGCCCAATCCCGTCTGGGCCCAGTCCCGTCTGGGCCCAATCACGTGGGCCCAATCCTGTCTGGTCCCAATCCCATCTGGTCCCAATCCCATATGGGCTCAGTCCCGAGGGCCCAATCCCGTCTGGGCCCAATCCCGTCTGGGCTCAATTCCGTATGGGCCCAATCCCGTTTGGGCCCAATTCCGTATGGGCCCAGTCCTGTCAGGGCCCAGTCCTGTCTGGGCCCAATTCTGTATGGGCCCAATCCCATCTGGGCCCAATTCCGTATGGGCCCAGTCCCGTCTGGGTCCAATCCTGTGGGCCCCATCCCGTCTGGGCCCAATCCCGTCTGGGCCCAGTCCCGTCTGGGCCCAGTCCTGTCTGGGCCCAATCACGTGGGCCCAATCCCGTCTGGGCCCAATCCCGTATGGGCTCCATCCCGTGGGCCCAATCCCGTCTGGGCCCAATTCCGTATGGGCCCAATCCCGTATGGGCCCAATCCCTATGGAACCGACACTATTGGTCTGTAATTTTCTATAGCACTATGATTATTGAATGTATCCTTTCATAAAGGTATAATATCTCCAGAAGTCATTCTTTCAGGCAAATATACAATTGTGACAAAAGATGAAAAGAGTTTAGCTAATAGCTTCACTTAAAGTTCAGAACCATGCTTAATATGATTGAATGTACATTATAATTCCTTTACATACATCATAAATATTGATATTTCCTAATAACTGTCTTTCTTTTTACATTTGCATTTAATTGTGTGGTAAGGTACTTTAAATTAGATATATTTTTACGTGTTTCGTCATTAAAGATGTGTATCGGGGATTAAACTTTTTTGATACCTTTTTGCCTCTTACCTTGATTTTCCTTGTAATGCTTGTAGTCCAGGTTATCACTGTAAAAACATGTTGTAAGGTAAATCGTAGAGGTAATTGATTTGAAGCAAAGACACTGGTGGCTTTTTCTATATAGTTTTATTAACAGAAATATAGACTATGCGGTTTGTAAATAGTTATAAGGTCTGTGCAGATACTGTATTGCCCCGCAGGGAAGTATCTACCTAATTAAAAGCAGTAAGCTCGTTAACTAGATTGAGCTATTATTCCTGTATTCTGTATTTCCTTCCTTTAAAGAATAGATGAATTAAGAATAGTGAAAACAGATAAACGGTACACACACTAAATATCGCACTGGATCGCACTTGTCACTGTATACGTCACTGTAATATTTTACCTAGGCCTGTCAAGGGTTCGACCTTCCATGGGGCTGTCTGAACTGCTACTAAGTGACCATGGTGCGTGCCGGCTTTATCTGTTGGGAGTGACACGTTACCAGTTGCCAGCAATCATCCTGGTATTGCTGCAATTCTCTGAAGGGAGCGTGAGAACCCCTGCTTAGCTTGCAAGAATTGTACCAAGGCCTTTATAGGTGGGGTGATCTTCTATAGAGGAGATCATGCCCTATTTGAATGTACAGTAGTATACTTAAGTAAGTGAATAACTGTTATAAGGGTGTGAGTTATACAAGTGATTATATGAGTCACCCTAGAGTGTACAGTCGCTCAAAATGCGCAGTTACACCGCTCGGCCACGTACAGTGAGGCCCACCGAACATACATATCATCCCTATCATCCCTATGACTTACATAACCCTATTCCCAGTGTATAGCAATGCCAAAGAAAGTATGAAAAGGTAAGGACCAACTAACACAGTCGCCTCGGCAGTTGCCAGCTTAGCCTTACGTCTACGAGTCAGGCGATTAACCCTGAAATTCAGGCGAAGGAAGAGGCCTACAAGGATTAGAATTAGTACTGAGAGAGCCAAACTAGGGGTTAGTACTGTAGGATAGATAACGTCCGGGCTGATGGACATGGGGAGAGATGAACTAAGTAGATTAGTAAACTCAGAAGAATTCAATGCATTTAACATTTTAATGCTACGTGACTTGATGATCAGGTCTGAAGGCCTGTGATAGAAATGTTAATTGGGATGAACTCAGAAGAGAGGTTAGTAATCAGGGCTTGGTGCTGATGAGAAGGTAGAGTATGAATGAGTGAACTCCTTACTTCACAGTGATCAGGGGCCTGATACATCCCTTGTGCATGAAATACATTTCTAGAATCTTGACAAATGAGAGACACCTGGGTCTGGCTAGGGAAGTAAAAGAACTGAATATCTAGCAAGTGTTTATGAAACACGGGGAGCTCAGGAGCCGGGGCGTAAGTACAGTCTTTCATAGCCCCAGTGTCAGTCACAGTGGCTTGAGTCAAGATAAGTTCGCATGCAGTTTTGTCCGGGGACATAAAGGAAAACACATACGCTGGACACACATATAGATGAAGATACGAGGACCGACATAAGTTAAGTGCGTCATTGTCAGTCACAGCCACAAGTTGAAGGTAGTCGGAGACGAGCATCATGTCTGCTGTGTCAGTTACGGTTAGTAATCTTCCGTCTAAGAGAAACGGGAACGGAATAATTCTCCAAGCATTGAACATATGTGAGGACTTGAACGGGATGTGGACTAAAATTGATGAGTGCGTAAGAACTGCTTCCAGTAGAGGGTAGTAGAACTCGCATTCACTTGCTTCAAATAGCGGCATCAGGGAATACTGATCTTACGCTATCTCTATTGCCGTACTGAGATGTTCCACAGGTACTAGGTCACTGGTGACTCGGCTTAGGGCAGCATCAACGAGATTTGCTAGAACCCTCTTCGTACCCATAAGTAATTCGCTAACATCTTCCTCAGTAGCTTGCAAGATCTCGGACAAGTATATGACTTTATCTATGGAATGTCCATCAGAAACTAGAGAATTAACTACTTGTGTCAAGTTATTCATTGTCGAAATTACCGAGTTAACTGTCGTGAACACATCCGTCAATGCTATTGAGTCGTACTTCATTACTCTATTCATGGCTCTTGCTGCTGTCTCCAGTACACTAAGTCTCTTTCCCAGCTTTTCAAAATCAGAAGCTTGGGCTGTTCCAAAGAGCTCATGGGAGATCAAGCCAACAAAATTGAAAAGTCCTCTCTTTGTACGCCGTGAGTGAGCGTGTTTGGCTACCTGGATAGGATCGTCAGGCAGGACCAATTGGATCTTCCGTAAATTACGATTTATACGAGCTACACGTGAGCATTTGAGTATAACTGTAAGTCGCAAGTCACGGGGCATTATCTGATTAGTCAGTAGGAAGGTGAAAATAGAGTGTAACTTGTCTAGGCGACGTTGGAGAGTTTCAACATCACGGGGGATGTCAAAGAGGACTCCGAAATCATACTGAACTGCTACTACATCTTCCGCAATTAGCACTCTCACTACTTGGGCAACAAGGGTGCCGGGCTTCAGCAACGAAGGTGATGCTGCATCAGCCACTATTAGTGTTCCAAGTAGTAGAAGTGTTTTCACTAACCAGTTCATCTTTCTCTGACGAAAGGACAATATTCTATTAGCAATGTGTACTAATTGAATACTTCACTCGCCCAGTAGGATGTACTTGGGTGAGCGGCCTGTTCTGTTAGATGTGAGACGTTAACAGAACAGTGAGTTGGTTTGGTTAATTGATAATGTAATCTTCTCTACACACCTGGGTGTGCGGCTTGTTTCATTAGATATGCTATCTCAATAGAACAATGATCCACTCTGCTAGCAGAACGGAGCTTCCGCTTATACTCATTGACGTTCGCGGAGTCAGTTGACAGGGGTGCAGGGGGTTGCACCGTCAAAGGTGAGGGGATAGGTATGAGTTCTCCATCGGCTGGGAGTTCAGGACTCACACGTTTCAACCTATCACCATGGATTACTTCTACCTTGTTAGTGGTAGGGTCTCGAACCTCAAACTTGTTACCGGATGTTGTGTCCGTAATGACATAGGGTCCACTATACTTCGGCGAGAGTTTAGACATTCTCGTCGGATCTAGGCACATAACTTTGTCACCTACATCAAGGACAGTTTGCTGTGCTCTTTTGTGCTGTTTCCTTATCATTTCTGCACGGGATGCCTGTATATGATCTCGGACTTGATGGTGGATCTTGCTAAAGACCTGGAGTTGTCTCTTAGCATAGTCCTCTAGATTGTAGACTGGTGTGCTAGGCTTGGACAGTAGTTCATATGGCAGAATCTTGTCCTGTCCATAGACTATGTAGTGTGGCGTCTTACCTGTAGAGGAGTTTACGGAGCCGTTTACACAAGCTGCTACCTGTGGAAGCCAGTCTTCCCACGCTTCCTGGAACGGGTTTGTCACATGGCGTAGGACTTCTAGGAGGGTCCTGTTCATGCGTTCAACCAACCCATTTGAGGCTGGGTGGTATGCTGCAATGTACGATTGCTTGATATTGTAGATATCACAGATACTGGCAATCACCTGGTTCTTGAATTCCAACCCGTTGTCTGAGAGCAGAGTCTTAGGGCAGGAGAACGGACAGATGAGATGCGTTACTAGTGCATGAGCAACTTCATCCACTGTTTTAGTTTTAAGCGGGGCTAGAACTACGAATCTTGAGAAGAAATCAACACATACTAGAAGATACTGTGAATCCTGGTGACTCCGCAGCAACTTCAGCAAATCCACTAATACAGTGTCGAATGGAAGTGAAGGCATTGGTTACTCCAAGATTGGTGCGGGACCATCACAGGTTCCCTTATGCTGGGCACAGGAGAGACATCTTGCTATGTGTTTTTCAATATCCTTTCTCATCGTTTTCCAGTAGTACTTCTTTCTGGTAGCGTCAAGTGTTCTGTCCCGTCCTGGGTGACCAGCTTGGGGAGCATAATGTTGCTGTTGAAGTACTGCTTCAGTGAAGGTACTTGGAATCACTACACGGGGTCGTGTGTCAATGGCTTTGGGAATAACTCTAACCAGAAGTCCGTCCTGCAATTGGAATTGCGTGAGGGGGACCGGTAGTGCTGGGAGAGTTGTAGCATCCCCTGATTCCAGATAATAGATGACTGTGGACCACAGAGGATCCTTGCGTTGCTCTTCTTGCATCTGGGCGTGTGTTAGCGGCGGTAGCTGGATCACTGGGGCCACTTGCAAATTTCGGGAGAATGAATCCGCCGCCACGTTAGCTTTACCTTTGATATGATACAGAGTCGAATCAAACTGTAATACCGTTTCGTACCACCGCGCTAGTCTGCCAGTGAGATTCTTACCACCCTTGAATATCTTCGTAACCGCCTCATTGTCGGTGTAGAGATCGATCGGATAGCTGAGGATGATATCTCGGAATGCTTCAGGGCCCAAGCTACTGCAAGGGTTTCCCATTCCGTTGAGTGATACCTAGTCTCGGCATCATTCAACATTTTACTTTCGTAACCAATGACTCGCATTTTGCCTCGTTCATCTGGCTGCATCAGTACAGCACCAAGACCTTTGAGGGATGCATCGGTGCAAAGTGTGAATGGTTTATCATAGTCAGGGAAAACTAAGACAGGTGTAGAGGTGAGTGCCTGCTTAAGGCTGTTGAAGGTTTCTTCTTGCTCTGGGCCCCATTCTAACGGTGCATCCTTTCGGAGCAGTTGGGTCAGAGGCCTTGCCAGACTCGCATAGTTCTTCACGAAAGAACGATAGTAGCCTGATAAGCCAATGAAGCTTCGGATATTCTCTACAGATTTTGGTCGTGGGAAATTTTGTACCGCACAGATCTTATCATCCATAGTGTGGATTCCTTCTGCATCTATCTGATGACCTAGGAACTTGATTTTTCCTTTAAGGAAATCACACTTGCTGATCTTGATACGTAAACCTGCCAGTTGTAGTCTTTCCATTACTTGTTGGAGTTTGTCAAAATGAGAATCAACATCTGTACTACAGACTATGATGTTGTCCAGGTAGGCAAAGACTGAGTCACCCAAGAGGCCCGCAAAAAGGTTGTTGACTAACCTTTGAAAGGTGAGGGGTGCGTTTCTTAACCCAAAAGGCATGCGTAACCATTCGTAGTGTCAGCTCGGGGTCGAGAAAGCAGTGACTTCCGTTGACTTTTCATCCATTCCAACTTGCTAGTACCCGCTGAGGAGATCTAGCGTACTGAACATTGTATTCCCTTTACCAATGCCTTGTAGTAGCTCGGACAGTATAGGCATGGGGAATCTATCAGGTATGGTTGCTTGATTGACCTTGCGATAATCAATCACTGGGCGCCATCCTCCATCCTTCTTAGGAACCAGGAAAAGAGGTGAATTGCATGGCGAGGATGAATGTTGGATAACCTTTTGCTCAAGCATGTCGTCGACCATCCCTTTAACCACCTCCCTTTGACAGTGTGGCAATCTGTATGCCGCTGTGTAGACGGGGTTGGTGCCTGGTTTTAAGGGTATGGAATGCGTTGTTAGATCCATTTTACCTAGTCGTTCTCCTGGGAGCGCAACGTGTTACGTCCTGGGATATATAAACACTGGGCTCTTTCTATTGGACTAGGTATGCGGCGACAAGCAACAACGGAAAACGCTAGATCCAACCCTTATCTATAAACCCAGGCAACAAACCACTCTAAACCAAGTCCTGCCTGGACAACAAGGTATCCTATGACTCGGTTACAGGGTGCACGCACTATAGACTGCTGATAGTCAAGCAGGCTATATAAAAGATCACACAATTAAGTTGACTTAAAGCTTCAAGGAAAAGATAGATAACGGAATTAAATTGCAGAAACAATTTAATAACAAACTAGAAGAAAGTACATTTAACGTTACGTTAATTAACTCTCCCGCATCCAGCAACTTATTTATCTAACTTACGGTCAGACATTCTCTAATTTGCCATGAAATATCAGGCTGGGCGAGTTTTTCGAAGCCTTGTGTTTTTCTGTATTTTCATCTACCAGAATGCTGTTTATTGTGATGTATCATATGTCAATGGAAAGAGGAATATTTATAGTACATGATAAAAAAAAAAAAAATGTAATTAAATCGAAATATGAAAGTGTAAATGAGTCCGGAATACAATTATTTCCCATGCAATTGTCTTCACACTGTCCTAGCTCTAAATTGTGAGTGATGACCATATATTTTTTTTGCTCAAATAATAGTATTTTTTCTCCTCTTTCCAAATCTGAAAACAGAAATTGTTTATCTTCAATAGTTCTCAAGCAGTGACCGAGAAAAAAATATATATATATTTTGATTGATATGGTTTATAACATTTTCGATTTATTTCGTTGCTACGAAGTGTATGGTTTTAAATTTAGGCTGTATGAATACGGCAAATAATGCTGATGAGTATAAAACAAACTAGACATTCCTAGGACAAATACTTTTTGCGCTATGAATATTTGAAATGAAGAGCCAAAATGCGAATATTTATGCTTCACCCATCTCTATTCCGGCGATGCTAGCCGGGTTCCGAGCTGTTCCCCACCTCGTGGTTACGTTATTTGCTCGGATACTGTTACGACTGGGGTTCAAATATATCAGGGCTCTTATTCATTGGACTAGTAATGGCATAAATGTTACAACGGAAAGCGCTAGCTCCAACCTCTGATGTATATTCCCAGTGAACAAAGAACACAAATACTCTACAGAGTTCTATATGCAATAATAGGCTATCAAACTCTCAATAAATGTGCGTCTACTCTAGGCTTAATGTTA